>CP092868.1:91498897-91536844 GCA_030710605.1 Cordylochernes scorpioides
CACGAGAAAGGTTTTTCAATTCCTTGAATTCCTATAATTGACATTTTACGCGTTTATAGCAGCTTCGGCTTTTATTTTTATAATGATTTTAGATTATCTTAATCACAGATTTGCGGATTTCAACAAATTGAAAAAAAAAAGCAAAAAGACGCAGTAACTCTCTATTATAAAAATATATTATATGAATAAGAGTTGAGGGGTCTTATTCTTTTTATATTTTCCAATTTTTAGTTGCATTACGATTTAATTTTTCAAATTGGGTTATTTTCATTGTTAAAAAGTTAATTTTGTAAATTGTAGACCTTTTTTTTATACTCCTTATTTTATTTCCACACACAAAAACGCGATATCCCGGCTAGGGATAATTGTGTCGATTTACATTTTTAAACAGAAGCAGTTATAAACATAATAAACCAAAAATATATTTATATATGAAAAAATAGTACAAATATAACATTGTACTGGGATAAGGGGCATAAATTAAGAAAAAGGCATCTCCTTATCGTGCAACTGAAAGTTGCTGATGGCTTGCGCCATCTATCGGAATAAATATCAACTATTCTCGTTGATTTTTAATTATTCCAGAATTGGCCAAATACCCGTTCTTAATTAATCAAGAAAAGCTAACCACGGACGCGTTTCGGGCTATTGGCCCTCATCAGCGTGGTGCAAGCTGTACCTCAACGACCAAAAAAATTGGTCATTAAGGCGTCCTGAAAAATCTTGAAACGGGTAGTTAAGGCCAGAATTGCGTGAGGACGCTACACAATGTGAAAAAATAGTACAAATATAACATTGTACTGGGATAAGGGGCATAAATTAAGAAAAGGCATCTCCTTATCGTGCAACTGAAAGTTGCTGATGGCTTGCGCCATCTATCGGAATAAATATCAACTATTCTCGTTGATTTTTAATTAAGGAGATGCCTTTTTCTTAATTTATGCCCCTTATTCCAGTACAATGTTATATTTGTACTATTTTTTCACATTGTGTAGCGTCCTCACGCAATTCTGGCCTTAACTACCCGTTTCAAGATTTTTCAGGATGCCTTAATGACCAATTTTTTTTTTGGTCGTTGAGGTACAGCTTGCACCACGCTGATGAGGGCCAATAGCTGGAAACGCGTCCGTGGTTAGCTTTTCTTGATTAATCAAGAATGGGTATTTGGCCAATTCTGGAATAATTAAAAATCAACGAGAATAGTTGATAATTATTCCGATAGATGGCGCAAGCCATCAGCAACTTTCAGTTGCACGATAAGGAGAGATGCATTTTTTCTATATTTATATATATATATTCATAATATTATAAAATAAATATTTCTTATTATATAGATCATCAAACTCTTACCTCTGTAGACCTCACTGCATTGACAGAAAATAATATATTTTTGGCATCACCATTTGAGGGCTCACAACAGATTTGCCAAGCCCTCTCATCAAATATTTTCTTTCATAACAGTAAGGTCTGAAAAGGCAATTTTGGTGATTTATATCATAGGAAACATAAATGATTGTATTATGATAAATTTTACGATAGATGGAATTCTATAACAAAATTCTAAAAGTTAAATAAAAATGTAAAACACAACTTCAGCATTTCAATATTCTCGAATATATCTTTCACACGTGCGCGGTGAGATAATGTTTTAATTCCCATATTTATCCTTGAAGACCTATAAGCACATGCGTAGTCGAATTATCATTGTCATTTATAAAATTTGAAGAATAAACTTCTGTAATCAAACAAATTCAATAGATTTCTGGAGTTAAGTTTATTTATCTTTATTGAACGTAATCTCGAACTTTAGGGCATCTCTCTGCCCTTCTACAGAAGTACATAGAAACATATCTAAGCTTGAGATCACGTTCAATAAATATTAAAGAAACACATCTCCAGAAATCTGTAGCATTTGCTTAATTAACATCCAGGAGATTTAAATCAATTGATATTAAACTTCTGCGTAACCGCCGGAGAATTCACTGAACCATCGCATAAGGAGAGTGATTAGTTTTGTTTACAATTCGCTCTTTAGAGATTATCCCAATTTCGGCATAAAAGAGAATTTCATCCAAGAATTATAAACCTCAATTCACATAAAAATTCATCGATATTATAAGGTTTTAATAAGGAGAGGTTATTTCTAATGTAAAATACTGTTTCTTACATTTGTTTTTATTGCTTATTAGGTATATTAAACTGCCAAATACCTCTGGGAGGTTTCACCACTGAAAAGACAGGCCCTTCTATTTGTTTATTATAGCAGTAAGGGTAATAGAAAAGATTCGCTTTCATTTTCAGCAAAATTTATTTTATTTTCTAATAATAGTTTGCCCTCTAGTGCATGTTGATAGGTCTATACAGGCTTGAATGAGTTTATAATCCGTATTTTTATTACAAGTATATATCAGTATATTTCACTTGTATATATTAGTGTTTATTTCGATAACATTTCGAAAAGGGATTTAGTGTGTATTTCATATCTGTATTTTGTCTATATATTTTACATTTTGGAAAATGATTGTGTGTATATTTCATATAATTTCAAATAGGAATATCATAGATGTACGCTATTATTAATATATTTAGCATATCACTATAGGTTTAATGTAACATAAATCTTATAAATATTTCAGCTTGTGCCTATATGACTTGTGTTGAATACAGATACATTTTTTTACATGAACCCATCTTCCTGAAAATAACTCGAAGAAAAAGTCATCCTTTGTTATAAAACAGTTTCAAATATTATGTATTGTATGATTATTTTAGTGTAGTGGAAAAGTATATGATGGAATATACATGAAGAATGTGTTACAGACAAAGATGACAATATATTATAATATTGAACTAAATATATATCCTTTATATGGCAATGTCTGGGAAGTTAAAAATCTTTCTGAATAAACATAGCACTTCAAATGAAGGATGCTGTATTAAAAAGACGCTATAATATAAATAAGTCAAGGCCTATCTTCTGAATAAAATATTCTTTAGGTCTAAGATTCGAAAACACTTACTTATTTGTATTAAATACATGTTTCAAACAAGCCAATATATACATAATTATATACTCATGAGATAACATGGATTAAAATATTTCTGAAACCAATTTCGCCTGGTGTTGGTCTTTTATGGCAAACAATTTCATGGAAATTTGTCCAATTCTGGAATAATTAAAAATCAACGAATTGTTGATATTTATTCGGACAGATAGGGTGAGCCATCAGCAACTTTCAGTTGCACGATAAGGAGCTGCTCTTTTTTTCTTAATTATTCCATCTTATCGTAGTATAATTTCAAATTTGTTCTATTTATTCACACTGTTTCGCGTCCTCATGAACTTCTAGCTTTACCCAACTGTTCATGATTTTTCAGGATGCCTGAATGATTTTTTTTTTGTGGTCGGTAAGATACAGCTTGCACCACACGCTGACGAGTGTCAACAGCCCGAAAAGCGTACGTGGTTATCTTTTCTTGAATTAATCAAGAATGGATATTTGGCCAATTCTGGAATAATTAAAAATCGACGAATAGTTGATATTTATTGTGACTTTCAGTTGCACGATAAGGAGATGCCTTTTCCTTATTTATGCAACTCATCCCAGTACAATTTCACATTTGTGCTTTTTTTTCAAATTGTTTCAAATTGGACCAAGTCAGAAGGAATCTTTCAATCGAAACGGGTTGGCAGCTGAGAGGCCGCCTACAGTAGAGTTCGAGTTTGGCCATATTCCCATGATGTGTGTCACAGTAGACTACTGTATATTTAAAACCTTTTGGTAGTCGGTGGAAGGATGGTCTAAATCGTTGGTTTTCGACTACTATGACCCGGGTTCGATTTCCACATTGCACACTTTTTTTCTGATTAAAAATATTTTCCAATGGCCCCCGACTCTTGCAAAAGTTTAACCCCACCAGCGAGTGCAAGTAACAAAACGGGGCTCTGACACATTTGTAAGTGCAACGTCGAACTCCTTTCACAAGTGTGGACATGTGGTGTACTTACAGTATAAAACATTCGCTTATTTCTACCCACCATGGTTATCATGGCCTGTACTACGTACTAGGGATAAACAAAAAATACTTTATTTTTCCTAATTCCGTAGATAGAATTATATTGAGTACTATCTTTTGTTTGAATAGTTTCTATATTTAATAGCTGTTTGTAAAACTCTCTAATCCCACACTGAACACTCGGCATATTGCTATCAGATAAGGAAGAGAATGAATCCCGGTGAAAAGTTCGCCATATTCCGATCGTTTTAAAAACCAACAATTTAAAAAAATCGATGGCACTTTTTAAAACTGTATTAAAATATGGAGGCAGGCGATGTAGAAGAATGTTAATTGATTCAAAATCCGATAAAATTGATTGAGTGAATTCGATCTAGCTGCTGGAAGGATTTCAATAAAACTTACCTCAACTCTTCCTTTAATCTGGGGCAATTGGCTTGCTAGGGCCTAATTATCGATTGAGTATTGGTGATGAGATACAAACCTATATTTTAAGTATATTTATCAATTTGAGGAATAATTGCGTTATATTTAATGATAAAGCACAATTTAGAATATAGATTATTGTTACAAGAAAAAAAAACGTATTCCGAATGAATTAATAGTGTGTAACGTTTGGTTAACAGCGTTGTTACGGAAACGTCACACACTATTAATTTACTTGGATTTCTATTAATGATGAAATTGTGAAAAACGTTTTAAAATTACAAAATATTTTCTCACAATGGGTTTCTTTTAATTTCAAAACGCTAGCATTGAAGAGCGATTATCGCTTGAAAGCTAGCGTTTTGAAATAAAAAGAAACTCATTGTGAGAAATTACTTGGATTTGGTCTTATTTTTGTTTGCGTTATATTTAGGTTTATACTATTATCATAGACGTTTATGATAAAACAGTTGGTATAAGAATCCTCATTTATTGATAGACAATACACATCATAACGACACATCGTCCCAAACAGAATACCAATTCTGTTTTCCATCAACCAGATACGACTCTCGCAGCACTAGAACAGAAAGATATCGCCGAAGCACTGATGTCCACAAAATACACTAACATAAACACTTTCACATTTAACAGACCCCAGTCGAAAACAAGAATGGTTGGTATAAATGATTTTATATTATTATAAAAGGTTCGAAACTATTCATAACAGATGGCTCACTAATGCATCATATTATAAATTATACATAGAAGACCAAATATATAAATAAAAATACATTTTTACTCAACTCTATATTTTATATAATCATTATAAAAAATATTCTTATAAATGTGTTGTTTGTGTAAATAGTATCATATCACCTATTAAAACAATAGTTATACAAATATTGTCACAATTCTAACCCTTGCTGAAGAGATTTGTGCACATGTGCGGCTGTATATATTGCGCCACGTGAGAAATTAGAGAAGACAAACTTCAGGATGACCCAGCAATTTATTTAAGGCAAGAACAAACTATGAATGATAAACCAAAAATAATCAAAAGAGGTAAGTGTACAGAGTATAGCAAAATATAAACCTAAAAAATAATACTCTGCTAATGAAATAATAAATACTTTGTTGCAATATTTTCCTAAATTTCGGTTTCGAATTAATAGCCCCCGTTCTATGTCACCGACCCGAGGCCGCTAGTTTGACGTTTAAATTGACGGGAGAAAAGCCCTATGCTTTTTTTTTTTTAGATCAATTTCCTCCCGGAAAATTTCCCATCAATAAATGTGAGGTTGATTGCTGATCAATATTAGAAATGTCCCTTTAAACCAATAATGCTACTTCACAGAGAGAGTCTCTAGAAACCTCAAGTCTTTGTTGAGGTGTGTCCATCAAAGGTCGAAGAGACTATTTCTGCAATAATTTAAAAGTTTTGGAAACCTACTGTAATATGGGTAATTCTCTCCTCACTGTATGACAAGATATCCGAGAGGCGGGAGGATGGCCCACGTGTGTGTGGGGGGACAGGCGCCAGGACGCATTCCAATGTGGGGGGGGGAGGACAGTCGCAGAGATAACGGCGGTGAGAACAGACGTGGCAAGTTGACTACAGGAAGTGGGCTCCAGGCGTGTGGCCGTATGGACTGACCGGGAAGTCGGTGACGAGGAGGATCCCTCTGGTGGCGGACAATGGAGGCATCTACTGTATATAGTTACTAATCTACTCTTTAAAGCGCTTATAATAAATATACCGTACTAAGCTGTATCTACAACGAACCCACATTGTTTTCTTAGAAACCTTGAACGCAAACATCGACGGCTGAGAAGCGTCGTAACAATACGATTGGCCATCTTAGTATATTTTCTCTATAAGCCTGGAAATTACTAAATACTAAATTGATGTAAAGAAAATAAAATGAAATTATAACTATAGGTATATGGAAAAAAATAGTACAAATGTGATATTTTGTACTGGGATAAATTGAAAAAAATGAGAAAAAAAGGCATCTCCTTATCGTGCAACTGAAATTTTCTGATCGCTTGCGCCATCTATCGAAATAAATATCAACTTATCATTGACTTTCAATTATTCCAGAATTGGCCAAATACCGTTTCCTGATTAATCAAAAAAAAAAAAGCTGACAACGTACGCGTTTCGGGCTGTTGGCCCTCGTCATCGTGGTACAACCAAAAACAGCTCATTCAGGTATCCTGAAAAATCATTAAACGGGTAGTTAAAGCCTGAATAGCTTGATAACGCGAAAAAATGTGAATAAATAGTTGCAACAAATATTTGCATATAGCTATATGTACAAAATATGCAATATGATTAACAAATTACTCTATTAAGTCGTCCGTCTGCGGAATTAGCCTACATCTCCTGGGAATATTAAGGTCCATGTCCACCTTTGGGACAACCTCCACAAGTACCTCAGAGACGTGTAGTCGGGCTGTAATACCGTGATCCAATTGGATCAAACACCAACCTCTGATCCAATAAGCTGCTTTCTGATCTTTCTTTCCTTGTTGTCAGCAGAGGTTCTTTGCGATCGATTCTGAATACACTAGGCCAAAGGTTTTGTATTTGTGCATTAACATCTATGTGAAAGAAATAGTACAAATGTTTTATTGTATTGGTATAAAGTGCATAAATTATGAAAAATAAGAAGGCATCTCCTTATCATGAAACTGAAAGTTGCTGATGGCTTGCGCCATCTATCTAATTGTGATTTAAAATGAAACAAGTGGAATATAATGAGATAGAAAATTGTTAGTGTGAACGCGTTCTGATATTTTAATTTTTTTTATGTTGTGAGTTTGTCACGTTTTTTTGGAGAGAAAGTTGTCCCATATATATATAGATCAATTTCTTCGACAAAATTATCTTGACAGATAATAGCTAACCAATTTACCAGATACTTATTTATCAACATTCATTTAATTACTTGTAGATATCGTGAAATCTAATCATCCTGGAATGACCATAGAGCAGTTCCTATTGTATACAGATGGAATTCTGAATTTTACGAGGTTGGCTTTATCATCGACCCCATTTCAGATGAGAGATGGTCGAAAGAAAAATTAATAATGAAAATAAATATAGAAAATTTGCGCAATTAGAGATTATTTTCATTTTTATCATTTTACTCTCCAGTAAGCACGATGAGACGCCAACCATCTCTGTACATCGAGCTCAAGCTAGAGATGGCTGGCGTCGTGTTTGGGATGTAATAGATACTATGGGCCACAACGTTCGATCGCGAATAAATTGATTTACTATACTTCCTAGTGGTATAGGTGTTTGTGTTTGTTAATCTTTATCCCCTAAGTCCTACAGTTAGAACCGTTGGGAAAATTCGAATTGAACTTTTCTCACTAAAATATCGTTGTCTTAAGCGTTTGTTTTTGAATCCTTGGGAGATTATTATTTACATTTCTTGATGCTATCAATACAGTTTCATTGCGGATTGATGCTGCATTGAGGACTACTCGAACAATGCAGATAACAAAACAATTTCACTAATAGTGTATCAGCCTGAGAGAAAGATGGATTTATAAGAGGTAGAATATAAAACTCTCACTACTACAGGTATGGGTAGACAGTTGGAAATTCACTATAATCTATATGACATCGTGACTATATCTATGTGACATCATGATGTATATTTTGAATTAATTATTTCATTATCCCTAGTACAAACGTGGTACAGGCCATGATAATCATTATGGGAAATTAACGACTGATTTTACTGTAAGTGCACCACATGTATACACATGTGAGAAGCAGTTCGTCTTTTGCACTCACAAATGTGCCAGAGCCCAGTTTGGTTACTTGCACTCGCCGGTGGGGTTGTACTTTTGCAAGAATCGGAGGCCTTTGGAACATTTTTTCAATTAGAAAAAGTTCCCAATGCGTGAATCAAACCCAGGTCGTTGAGGTCTAAAATCAAAGGTTTAGACCATCCTTCCACCGACCCCCTATATTAGTGAATGGGATTAATAGGAAACTGACTAATGTACTCCTATTGAATCTAAAGAAGCATATTACTCAATAAGTTCATCGTAACTCCTTGATGTATATCCTAATAGCTTTCAACGGAAACCCTTCCTTTGTAAAATCCCTACAAATATGATATCACATAATGGGGTTCCTTAACACACTGTGTATTAGCTCGTAGGTAATATTTGATAATTACCCTCTCAACGTTGGTTTCTCGGACTCCGGCGGTCCTGTTAAATGGCGCCTTAGATATACATATTTATAATTGTGGCTACATGTTGCATAGACAGCCCAAAATCAGGAAGTGGAAAGTAAAGACAAGTTATGGGAGACGAAAAAGGAAATATTTTAAATATTATTCATAGATTTCTTGGAAATATTGCACTGAGAACGGAGTCATCATTCCGACATTCAGTAGAAATACTGAACAATACTATATTCAATCATAAACTGTATTTTCCTTCATTTTCTTTATAAATTTCGCTTTCTTTTCTAAAATAACCTTTTACGAGGGCCATCCAATAAATAAGTTTCCCTATTTTTTAACAAATAAACCACATCATTTACAATTATGCAGTTATTTTATTTTCATTATACAACTCATAGACTACTTCTCTACATAATCACCATTTCTGTCCAAACATTTTTGGTACCGTTGTAGCAATATTTTGATACCACTGTTGTACCAAGCCGTGTCCTGTCTTCGTAGCCAGTGGTTCTCCTCCGCCTGCACTTCGTCATCATTCGCAAAGTGCTTGCCTCCAAAGTACCACTTGAGTGCTGGAAAAAGATGGAAGTCGCTTGGGGCAAGTTCCGGAGAATAAGGTGGATGTGTGAAAATTTCCCATTTGAAGTTTTCCATAGCCATAACTTTGCCTGCAGAGATTGTGACCTTCGCCTTTTTTGGTGCACTTTCCTCAGGCTTCTTCCACACCATGCTTTGTCGTTTTGTTTCTGGAGTTGAATGATGCACCCAGCTTTCATATCCAGTGACAATACGGGAAAACAGTTGATCTCCATCTCTTTGCTGCATTTCCAGGAAAGCTAGGGCTGCCTCCATCCGTTGTTGCTTGTGATTTTCCAAGAGCAAACGTGGGACGCATCTTGCGCAGACTTTGCGAAAATTCAAAATATCTGACATGATTGTTCCAAACGAAGAGCGTCCAATTTCGATTCCAAGAGGCAGTCGAATCATTATTTTGTCAATGTTGACGCGGCGATCTGCTTCCACCACATTCCGAGCAGCAGCAACGGCTGCATTGTCCGTAGCAGTAACGGGCCTGCCGCTTCGCTCGTCATCATGCACGTTTTGCCGTCCTTCTAAGAACCATGAACGCCATCGGCGAACCATTTGGTTGCTCATACATTCTTCACCATACACTGACACTAAATTGCGATGAATATTGACCGCAGTTTCATTTTTCGCCGTGAAAAAAACGAATTACAGAACGGAGTTCGCAAGTGGACACTTTCACCAGTGGTAGCTCCATGGAAACTGAAGCGCTACGGACTTGCGCGTACGAGTAGCGTGATTTTGAAGGTCACCAGCTTCCAACGCATCCTAGTGACCATTTCTTCCATACTAACTAAATTTTACAACGTTTCGTTTGCAGAAAAAAAAAATGGAAACTTATTTATTGGATGGCCCTCGTAGATACCACTCTAAAACGAAACCAAGCTTTTTTTTTGTTTAAAAGGAAAAATATGAACAGGTTCTAACAAAAAAAAAGTGTATAAAAAAATTCGATCCCGGTGTATGACTGTCAGGAATCACAGATTTTAATCACCCTTCCACCGACTCTATTCGTTATAAATGTTCAGAATGGTGCTTAATAATAAATCTATTATATTATAATGTGTTTATAGCTGCTGTTAAATTCTGGCTGTATGATGAAAATACGCTAATTGTGTGTAGGCGATATTCATTTGAATGTCCTATCAGTGTTACAAACCATTTTTCAAACCTAATTTTATATGAAATTTTATTATTTCGGATCTAAATAATCAACATTCGCGTTTCATCAAACCTTTTTGAGACTTCTGTACTGATAGGCACATTAGAGAATAAAAGAGGCACCAATTGGATGGTTAGCTGAATCTCAACTTTTGTTTTCTTGATTGGATTGTTCAATAATATTTTTTGTAGGTTAAAAAGAGAATTGTTTGTTTCAATCTGATCTAACGTCTGAAGCTTCTAGAAAATACCAAGAGTATCTACCAAGGGTATTCCTTTATCAAATCTGCAAAGAAATATATTGTATGGAATATTTATCAAAATAATATGTATTATATTATGATACATTAACGCAACATCTGTTAGGAGAATTCGAAACATATATTTATAAATATATGTATTTTTCTGCTGTCCTCAAGGCTTATATCTATAGTTCATTTAAAATACCCATTCAAAGAATCTAACATCAGTATCACTATAAAAGGAAAACTGAAAAAATGCAATATAACAGCGGTATGGTAGATTAAACTGGCAACCCCCTGGGGGGTTCATCACCTTTAAGCCAGGCCCTCCCATTAATCCTTCATTGCATTAAGGGCAGTAAAAACTTGTTTAATTTTTAAAAATAATCATATGTGTCTAAATTAGCTTCGAATTCTTATAAGATGTATTATATGTTTGTCCTTATATCATTTCGAACTGTGCTGAATAGATCCAATTGATATGGAAAAATCTGTGACGTGGAAATGAACAAAGAAGTATATTAGAAGGTTCCAGAGAGGGCTATCGCTAAGTATATATAATCTATAGAACGAAATTGATATTATACAAGAATGTCAAATCATAGTGAAAGTTAGGAGGATGAAGAGCAAATTGATTTTGATATTTTTATGTACATGCTTTATTTATTTAAACATTACACATTGTATAATTAGTTACATAAACTGATAATAAAGCATACCAGAGAGAATGTGTACAGAGTTATATTTAAGTCACTAAAATTAAGTCGAGCTCTTTTCCTGTATCATATTGAAATCATAATTTTTACATAGGTTGTTTATGATGTGTGTATTTAGTAATATTAAAATCCTTATTACATCAATTGCTTCTTTATTAAAGACGAATCTGTCTCGATTCGAATTGTTTGAATTGATTTTTGTACAGATGAATTTTTTTTTTGTGAAAAGGCGTCAGCAAGAAGTACAGTCAAAATAACTGTGCTGTATAGACGGAGGACCCCGCACGTGGACATTGCGGTTGATTGAAGCGTTTTGAATATGGTAACGCTCGTAATTTCATCTTTTGAGTGTTAAGGAATTCTAGTCATAATACATTATTTGTTGACGAAGTTTAATTTATGCTCAACGAAAAGCGGCCGGGTACCAGATAAGTTTCAATTAATTATTAGTTTTAAGCATGTCTTCATTAAGAGTATAAATTATTTAGCTGATATATTTGTGTATTCTTTCTACAGATATAACAACTTCTTACTATCCTTAATGCGATTGAAAATATTGGAATGGTCTTAGTCATCAGTGGTGAATCTTCATGTGTCTGAGTACTTTCAAATACTATTCATTTTGTCGAAATAAATAAGAAAGTGTATATCATATTCCAAGAGTTTTGCTTTAGCAATACGTACTCTTTCCTTATGTGATTTCAAATAGATTTTTAAATAAAATACCATTATTCCATTATGAATTGTAATATCAGACCACAAAATTGATATCATTCTTTAATTCTTAAAATTAAAGATACTTTGGTATTAAATCTTTTTATTATTTCGACCTATCAACAGAATTCATTGGCCTCGTCAGGAGTAAATAAAAAATAAAGTATTTGGCAATGCGCTGTCCAATTTATCTGTTAATACCGTAGACAGAGTCTCGATAAACTGAATAATTTTAACTCCTGCCAAATGCAATATTTTCCTTTGCATCTGACGAGAACTAAAGATTTTTGTCGAAACTTCGAGATGATAAAAATATTTATTGGCCGAAGTAAGTGTCTTTAATTATAAGAACTAGGAATGCCGGCCAGGCAACCTCAATCTTTACGATCATTCTTTAAGTATTTGTGTATTGACTTTGTATTAACTTCTATTTCTTTATACGCTAGGATAATATAAAGATATATATATGGTAAGATATAATACACACACGCTCGCTTGCTCTATCGGAATTTAGGAATATCGATATATTCCTACGCGGTCAACAGGGAAGCCTTTTAGAGAAGAACCATTTTCAACGTATCAAAAGATTTTTTCAATAGGAAAAATCGATAGAATATTTTCTCTTCCCCCATTTTCCTTATGCATTTTAATTTTTTTTTTCCCGCTCGATAGCTTGTGTCCGGGAAGTATTTCAATTATATAAAACTGACAGTTTAGATATATAAACATTATTTATTTTTATCTCTATGATATTTCATTTAATTAATTAAATATTAGCCAATATATAGTTATTTGTGTATAATTAAGATGACACTATATAGAGAAAGTTGAATAAATGTCATTTCATAACTTTTCGAATCAATTTTTTTTTTGTGGAATTTATACATAGTTTTAAACTATTTTATATAGAATTTCTACTTTCTTATCGCTATACATGAAAATAAGATTAATGTAAAACTTGGGTTTTAATATAGAATATCTAAGACATACTGTGGCAGCCCTGTCTAGGTTCAGATTAGGTCGCTCTTAACGTAGAGAACAGATTATACCTTTGTAAATTTATTAATCAACAAGGCGCGATATTGATATATTTGCGCCTATCACAGAGGAATCAAACAAAGCAACAAACAAATAATTACAAATTTACACATGTATTAATCGACAGAGTTCATAAAATTTATTTAGAAAAAGTGGCTTATCTAAGAGAGTTAAATCATTTAGATCAGGGAACAAACGATGTCTCACTTCTGTAAAGTTCGGACAGTCGTAGATAAGGTGAAGTTTGTTCAGTTTCTCCGCAGGAACAATTTGGTGGTTCCGATTGACCTCTTATATATAAGTAACATATTATACATTTGGTGCCGACCATAACATAGATCCAGATTTTCGTTGATATAGTCACTTTTATGGTAGGCACATTTTTTAGCATTCCCTCTAGTATCGTTATTGAGGTTTTTTATTGGTATAGTCTCATCTTACATGCATTAGTCTGTAAGTACAAAAGTTGGTTTTTATAGTAATTAATCAAATTAACGCTATGTAAACCTAAAAAAAAATGGCTAAAAAAGAGAAACAATTTCTTATTCAAGAAAAACATTCGTCAACAAAACAAAAATATAGTTACTAATGTTGGTCGCGAGAGATTAAAGAATGTTTTGATGAAAATAAATGGTAAGACTCCATTTAAATGCATATTACATAAATTTTCATAACATAATTCCATATTTTTAGAATAGCATCAAATATTATCTCTACAGAGTTTACTGCAATGATAAAAGTTATTAAATGAGAGGGCTTGACTTATCAGTGGTGAACCCTCTCAGCGGTATCGCCAAATTAATCTCTAGAGCGGCTTGGAGATTAATTTGGTGAAACCGCTGAGTGAGTTCACCACTGATGAGCTGAGCCCTCTTATTCAATAAATTTATCATTGCAGTGAAGTCTGTAGAGATAATATTTGATGATATTAAAAAAAAAACACATTGCCAGTGAATTTATTTGTTACAAATTTTATCGTAAGATGGCAATCAATATATAAATTTAATTTGATCATTTTATATTTCGCTTTTTTCGAAATATCACATATCCAATATAGGTTTCTTCTATTATATTCGAACCCTGCACTGGCTCTACCTGGCTGGAAGAACCAATCAAGTAACATCCCGACTGACCTAAAGGACGTGTTAGCCGTCCGTTAATAACTCAGTTTGATGAATATTTGATTCCAAACACATCACGTAAATGACATTTGCTCCCAAGCCTGGTCAACAATGGAACATATTCCGTTAATATATAGATGGATTTTATTAGAACAATTATACTATGATACATTAGCGTTACATTTGTTATGATAATTCGAAACTATTATAGACGTGTATGATTCATTTTAAAAAGTGAACAATTTTCTACTGCCCTTACTGCAATGAAATGACATCCCATCAACCTTTAATTGCAGTAAGGTCAGTAGGAATTTGTTTAATTTTTAAAAGAATCATTGGCATCTATAATAGTTTCGAATTCTCATATAGAGATAGTTGAAGTAGAGCATCTTTGTCTGTTGAGAATTTCGCTATGTCATAGAAAACTACCGGGTGGAGACGTTGAGGTTTATTGGTGTTATTCAGTTGGTATAGAGTTTGCATATATACACTATAAATAACCCCGATACATTTATACAGATATACTGGAAATATAGAAAAATCACATTACATTTATATAGATTCACTGGCAAAAATAATGACATTTTAAAGAAAATAAAAGGGCGATAAAAAAGCGATATCTATTTTCATTAAGAACAACCATCAACTATACACCGCGCAAAAATAGAATGCAAATTCTTCATCCCTCTCTCCTGGATGCTTATCGGAGGTTGGATTAAGTGATCAAACAATCTTAAACTTAGCAGGAATGGTCGCTCAGAGAGGTGGCATCCTACCAGATGATTGGTTCTTGTTAGGATTTACTGTAATATAAATATTCCATTACTTATTTAAAGATGGCACGTTATCACCTCATAGTTAATTATGTCTTACTGGCCTTGTTCTTATTGTTTGCGAAAGAGCATTGCTCATTGCAAATATTCATATGTAATTCTACTGTCCTAAAAACATATGTCCATAGTTAGCCTAAATACCATTTCTGGAATTCCACCCTTCAGTGTATCATATATAAGCAGAATGATCCGAAACAGTATTAGAGTTCTAAATAAGTGGTCTGGTAGATTAAATTGGCGAGACAGCTAGGAGGGTTCAAAGTTGGTGAACCAAGCCCTCCCAATATATTGCAACGTGGAAAAGAAAGACAAACTTAGGATGACATAGCAATTTATTTAAGGCAATAAAAAACTATGATGATAAGCAAAAGATAAGCAATGAGGTAAGTTTACAGAGTAGAAAAATATAAACTTAAAATGATACTCTGTTAATAAAATAATAAATACTATGCTGCAATATATTTTTCATCGCGGTAAGGACAGTAAAAGTTTGATTGATATATGAAAGAAACATTCGTGTCTAAAGGTTTCTATTTTCTGTATATAGATGACGCGTTATTTCTTTATATTAAAGTGTATTCAATTTGAAAATAGATGGCATATATCATATACTAGCCGAATGACCCGGGCAACGCCCGGGGTTTACCCGATTAAATTCTTTTATTCAAATACTATTCGTTACAATTATAAATTGGCGCCGTGGATGTCATTCTTGCATAATATATAAATGAGTTTTAAAAATTGTAAAAAAAAAAAAATGCATCGGCCGGGAATCGAACCCGGGCCGCCCGCGTGGCAGGCGAGCATTCTACCACTGAACCCAAAGCAAACGGTGACAGAATTAAGAAAGAATGCATGACGCTGATAACTGTATATATTATGATCATTAAAGAGTGTTTATTAACGTCGTGGTATAATAGACAATTAACACCCGCTTTAATCAACACGTGTATAATTAGTGTTTGATAGAGTGGAGGTAGCTTTGTCAGGAGCCTACCACGGACACGAAAAACCAATACCTCCGCATTATTAGGGCTTAGTAAAGTTAAAAAACCAATTATTGATTAAAACAATTTTCTAAAAATAAGCTTTCCAATAAATTTAACCAAAGCGTTTAAAAGAAAATGTTATTTGTTTAAAATAAATTAAAAGTAATCAATGTGCTTGCTTTCAGAAGACATTTTTATAAATTAAAGAGCCTGCATAAAAACTTCCACCATATTGATTACCGCAGAAAGAGTCTTTATGCCTATTTTATTTTAATCAATAGCACAAAAAAGAACCCATTATTTTACTCACAATATTCCTATGGATTTATAAATTTGTTTTCCCATTTATCATGGATTCTAATTTGAATGTTATCCAATAAACTGAGGTTTATTCAATAATATATAATATTATGATATTTCATAGTTCTCTGTGTGTGTAATTAAATGAATACATCCTTAATAAACCAATAGAATGTCTCTGCGAAGATTGGGCAAATTCAAATCACAGAATGATCCAACCAGCTTGTGTACAATGGCTTTGATTGATGAACTTTTTCAGAATAAGGAAGGTTAGGGTTACGTCACATCATACTAGAGAATTAATGAAATTCGCTAAATTCAAATTAAACATATTTTAGTTGTTGGGTCATCATTAACTAGGTTATAAGCCAAAATTCGTGTATTTTGCACAGGGAGAAACCTTTATTCACATCTGTCAAAAGGATATATATATAACTCCTTTTTTATTATTTACTAATCAACCAGGCACGATATTCGAATATTTGCGCATATTACAGGGGAAGAAAACAAAGCATAAAACAAATTAGAACTTAGGATTAAATATTTACAATTTTACATGTTAATACAAAGAAATAACGCGTCATCTATATATAGCTCTTAAAGCTAGAGTCCAAAACCCTTGTTGCATACCATTTGGTTCTTTATCGAATATAAACAAGCAGTATCTCGACATGATATCAATCTAGTTCATTTCCACCGCTGGTGATCTGCATGATGGGGTGTGGGTTGCTGTTGCTCTCGAAGAGTAGGGACACTTTCATAAGCAGTATGACTTTGTTCCTAATTTGAGGCTGCTCCTCACCTGGAGACAGACGTTTTTGCATGTTAGGGCAAACGCTGCATGTGACCTGTAACCCTAGGTAGGAGCCCTTACTGGGTACTGTCAGCCGGGGCAAGCTGAGCTCAGGTTTATTTATAGAGGTTTCCTCCTCTAAGATTCTTCCACACATATGGTCGTTGGAAAAGTTTTCTCATCCACTCATCTGTCCATTGATCCTACCTGAGCCTGGTTATCCTGCTGAGAATTTGCCCAGAGTTTCGAGAGGACACCACGAGGAGGTGAGACTGGTTTTTGCCCCCCTTTCCATCGAGATGATCAAAAGCATATTGTTTAGATAGGGTATAGCGGAAAAATAAATTAGGAAATGTTAAACCACAAAAAGAATTTCAATTCAGTCGGGTGTAAATTGAGTTATATATTTTTCTGAATAGTTCAGCACAGCTGTAGGAAAATAAATAACTCTATTCAGAGCTACAGATAAAATGGGGTTTGAAAGTGACTTCTCAACATTTCTAAACAGCTAACCACAACTGGATGAAGAAATTTAGGCTTTTCTGGAGAATACTTGATATAGAAAAATAAACCCTTTCATTATATAGATCCAACAGGTTAAAGATGATAAAATCCTTAGATAGCTAACAGATAATAAGTTAGATGAAGAATTATTTTTTAAAGCTAGCTCGTATCAAAAGGAAATTACCAGAAAGATGGTAGGAATGATTAATCTAAAAATATAATTATGTGATTACAAGAAGATAAAAAGTAATGGATAGTTGGAATTGGGGCTTTGTGTAGGTTGATAGGAAGAAGGAATCAACAGCAGACAATTCATCAGGCCCCATCACCAGAGTGAGAACTGCAGAAGACAAAGGGAGTAATGGAGAACGTCCCGTGTGGATAGAGATGGATGATGTCTTCTGCTCCATTTAAATGGCGCCATTAGACCGCGTGGCCTCTCACCTTAATTAAATTGTCCCAACGATAGACTTGAGTAGTAGTGAGAATATCATAAATAAATTTAATGTTTCAATTCATTTGGAAAAACTGGTCTTTTAATCTTGTATTCAAGGGTATTGTTTTTAATTTCATCATTAAATGAAAGTAATTTGATGATATCCATTCCTGTTGCTGATGGCCCAACACAGATGCTGTCGATTTGAAAAAATATTTACTAGGATGTATGAAGTCGAAAGCAAAAATAAATCTGTATGAGTGAAATTTATTAATTTATATAATTATATAAATATATTTTCTTGAAATTTGCGAAAGAGCAATGTTCGAAGCATATTTAATATTAATAAATATGTGTTTTTACTGTCCTCAAAGCTTATGTCCATAGTTTTTTAAGATACCCTTTCCTAGAGTCCAGCTTCAATTTCAGATTAAAAAAATAAAACAGCGGTATGTGTTGGCTTCCGTAGGCGTCTCTTACTGGGAAAAAGAAAGAAGGGATTCCATTTAATTATAAACTAATACATGCATTTATTTAAGGAGCGACCAGCTCCAACACAATAGTTACAAAAGAAACAAGCGAGTGGGGGAACAACAAAAACAAAGTCCGCAGCGTAGTGGTGGCGTAACGTCAGCGTCGGTGTATCCCCTTTTTTTCTGGGGAGCTCGGCTTCCATATTCTGTTTATTATATTCCGTTTGTCTGCGGCTCTCTGGTCGGGATAGCGCCTACATATGGTAGATCAAGTTGGCGAAACTGCTGAGAGAGTTCATCACTGATAGCCAGGCCCTCTTATTATTTTATCATTGTAGTAAGGGTAATAGAAAATAATTTTTTTTTATCAAATATAATCATACGCTTCAAAAATAGTTTATATTTCTTAAAGCATTCGTATCGTCAATTTTTCCCCTCTCATTCTTCCAACTTACTTTACAGATTGTCAATAAACATATTTACTATCCACCTTCAAAAAAGTCTGTGATTAAGTTTGGTGTCCATTCTTTTATATTTTATTGTACAAAATATTTAATACTCTAAATTAAATTTCTCGATTCATCTTCGAATATGTTCATAGAATTTCACGTCATTTATTTCTCAATTATAAAATTTAGTCTTTTTAAAATGTAAGTTTATATATTGAAATATTCAAGTATGCAACTAAAGAACGGCTGTTATAAAGAGAAAAATGTATATTAAATATTACTGTAAAAATAAAACTTAGAACATTATTCTCTTTACATGAACTATTTTCAATTGCATATTTGATTTATATTTCCATATATAAACTCAATTTTAAAATGAGTAAAGTTTGATTGAGAAATTAATGATTTAGAGAACTCTATAATCATACTCAAAGTTATATCGAATAATGGAATTCAGAGTTTATTGTCTCGTAAGAATCCTCTGATATTTGAATCACAATAAAACGCAGGATCCAAGAATGCGTTACTTATTTTATTAAATATTCTCTCAAGCTTTCCGGTACTGTAAATCCTTCTACAGGTGAATATAAACGAAATGAATCTATATTTGTTAACTATCATTTATATCTATATAGATTATCTTCTCATTTATAATATATAAATAATAGCTGGAAAATTTAGATTCATTTCGTTTATATACTCCTGTAGAAGGGTTCACAGTACCCGAAAGTTTGAAAGAATATTTGATAATAGAGTAGAACCTCCCTGTAAAGACAACACCTAATTGCAGAGCCAAAGTGTCCTTTAGGGAGAAGTGTCCTCTTACCGGAGAGTTTCTATATAGTAAAAATGGTAATTTTACGAATTGAAACTGTCTTTTGTAGAGAGGATCTGCTAGCAGGGTGTCCTCTAAAAGGAGGTTCTACTGTATATGAAACTCATCCTCGGAACTGCTTTTTATTGTGGGAGTATAATGTATTTATATATATATAACAAATGTAAATTAACTTATTTACATATTGGTCCGCCATAAAATTTAGGTCTTCCCATAAAGTCTACAGAATAGGTCCCTCTAATTGTCCGTTCTAACAGCAGACGATGCAATTATCCACGTCTTCATTAAAATTCAAAACATTACTCAATTAATAATCAGGCCAAATATTTACCTTTCAAAAATCGCTTAGGAACTTCCACGAGAATTTAATTAATCTTATACGATGGTATTCAAAATGTTGTATCGTAGACATTCTAAATTCGGAAGATGTTGAGAAGAACTCTCTAATTGTAATACACAGAAAGTGCCGATGATCATTTACTCTGATTGGAAGTTGATTCAGAAAAAAACAGCCATCAACGAATGATACTACCGACATTTCAGTGACTTGCTGTCACTCTCCTCAGGAGTATGATTATTTTGAATTCGAGCTCTACTTATATACATACACGATTTACTAAAATATATGTAAATCTTAAAGTATATATATGTACTTGTGGTCAGGAGATGCCTTCTTTATTTTTAATATCAACACCTGACCCACTTATCTTTTATTTTTTCTATTGTTTTTTCATGTGTTAAGCGTCTTTACGCAAATTTGGCCTTAAATACCCATTTCTTGATTTCTCGGGAAGCCATTGGGTCCAAAAAATATTTTTGGTCGCAATGGTTACAGCCTTCTCCACGCTGAGGAGCGCCAACAGCGCGAAACGCGTTCGTGGATGGCTTTTCTTGATTTATCAAGAAATTGGGTTGGCCAAATATCTCGGAGTAAGCTAAATAAACGTTTAGTTTATTTTTACTCCACTAGATGGCGCTCTGCCATCTAAAAAGCACATGTGCTTGTGGTCAGGAGATGCCTTCTTTATTTTTAATATATATATATATATATTTGTTTTGAAAATAGAGCAATCCATATTTAAATCATTAGATAATAAAAACGCATATATTGGATTGAATAAAATATTTATTTGCCAATATTTCGGTTGGCTGAACGCCAAACCTTTATCAAGGCATTACATTTATTAATAGACAAACTCAGCGCCACTATATATATAGAAATAAATACGATCTTGAAAATAAAATAGACTTTTATAAATTAAAGGATTGTAAAATATTAAATATATATATATACATAAACTTTGTTTGAAATATTTGTCCATATTTGCATATATAGGTTTGTATATCCGGGGAAAAACTCTAAAAAATTCGCAAATCAACGTTAAAAACACAAAACGAGCCGTCAAAATTTTAAAAAACAGAGCTATGCAATTGGAAAATAAAACTTTTAAAATCGTAAAATAAAACCTCACTGAACTAGGATTCAAAATAATCATTCCCCTGTCGAGAGTGACAGCAAGTCACTGAAAGGTCGGTAGTTAAATAAATCATTGGTTGATGTGGCTGTTTTTTTCTGAACACAGAAAGTGAATATACATTTCAAACTATGTTAAATATGTTGAAGATTGTTTTGTTTTTCGTGTGGGAATGTATATATCACTATATATAGAGAGAAAATTGTCAAAAAATATTCATTTCGACAGGTGACTGTCCAACTCTATATTTATCTATCATTGCCCAGCGATAAACCTGAAACTTTAAAATTGTGCAGTTTGGTGGCGACAGACAAACGTAAGTTTCGCGTGCGACTAAAAGATTCGATGTTTTTGGAGTAAACTCACGCACCAATTTCCGGCGTTAGGCGGAATTGATTTGGTGGTGTTGGGGCAACGTCTGAGGACGGAAGTTGGGAAACATTCTGGAAGAACTCATTTGGGTTTCAGAAGGTTATTTAATTATGACATTTGTTGATTTTGGAATGGAAGTTGATTTCATTTGTATAAAATGGAAATATTTGGACGCGAATGTTTCTTATATATATATATCCAACTTTTACTGTCCTTACTGCGATGAAAAAATATTGGGAGGGCTTGGTTCATCAGTGGTGAACCCTTCCAGCGGTTTCGCAAATTTAATCTACCAGACCGTTTCTTTGAAGTTCTAATACTGAATTGGATCATTCTGCTTATATAGGCTACACTGAAGAATGGAATCTTAGAAAAGTATTTAGGCAAACTATGGGCATAAGCTTTTAGGACAGCAGAATTACATACAATATTTGCATCGTGCAATGCTCTTCCGCAAACAATAAGGACAAGGCCAGTTGTTGCAAATATTATATATAATTCTACCGTCCTAAAACCTTATGTCCATAGTTTGCCTAAATACTTTTTTGAGATTCCACTCTTCTAGCATATATAAGAAGAATGATCCAATAAAGTATTAGAGCATCTAAGGAAGCAGTCTGATAGATTAAATTGGTAAAACCGCTGGGAATGTTCAACGCTGATAAGCCAAGCCCTCCCAATATTTTTTCATCGCAGTAAGAACAGTATAAAACTGTATATATGTATAAAACAAACATTCATATCTAAATGTTTTCATTTGCTATATTCAGATGGCGCGTTATTGCTTTGTGCAGTTAAACCTGTCTTTAGAGCCCCCTCTCTATAGCACCCGATTTTAAACATTAAAATGTAAACATTTTACATTAAAAAGTGACCTGTCTATAGCACCCCTCTCTATAGCACAATATTTTGGTGAGTCCAAAGAGGGGGCGCTATAGACAGGTTCAATTGTATATTTATTTGTGCTGATAATATAAACAGATTTGGAAATGAAATCCCAATATATTTACATATTAGTAAATTAAATTTTATTGCCATCTATCGTTAAAATTTACACAAATAAATTTACTGGCAATGCGTTTCTTTTTCAATAATATCATCAAATATTATCTCTACAGAGAAGAGCTTTGCTCGATGCAATACCTTGAAATTATATGTATGTACCTCTACAGACCTATAAGCTTATGTCCATAGTTCACTAAACACCCCTAAGCTGCCTTCCATAGGAAATGCAGGGTATATAACAAAACCAGTCCAATACAATAGTAGAGCGGTCTAGAGATTAATTTGGCGAAACCGCTGAGAGGGTTCACTACTGATGAGCCAAGCCCTCTCATTCAATAACTCATACCATTGCAGTAAGGTCTGTAGAGATAATATTTGATGATATTATTGAAAAAGAAACGCATTGCCAGTAAATTTATTTGTGTAAAATTTTAACGATAGATGGCAATAAAATTTAATTTACTAATATATATTGGTTATGAAAACATATTTTGCGGAAGAGCTTTGCTCGATGCAATACCTTGAAATTATATGTATGTACCTCTACAGACCTATAAGCTTATGTCCATAGTTCACTAAACACCCCTAAGCTGCCTTCCATAGAAAATGCAGGGTATATAACAAAACCAGTCCAATACAATAGTAGAGCGGTCTAGAGATTAATTTGGCGAAACCGCTGAGAGGGTTCACTACTGATGAGCCAAGCCCTCTCATTCAATAACTCATACCATTGCAGTAAGGTCTGTAGAGATATTATTTGATGATATTATTGAAAAAGAAACGCATTGCCAGTAAATTTATTTGTGTAAAATTTTATATTTAAATATTTATATACTAATACCTTAAAATTATAAATATTGTTTATTTGTTGAGGCTCTATCAAATTGATGTCAATATTTCAAAAAGTTCATATAGTTCCGAAGAGCATTTATTGATTGGAAGTATATAGATAAAAATAACACAGCCACATCACAAATGGTTTATTTAACTCCCGACCTTTCAGTGACCTGCTGTCTCTCTTCTCAGGAGAATAAGGCGATTCTATACAATTTTAATTTTGAAACTCTGATTAATGTAATTACAACAATGTATAGCGAATCATTGTGGGGGCTTTATATGTGCGTATCTAAACATGAGAGCTTGCCGCTTCCCAAATAAAGTTTACGTTGTCAGAGTTCCATCATCCAAATACAATTTCATTTTTGGGCGTAAAATTAAAATGTAATTCAACCATTTAATGAGCACCTTAGTTATATATCGGAAACCATTGAGGAGCGATGAAAGTGTTACTTTATTATGAATTGCGATATAATTAAAAATTTGTTTTAAAAAGCCAAAATGTTAACTGGTTTTCAATAACACCGGTGTATGTTGTAAAGACCATTTAAAGGGGATTGGTGGAAGGATGGTCTAAACCGTTGATTATCGGCCGCTACGACTGTATTGACACCCGCATTAGCACTTTATTTCCAATTTGAAAAAAAAAGAAGCTTCAACGGCTCCTGATTCTTGCAAAAGTCCAACCCCTCCAGCGAGTGTATGTAACCAAACGGGGCTCTGGCACATTTGTAAGTGCAAAAGTCGAACTACTTTTCACATGTGTAGACATGTGGAGCATTTACAGTAAAAGCAGTCGCCAAATTCTACCCACCATGATTATCATGGCCTGTACCACGTGTACTATGGATAATTAAAAATACATATATAATGCCAAAAAAAAAGAGGAATTTTAGGGGTTTGTGTGTTTCTTCTATTTGGACTTTACACTCATCAATCTCTTTCTATTCTTTGCTATATTGAAACGTGAACTCTAGTTAATGTGCGTGGCAGAGAAAGAAGGAATTGAGGTTTCTAACAGCATCCATTGATCTATTGCCTCAACCAATTGGTTTGGCAGGGCAAACAAAAGATGTAATTAAGAGTTGGGTTTCAAAGAAAACCGCATCGTACAGATTGTTTTACCTGCCAGAATGGATCAAATAACCATAAAAACTGTTCTAATTACAAATAGGTGTAAAGAATATCTTGTATCAATTAAAGGTTAAAGATTAGTTGAAGAAATTTGATCTAAATTTGATTTTCTTGTAAATAGAGATTGCCTGACCGGCATTCATATATCTTAAAAAATAGACACTTCGGCCAGTTAAAATTTATCAACGTTTTATTTAATTATTTTTATCACAATAATATTATTATTATATATTTATTCCCAAGATCATGAGTTTTGAAAAAAAAAACTTTGATGAGTTTAATATTTGTTTTTGACTCTTAAATTTAAAATTTGAAAATCGCTTGAGAACGCCCTTGTAACCTCAGAATAATTTTTAACCCCTTGCTAAATGCTTTATTTTTATTTATCCTGACGAAGACAAAATATTTTTGTTAAAAATATGGAAAAATAAAACTTTAACTGACCGGAGAATCTATTTTTTGAAAATAAATTTGTTTTATTTTATTTGTTGAAGAGGGAAAACTATATTGTCGTCCGAAAAGTATAATAAATAAATATATATGTGTTATAAATATATATTTTATATATAATAGAACCTCCCTTAAGCGGACACCTCTCTATAAAGGACAGTTTTCATTTGCAAAATTACCATTTTTACTTTTTAGAAACTCTCCGGTAAGAGGACACCTCTCCCCAAAGGCACTTTGGCTCTGCAATTAGGTGTTGTCCTTTACAGGAAGGTAGTTCTACTGTATATAAAATATATAGTTCTTTAGGACATCTCTATGAAGTCGACTGTCAGATAGTGCCACTTTTCGTTCTATGAATATATTGAGGTTGTTGTTTCTTATGGCCGGCACGAAACCTTTTGGTGAATGTTTAGATATTTTGCATCACAGACAAATATTTTATGTTCTTTCTTCTTTACGCCAGGTATTTCATCCTCAATTTTTTTAGTGGCCCAATTATTTCAAAGAGAGAGATTTAAAATTGTTTTATTTTATTTTCAAAGATGTCTGCAAACCGCTAGCAAAATATCCATGTACTTAAAACAAGCAAATAATAATTTCACCATCAGAAAATTTATTAGAACATAAATATATGAAAATAATGAAAATAAAGTCAGGTATTGGTATTAGAATCAAAAAGACATATCCTGACCACGAGCATATGAGCTTTTTAGATTGCAGAGAGCCATCTAGTGGAACAGAAATCAACTAAACGTTGATTTAGCCAGTTCCCTGATATATATACTTCTGGCCTTAACTACTCGTTTCACGATTTTTCAGGATGCTTGAATGACTAGTTTTTTGGTCGTTGAGGTATAGCTTGCACCAGGCTGTCGAGGGCCAAAAGCCCGAAACGCGTACGTGGTTAGCTTCTCTTGAATTATCAAGAAAGGGTATTTGGCCAATTATGAAATGATTAAAATTCAACGATTAGTTGATATTTGTTCTTATTATACATTTAACAGGACATGTATTGACCCGTTTCACGTTCGACGTAACCTTCAACAATTCTTAAATTTATAATTCGTCGGTTTAATAAAATCAATCTATTCTTGCTACTAGAATCGTAAAAAGCAATTAGGGATTTAAAAGAAGGGATAAATCTCAAGATAAATATAAACAATATGCGATAATACTTCTCTGCTCAATACAACCATTTATATGAAAAAAACATTTTACCTGATTTGCTGACTAAGGTCACATGATAAAAAAAATACAATCAGTGAATGAAAAACATTTGAACATCAAATACAATTTGATTTATATTTCCACAAATATAAAAACCGAATATAAAAATATATTTACAGTTTTATGATTCTCCGAATATATAAAGGGAAATTTTTTTACAGGATTTCCTTCCAAGTGAAATGTTTAAAATGTTTAATTGTAACCCAGACGAATTACAAAAGTCCTAAATATTTAGAAGTTTAAGGAAAGAGAGACATCGTATGGGCCAATGAAACCTCGCCACGCCTGAGACTGAAATATTTAAGGAGCTAAATTATGCAAGGTCCTTCTCACATATTTCACTACCGTTCCTTTTCTTTTCTCTGATTGAATAAGATATCGCCCAGGTTCGTAGAGTTTATAGATAAAAATCGGAAAATAATCTAGTTTTTCTATTTGTAAACAAATCTTGTTTACGAATAGAAAAACCTTCTATTATTTTACGATTTTTGTGTTGTTGTATTTATATTTTAATTGTTTAATTATTCCCACAGAGTATTTGTGTAAGATCACAAGTATATAAGCGCTAAGGATAAGAAAAATAAGTTCATTTGTTTTGATTTAAATTTCCCTTTTATATTTTGTTCTATCCCTTGTGAATCAATAAATATAATGTTTGGTTATAATTCTTGGAATCAGATTCATTAAATAATCTAAGCAAAGTCAACACATGTTATTTATAATATTCATGTTTCGAATACCGATACTTTGGTTTGAAAAACCTAAATTTAAAAATATTTAAAATAGTCATTTTTAAAGGAAAATTTGTTTTTAAATAGTAAAAATGAATTTTATAACTCGAATTATTAAAAAAATGAATAGAAACTCTTTATTAATGAGTATTTATAATTAAAAATTTGGGAATATTTATTTCTAAGTATTATTTCTAATTTGTTTGTTGTTTTGTTTGTTTCCTCTGTAATAAGTGCATATACACTGCTGGCCACCCAAATTTCAACATCAAGTGATACAAGAGATATCACAACAAAATTTATTTTGTAGATAACATGTTGACCAAGTATCAAATGATTAAATTTATAGGCTTCTGCGATGTGTGGTTCCTACCAGAATCAGTAGCCAGAGTAGCCGCCATTGTTGGAGATCACCGCTGCCACACGCCTCGACATTGATTCAAAGATACTTAGGATAATCAAGACAGTAGATATTTAGTATACCAGCATATAAGAGAAACAGGCCATTCCTTCTCCCTATCAGAACCAAAGACCCATTATTCCAACATCCCCAATAGACTACAGAGACTTATCATAGAATCCATCATATCCAGAAAGCACAATAGAATTAACAGAGGAATAGACATTCCGGAAATTTATAACATAATATTCCCTGAACCCACCCTATAACCCCCAAATATAACCCCCTTAATGTTCTTATTTTAATACTTAGGATATGTTCTTAGGGTACAGATATTTATATCAATATCGAGCTTAGTTGATTAATAAAGTTAAAAAGTCTTTATTTGAAATTATATAGAATTAATGGTTACAATCTGAACCTAGGTTGATATAACAGGACAAAATATCAGAAGATTACCTCAGGAAAATCTTGAATGAATACAACAGTATCATTAGAAGAATCTAAAGATATATCACAGCTTCGATCAATCAGAAGAAAACAATAGTCGTCACCTTACTCCTATTTTGTATAAGATTGTTTCCTTCAGGCTAGTTAGAATGGATAATAATTGTAATAATTGCCTTCAATTTGCTTTAAATAAATATTTATTTTTATGTATAAAACTGTATAGATTCCTGATAATTATGTATAATACATTGTTATATATTCTTTTTTTCAATTGTACTAATATGAATTTCTGTCTCAATATTACTAATTATTGTTCTTTAAGAAAATAAACTATTTGTTCCAGATTGCATTCATTTTAAATAACATTGCTGATTATTGCTATTATTAATGTGTTATTCTTGTATATACCCTCTTCTATATATATATATATATATATATATATATAGTGTAAAAACTATATAATAAAAATATAACAGTGATACTACATTTAAAACTTAAGGAGCAATCTGATCAGAATGATAAATCATATCAAATAGATTTGGTTAGATTAGCAAGCTAAATCTAAATTAATTATAAAAATAAATAGTTGTATAGTTTTATAGTTAAGTATTCTATTAAAATTATCTTCATTAGTTTGATTATTTAAATTCAAATTATAAATTTGTTAATTGTTATTATTTAGTATAGATAGAGAAAAAAAAAAAAAATTCTTTACTTCTAAAACATCCTCTAGTTAATTATATAATTATAATTAATAACAATAAAAAATTAACAAAGTAACGTCTATTACATCGGCTTTTACACGTATAAAACGTGTAAAAGCCGATGTAATAGACGTTACTTTGTTAATTTTTTATTGTTATTAATTATAATTATATAATTAACTAGAGGATGTTTTAGAAGTAAAGAATTTTTTTTTTTTTTCTCTATCTATACTAAATAATAACAATTAACAAATTTATAATTTGAATTTAAATAATCAAACTAATGAAGATAATTTTAATAGAATACTTAACTATAAAACTATACAACTATTTATTTTTATAATTATATATATATATATATATATATTTCGCTTATTCCTATTCCTACCCAGCCTATGACGCATAACGGCCGAAGCTATGCTGGAGTTTTTCTTTATTCCTCTATTATATTCTGTAACGTTTCCTATTTAGAAATAAGGGATAGTTACAATACTTTGTGTTTTAATATTTATAATCCAATTACAACAAAGTTAACCATAATATATAGACAAAAAATAACCTTTACAAAATTAGAAAAAAAAAGAAAGTACAGTATTGCCGACTGCCTAACTATAAAAAAAAATCAAAGATTAATTAAAAATTTTACATAAATAAATAAATACAAAGAATGTTACATATGCTATCTATTTATTTATTATATATATAACAAATATTTTGTGTTTAAATTAAATAACAAATATATATTTTGATGTTCTTGAAGGTATTTTAAATATATTTATATATAATTGGAGAATCTGTATGAACATAAAAATTCTTAATATGGAATTATATTGTTTTGGTATATATATTTAGGATATAATGATTTAAAATACTTCTATATTACAATGTATATTGTATCAATCAATTATGTATCAATTGTATCAATATTGTAGCCTAAATAGGCGGAATGCTTCTTAATGAGCTTCGCACGAGCAGAAGACTATTTTATGTTGACAAGCCTGTGTTTTGTTAAGTCAAAGGAATCTAATTTTATTATTAATCGCTACCTTTTAGAAATTAATTAAAAATTTAAATATTTTGGAGAGATTACACAAATAGGGTAGATATAAAAACGAATGGTCTTCCAATTATACAATTAGGCAACGATTAGAATAGCTAATATATACATTATTTCCACAAATTAAATCAACCAATAACACAAACACATACAGCTTTATTAGAACCACCGGCCTTTTACATAATTACCACAAGAAAGAAGAATATATGAATCTCCTATACTCCAGGCAGCGCAGAATCAAAAAGCCTCCAGGTCCGACTCATTTCCAGTGGTCAAAGTATCCACAGTGCATAGGTTAGCGTATCACTGAAAAGGCGAGTGTGGAATCAGCCGTGTTTTAGTCTTCGCTTTCCTCATCCAATTGTACCACGCCATTCGGCGATTCTATTATAATCAATCAATCAATAATTATTTGAAATTTTCATGCATACTACTCTGATCAAAAAGTTTCGACACTTTCCTAATAAAATCCTGAAAACTCAATATATTTTTTCCCGGTTTGTGGCAAACGCAAGCGTCGCCCTTGGCTTGGAGACCTGCCAATTTTCAAAAATCACGCGCCACAACAGCGCGAGCAGCGGCTGTTCGAAATGAAGCCATTTTGCCCGTGCTTCGATTTCCTTAGTCACCGAAATGAAGGATCAACGAATTTGCATAAGGTTCTGTGTGAAAAACGGGTTCAAGGGTGCCGAAATTTTTTGGATGTTGCAAACAGCCTACGGGGATGCCGTCATGAGCCGAAGACGAGTTTTCGAGTGGTACAATCGCTTCAAGAAGGGTCGGGTAGAGACCGCCGACAACGAGCGTTCCGGGAGACCGTCCACATCAACCACGTCTGAAAAAGTGGACAAGGTGTTGGAACTGGTGCGTGAAGTCCGACGAATAACTGTCAGGGAGGTCGCCGAAGAAGCAGGGATATCATTCAGGTCGACTCAATCGATAATGAAGGACATTTTGGGAGTGAGAAGACTCAACGCCGCGTTCTCGTTCCCAAAGATTTGACTTTTGATCAAAAGAACGCCCGGAAAGAAACGGCCAGTCTCAATCTCGAAGCGACAACCGACGACTCCGACCCCTGGAGACGAAACATGGATTTACGGCTTTGATTCGGAAACTACCCAACAGGCATCGGAGTGGCGCTTTAAAAATGAACCGAGACCAAAGAAAGCGAGGAAGGCTCCCAGCAAAGTCAAGGTCATTGTGACGGTGTTCTTCGACTACCAGGGCATCGTTCATCATGAATTTCAACAACAAGGCTCTACAATAACTGCTGACCCCTACCTGGGTGTTTTGAGGCGATTGAGGGAATCGATCAGGCAGAAACGGCCGGAACTGTGGGGGAGCAAGTCGTGGATCCTCCACCACGATAACGCGCCGGCGCACACAGCCCTCAAAATCTCGAAGTTCCTGCAGGACCACTCAACCTTTGTGTTCCCCCAACCCCCCTACAGTCCCGATTTCGCCCCCTGTGACTTCTTCCTTTTTGGAAAGCTCAATAAAAAGTTAAAGGGTCGGAATTTTCAGAGCATAAAAGAGATCAAAGTGGAATCGAAGAAGGCCATGAAGGCGATCCCGAAAACAGCCTACCAGAGGTGTTTTGCCGACTGGAAAAAAAGGTGGCTGAAGTGCATCGCGGCCAACGGGGACTACTTTGAAGAGGACAATTTTAATTTGGTAGAATAATAAAGTTTTGTTTAACTTATGAGCAAAGTGTCGAAACCTTTTGATTAGAGCAGTATAAGCCAAAGGCACAAATTTTGAGGACCTATGGGTCAAATTGACAATATTGGAGGAAAGGCTCATCACCAAGGAGCCAAAAACTGCCAATAAAGATAGTGGTACCAAGTAGATTCATAAAAATATTTAACCACGTCAACGAATGATTCATTTACCCCTGACGTTTCAGTGACTTTCCTCAGAGAAATGATTGTATTTGAATCTTAATTCTACTTATATATATGCACGATTTTCTAAAATAGATTTAAGGCATCACGAGACGCTTATTATCGTGTATGTATATAAGTAGAACTAGGATTCAAATAAATCTTTCCCCTGAGGAGAGTGACAGCAGGTCAATGAAACGTCGGGAGTTAAATGTATCATTGGTTGATGTGGCTGTGTTTTTTTTTTCTGATTCAATCCTAACCAACAGATGATCTTCGGTTCCACGTAGAGTTACTTAGATTTTAGAATAGTCCATACAGAAAGAACTATGTTAAATTCTCAGCTAGAGGAAGAAAGATGGCGTCGACCATGGATATAAATCTACCTTGAATATCACTTTAGCGCCGATGATGGATCGAATTCTAAATAAATTGCCGGCAGCTCCTATTTGTCTGTCGGCCGTGGTCAAATTAAACCTGGAGCCATCCTTATTTTTTACATGGAAAACCCTTTACTCAATTTTTATATATATACCTCTCTTTCAATTCTATTCATCTCTCTTTTTATATTACCATATATTCATTTTTATAATATAAAAACATCCGTATTATTAAATGTATTCTAAATATTTTAGTCACCGTATAAAAATACTCAATGTAATTCTGTAAAAAATTCATATTCGGCTGTTTTCAAATGAATTGTTTGAATTTTTTTCAATATCTACATTTTCTCTTTTAAATGGGATGATATTTGAAAAATAAAAATACTTTTAGAGGAGGGAATATCTGTATTATTAGTATTTTTGCTTCTACTTTATCACAACTACCGATGGAATTCAAATATAAACTCTGCAAAATGAATTTCAACATATAGCCGTATTTTATTAGATTTTCTGGCAAGATACTTCGTAATCAAAAGACAACATCACAGTGTGTGATCGCACACGTATCAAAATCCAAAGTATATAAGAAATAATATAAGAATAGATTGATGTCTACAAAAACTATAATATATTTATATATTTGTAACACAAACACAATGAATTTTTGTGTCAATGTGTTTCTTTTCAATAAATCATCGAATATTATCTCTACCGACCTTATTGAAATGAAAATGGTTATTGAATATATTATTACTTATCATTGCAGTTTTTTGTGTGTAAAGATGTCTGTAGAGATGATATTTGATGATAATATTACAAAGAAACACATTGCCATAAAATTATTGTTACAAATTTTAAAGATATATTGCAACTGAATTTATATATATTTATATGCTCTATATACAAGTATACTTGTATATAGACATTATACTTGTATATGCCCAATATTGAGAAACATTTATATATGTACAAAAGGAGCTATCAATCTCCAGCAACTTTGAATTGTATATATATACCCAAAGCTGGGCAACATACCCGATTAAATTGTTTTTCAGACAATACGCGCATTTATCGCGACAGTGAAAAACGCGAAGGTGGTAATAAATGAGAGTGTCACAAACAAGCTAAAGCAAATTCAGGCAAGAGTCAATCTGTGTACCATGGGTTTGTGTATTTCTCGAAATAGACCGATTTCACTACCTCTCTCGTAGGAGGCTTTTAAATCTAAGCTGTCCCTGAACCGATGAGGGCTATGGCACAATAACTTAGTTTGAATTTACCAAACCAATATTGTAGTACATTGTTCTATGATTGTGTTCTGAACTGGGTTGATGAATATACATATCGTTTTAATCCTTTTTCAAGAGAGAGGTTCTACTAATCAAATCGCTCTACGGGACCATAATGGGCTTCATATTGACAATTATCAATACATCCAAATGGCACAAGAACCTACAGGACATGCAACAACTGTCCTGGTGTGGAACTAACACCTACCCACATATTCTCATGCCCAGCAATGGCCGCAGCCTTGCAGAAAATTGACATGGACGCAGAGAAGCAGCTTTGCACACCCAAGATAGAGGAAATTGTTCTATTGTGATAGAGATGCATAGAGACATCTGAAGGTTCTTCATTGGACACGATAACAACAACAATGATAATTGAGGGGACAAAGATTTCCATGAACACTGACCTAATTGAGGTATGGAAATAATACTAAAGCCAATAAATAAATAGGAATATAACCCAATGTTAATAATACGTAAATAATACATAATGTAAATATAAATATAGGGTATAGAGATTACTAGAGAAATATTTTCCAACACCGTGGTGTAGGCTGGGGATGCTGCCAGAAAATACAACGATCTCTCACTCTCTCTATAAATTTACTATAATCTATTTTCACTTTGTTTGAATAGGCAAATCATTGAATCAAGTGGAAGGAAAACGTTTTAATGACTGTGGTATTAAGTATTTGATTAAGTATTATTTTATTATTCATTTTTTGTGCGTGCTGTATGCAAATGTATTTATAAGAAATTTTAACTATTTTTGACGCGTATGATTATTTTTAAAAAATAATATTTTATAATGATACTGAAGCTAGACTCTTGGAAAGATAATTTTGAATAAACAATGGACATAAGCTTTGAGGACAGTAGAAATACATATAATGATAAATATATAATATGATTCGAACATTGATCTTCCGCTAATTCTGGAAACTTACATATGTATGTGCGTGTGTGTTGAGAAATGAAGCTAGACTCTTGGAAAGATAATTTTGAATAAACAATGGATATAAGCTTTGAGGACAGTAGAAATACATATAATGATAAATATATAATATGATTCGAACATTGATCTTCCGCTAATTCTGGAAACTTACATATGTATGTGCGTGTGTGTTGAGAAATAACAATAATAAACATTATTTCACCTTTTTATATTGGTTAGATTCCGATCTCTTCAGAGGGATCCAGGTATTTATCTCTGTTTCCCAAAAATCCATCCGACTTAGACTTTAGACGCAGAAACATAAGTTGACCGTATAGTTGAAAATTGAAAAAAAAAAACTACCTGGTTGTTGATAACTGATAAGAAGAAATTTAAATATTTGCGATTATCCATTTCTCGAGCGGTGTGTATCAAAGGAAACTTTTACCATCCATGCCATTAGAATAAAATATAAATATTGAGCGCAAACCTAAGTACAATATTAATCTATATTGATTTCGATTGGAATTTTCAAATATTTAAACTATTGCAATTATTTGTATGCATGTATACTGAAAAAAAAAGAAACACAAATTACTTGTTTAAACTTATTCAATGTAATTAAGGATTAAAAAGAATATAATAATGCTTACTACTTTAATATTTAAGTAATGCGATTATAATTTATTTGCACATATATTACAATAATTAAATGATACCTATAGGTTTGTGTTTTAACGAGAATAAAGTTGCTAAACGGCTATCAATCATCAAAGGATATTATCACTCAAAAACATCTTGGACTTCTAAATACGGAAATAAAGACCAGTCGACACAAATGTAAACCGAGTGGTCATCCAAGATGACAAATAAAGACAAAGTATCACAGCGATAGAATTGGACAATATTTTTTCTTAATCAACTTTGATTTGATGGATGCCAAGTAACTTTGGAGAAATTATTATCTGCGGCCTTTATCACTATCGAATATTTGTTCTTTTCTTATCAATATATACAGTTATCAGCGTCATAATCAAGCAACAATTCTTAATCAATTCTGTCACCGTTTGCTTTTGTGAATGGAATAAATACCCAAATATGGCCATTTCTCATAACCATCGGTGGTTCAGTGGTAGAATGCTCGCCTACAACACGGGCGGCCCGGGTTCGGTTCCCGGCCGATGCATTTTTTTTTTTACAATTTTTAAAACTCATTTATATATTATACAAGAATGACATTCACGGCGCCAATTTATAATTGTAACGAATAGTATTTGAATAAAAGCATTTAATCGGGTAAACACCGGGCGTTGCCCGGGTCTCATTCGGCTAGTTTTATACTTAATTATAAGCCTCTAGAATATAGAAGTGAAATAGTTTAATTTATTTAATAAATAAACAGGTTTCTGGAAATGAATTACTTTTCATTTTATTAAAGCAGCCACAAACCTTCTCTGTCATTCTACAGGAGAACATACATAAACGAATGAAAGGCCGCCTATTGCCAAACTATAGTCAACAAAGCATAGTCTGGCATCAGGCGGCGTTTTATTCTTTTATTCATGTTCTCCTGTAAAAGGGCAGAGATGCCCGAAAGCTTGAGACTGCTTATAAAAATGAAAAGAAACCTCTGTTCAATTATTTAATTTATTTTCAGGAGATTCTAATCAATTGAGTTTAATTTGAGATTAAAATATATACATATAATGTACATATATCTTTTTACAGAGATTGCGTAAACAAGATATCACATTGTCTGGTGGATTCATCGATACACAAAGTTGGGGCATCAACTCTCCTGGTAGGCATTGAGAACAGAAATCTTGCAGTTGAGATATTACTTTACGAAGGGCTACAGAAGACTCTAGATCACATATACAATTAAGAAGTGTCTCGAGTAATATGAATCAGTCTTGAAGACACTGCAAGGTTAGCATTTCGTGAACTCGAAGGAAAAAATGCTAATAGATAATTTTATAATTAAAATAATTTTATTGACATCTTGTCAATACATTCAAAAGTACACAGTCTGCACTATTTAAAAAAAGATAATTATATATATATGCATGATACTATGTACAATGAATATAGCGCCTCTGCGACCGTGCAGAGTTTGGTGAAGAATCGACAGCGGGTTTCCAGCGACACAATGCATTTCACGATCCACGAAGACTACGTAGACGCTAATACATGGGCCCTCTTAGACCGTGAATGGTTCAATTATTTAAAAATAAGAACTAAGAATGAACTATATTGTAAAATTACTTGAAAACTTTATCCATAGATTGTATAAACGATAAAGAAGAGTAAGGAGAAAAGATTTTTATTCAATTAAACTTGTGACAAGCTTTCGGGCAGTCACGCCCTTCAACAGGTAATAAAAAGAATAATTGACTATTAAAATAGGAAACAAACTGAGAGAGCTTTAAACAAAAATGATACAACTGCAGCCTGGCCGCGAGAAAACGTGAATTCCGGAAAGTAATGTGAGGTGGGGGGGGGGGGGGGGGGGGGGGGGGGGGGGTTTATCCGGTTTTTAAGTTAATACATATATCATGATATTGGTTAGGTAAATTTATATGTCGATTAATACTGTCATTAGAAATGGATAAAATTGTAAGCATTCAGAAATAGGACAATGCATCTCTGAATAACCTAAAATCTGAATATTGTTTAAGTCAACGACGGTGATATTTAGTGAGAAATACTGGGACTGCCATAATGATCCTGAATAGACTATGGAGTGACGACGTGAAGATTCAGATTTGAGATGCCTAATTTTAAATCTGAAACTCCCGACTTCAGCATAAAATAGAGTCCTGCCTAAGGAATCCAACAAGAACATCACTCGAAATCGTATAAATTCTTCATTATGCAAATTGACATTGTTCATCATTCAAATATCGACATTCAAATATAAGCATCAAAACAACTATCGAATGCATCTGAAATCTATGTCCCACAATGAATTCGAAGCATGAATATCTGAAATAGGAGAATAGTAGAGCTACACCGTTTCATGTCCTGTTATTATTGTAAAGGTAGAGGCTGCCTGGCCAGAATTCATAGTTCTTAATATAAAAGATACTTCGGCCAGTAGGAATATTTGTATTATCCCTTGCCAAAGTATCTTAAATTTTAAGAACTATTATTAGTAAATGACCTTATCAGAATATCACACTGTTATATGTACACCATTTATCAATAACAATTTCAAATCCTCTCATCACTATTTCACATTTTAAAATGCTTTTCACATGTGTAGACATATGGTGCACTTACAGTAAAAGCAGTCGCCTACTTCTACCCACCATAATTATCATGGCCTGTACCACGTTAACTAGGGATAAGAAAAAATACATTTAAATATTGTGTCCACAGATCCTACCGCGAACAGGTAAATATCATTAAGAAGTCATGTTTCAATAGTAAATCTCTCAACGCTTTCGCTAAGTGAAAGTGAAGATTGGCCGATTTGTCTCATTTGGCATCTCAAATAACAGAGTAGAGAGAAACATTTAAACCTCTATGCCCGTTTATTCTTCTAAGTGGAGACATTGGAATACAGTATGAATATAGATCCATACAATAATAGAAGTAGCAGATGTTTTCACACATTCATTCATGGAATGTTCGTCATACAAGGGCCAAGAAATGACAAACCCTCTCTACGTGCCGACATCACAGAAATATCGATCAGTCTATTGAACGGTACCATTGACAATTTTGTCAGGTTTCCGATTGTTTTAATAGAGGGATGTGTTTGG
>CP092868.1:91536944-91546997 GCA_030710605.1 Cordylochernes scorpioides
CCATGTGGCGGTGGAGGTGAGGCCAGCTCTGAGAGAAGGAAAAAGAAAGAAAGAAGTTAGAGGAAGAAGTTAAATTTAAGTAAGGAGAGTAACGAGGATTGTATGAAGTCATTGTTCCAAGCTGAATGGTCCCAGATGACGATTCATTCAACGTTATATTGCTTCAAATTTTGAACCAATTCGAAAGCCAAACTTGACTCTATTACAGATATATTGATGGTTCTGATGATTTTATAATTCATCCGGCGGTTAGTTACTTGTGGACGATCATTTATTATTATTATTATTATCGGTAGTACACGTGGTACAGGCAATGATAATCATTGTGGATAGTTACCAACTTCTTTTGTTGTAAGTACACCACATGTCTACAAATGTGAGAAGCAGTTGAAATTTACACTTACAAATAGTTATTTGTACTCGCTGGTGTTGGACCTGTTCAAGAATCGGGGCACCATTGGAGCATTTTTTTTTTTTCATTAGAAAAAGTGCTCAGTGAGGATTTAATCCCGGTTCGTAGCGGTTGAAAAACCAATGGTTTAGATCACACTTCACCGACCACCCGTAGTCGATCGTGGTGTCGTTAAATACTGAATTATATTTTGCAGCATTCAAAGTCTTTTGAACGATTACCAGTATTTGGTGAGGAATGACGTTTCTACAAACTCGATATTTAAAGTCAACGGTGCTAACTGTGACAATCGTAGAGATTGTCGCATTCTATATCCGTTTATAATATCCTGTCGTGAACAGACAAATTATAAAAAGTCGAAATATCAGGACTTCTGGGAAAAGTATATTTTCAAAACCCTTTTAATCTCTAGCTTTCGGGCAAGAGACTTCTACAGGAGAATATCATGTTTTCTCCTCTAGAAGGGCGTTGGTGCTCGAAGGCTAGAAATTAAAAAGATTTTGAAAATATTATTTTCCCTGAAGGCCTGTTTTTTAAACTTAATATTGATACAATTGATATTTTAATGTAATTATAAAGAATTAAATTATCCATCGTGACTGCTCCTATGGTACAAATATATTAGAAGAATAAACCAATTCAAGTTTTTCCAAGTTTCGTGATTGGAAATCATTTGGAAGAGAAGGAAATTCAAAACGAAATTTATTATCTCCCTCTCTTTAGGATAGAAAAAAATCAATTTCATATATCATAATTTCATGTTTATTACTTTCTCCCTTGAGGCCAGAAATTTCTTCTTAAATTATCGGTTAATTATTTTTTAGGAGTTTCCTTTGAAATGAATATCACGAAAATGATATATATATATAACTGAAAAATAATGAAGAAAAAAAAAAGAAATTTGATGACTAAGATACTTTTATATTATTATTTTTGAGATAAAAATATTGTATATATATCAATAAATATTCATATTATTTACAAGCAAGATTTAACAACGAAACCAAGCATTTAAATCGGCTTTGACACGTCATGACTTTTCAAAAAAACACTTGGTGTAACGAATCAGATATTTGTAAATCAAATAGAAAGTTTAATTTCAAAAAATGGACTTTTTTAAAGCAACATTCATATTTTCAGATTAATTCAACTACCTTTTAAAATAATTCACCTTTATATAAAATGCATAAATCAACACAGTTACTCAAATTTAAAAGAAAGAAAGCGAAAACACGTCTAACCAGAAAGGAATGACAATATCGAGTAGAAACCTACAGAAAACAGAGTCGTCACTTTTATGGCAGTTTTAAAACAGAAGGTTTAGAAATAAGAACAAATTGGTCTTTGGTAGGACAACAAGTTCGAAGAACTGTGGACTATCTTTTATTTCTGTACGTTCAAGACGATGGATTTCTCGCCTTAATTGAACAAAACCTCACAAATCCAATAGGTCTGTGACAAATTATGCGCTCATGTTTTATAAATCCATTTAAATATAGTAAAGACGTCATGAACGGACACTCAACAGAAGAAACAAATGTCAGTGTTCAGCGTCACTTTCCAATAGGCGATATAAAAGACATTCTACTTCCTTAAGTTTTGTCCGTTTTGAAACGAACAAATTGAAAATAAAAGTTGATAGCTTGAATGAAGATTAGGCAAATTTAAATATCCGTTAAACATCTGTTAAAATTAATCTTGAAAAATTCTCTAATAATTATGGAAAAACTTTAACATTTGATGATTAATAGCGGTTTAGTAATGTATTTAATAAATATTTAAAAGAGTGCCATTATTATCATTTTCGCAAATACCATTAATTGAATTCCAATTCGTACATATTTTCTGAGTTTGACATTTAAAAGGCTAATTCTCTCGATTCATACTTGAGAGATTTCCTCAAATTCTAGTGGTGAAGGTTAATCTGTTGATGAAAAAGTTGGGTTAACTTAACGGGCATTAAAAATATAAGAATAACTAGTTGGAAAATAATGATGGAGATTAACGCGCCCAAATATGTCTCGCAAAATATAGAAAAGGTGAGAATTCTATTATTTCAAGGAATTAATAGAAAGAGAATAGCGACATATGCGGGGATGGAGAAACTGCAGCTGCTCCAACTTAAAGTTCAGCCGCTGGATCGAATTATCGTTTTTGGTCGCAGATCAATGGGTCTGTTGTCGTCTCGGTCAACTTCCTGCATCGACACCGTGTAGACCTCGGCCAACTTCCTGCATTGACACCGTGTAGACCCCGGCCAACTTCCTGCATCGACACCGTGTAGACCCCGGACAACTTCTTACATCGACACCGTGTAGACCCCGGAAAACTTCTTGCATCGACACCGTGTAGACCCCGGACAACTTCCTGCATCGACACCGTGTAGACCCCGGACAAATTTCTCCATCGACACCGTGTAGACCCCGGTCAACTTCCTACATCGACACCGTGTAGACCCCGGACAACTTCCTACATCGACACCGTGTAGACCTCGGTGAACTTCTTACATCGACACCGTGTAGACCTCGGTGAACTTCTTACATCGACACCGTGTAGACCTCGGTGAACTTCCTACATCGACACCGTGTAGACCCCGGACAACTTCCTACATCGACACCGTGTAGACCTCGGTGAACTTCTTACATCGACACCGTGTAGACCTCGGTGAACTTCCTACATCGACACCGTGTAGACCTCGGTGAACTTCTTACATCGACACCGTGTAGACCTCGGTGAACTTCCTACATCGACACCGTGTAGACCTCGGTGAACTTCTTACATCGACACCGTGTAGACCTCGGTGAACTTCCTACATCGACACCGTGTAGACCTCGGTGAACTTCTTACATCGACACCGTGTAGACCCCGGACAACTTCCTACATCGACACCGTGTAGACCTCGGTGAACTTCTTACATCGACACCGTGTAGACCTCGGTGAACTTCCTACATCGACACCGTGTAGACCTCGGCCAACCTCCTACATCGACACCGTGTAGACCTCGGTGAACTTCCTACATCGACACCGTGTAGACCTCGGTGAACTTCTTACATCGACACCGTGTAGACTTCGGTGAACTTCTTACATCGACACCGTGTAGACCTCGGTGAACTTCCTACATCGACACCGTGTAGACCTCGGTGAACTTCTTACATCGACACCGTGTAGACATCGGTGAACTTCCTACATCGACACCGTGTAGACCTCGGTGAACTTCTTTAATCGACACCGTGTAGACCTCGGTGAACTTCCTACATCGACACCGTGTAGACCTCGGTGAACTTCCTACTTCGACACCGTGTAGACCTCGGTGAACTTCCTACATCGACAGCGTGTAGACATCGGTGAACTTCCTAAATCGACACCGTGTAGACATCGGTGAACTTCTTACATCGACACCGTGTAGACCTCGGTGAACTTCTTACATCCACACCGTGTAGACCTCGGTGTACTTCCTACATCGACACCGTGTAGATCTCGGTGAACTTCTTACATCGACACCGTGTAGACCTCGGTGAACTTCTTACATCGACACCGTGTAGATCTCGGGGAACCTCTTACATTGACACCGTGTAGACCTCGGCCAACCTCCTACATCGACACCGTGTAGACCTCGGTGAACTTCTTACATCGACACCGTGTAGACCTCGGTGAACTTCTTACATCGACACCGTGTAGACCTCGGTGAACTTCTTACATCGACACCGTGTAGACCTCGGTGAACTTCTTACATCGACACCGTGTAGACCTCGGTGAACTTCTTACATCGACACCGTGTAGACCTCGGTGAACTTCTTACATCGACACCGTGTAGACCTCGGTGAACTTCTTACATCGACACCGTGTAGACATCGGTGAAATTCCTACATCGACAACGTGTAGACATCGGTGAACTTCTTACATCGACACCGTGTAGACCTCGGTGAACTTCTTACATCGACACCGTGTAGACATCGGTGAACTTCCTACATCGACACCGTGTAGACATCGGTGAACTTCTTACATCGACACCGTGTAGACCTCGACCAATTTCTTACATCGACACCGTGTAGATCTCTGGGAACTTCATACATTGACACCGTGTAGACCTCGGCCAACCTCCTACATCGACACCGGCTAGACCTAGGCCCACCTCCTACATCGACACCGGGTAGACCCCGGTCAACTTGCTATATCGACACCGTGTAGACACCGGTCAACTTGCTATTAGACACCGTGTAGACCCCGGCCAACTATCTACATCGACACCGTGTAGACCAGGGTAAATATTGCCAGAGGGCTATCAATCCCGGTCAACATTCTTAGAAAGGTTTGGCGGAATTTGAGCCAGAAAGAACGGCAGATTAAGACGAATAATCCCAGCCAGGCTTCACTGTCGGATTTTGACCGTAGAGAACATGGCAGAGTAGAGCGAACATCCCCAGTCCATCGGTCGGGTGAAACCACGGCAAAAAAAAAAACAAGAGAGAAAGAGAAAACTCCTGCCCACGTAATTTAAGCCAAACCAGGCGAGTGTTGACTGGGCCCAGTCTCCAGAGAATCGGAAACCCATTAGATAGAAATGACTTGGGTAAAAAACAAAAATCGTTGCTAAATGTTTCCTAAATATTTTAATCCTGTTGTATTTGGGCCACTCTGGCCGGAACTTCTTTTTTTTTTTTTTGGACTCGAGTTCTCTCTCTTTGAGGGTGATTTGTGTTTTTTTATTTTTATTTGGTAGGAATCTTGTTTTATTTCTTTGTTGAATGGTTGCTAATTCTGCCATTTTTGCTATCAAGAAATTAGTTGGTGCGTAGACAAACAGAATTTGGAACATGTGCTAGAGCAGATTTGTAAAACGTCGTTATATTTGAAGCCTTTTCAGAAGATTAATGTGAATTTGAAAATATATGACTCTGACAGTTTTTCAACAACAAAAGGCTTTTATTAGGGCCCATTGCCCTGTATGGATTCGCCATACAACAACAAAACAATACAGTAATTTGTTTCTCACATTCCCCATGTGCACGTGAGTCTTTGTTTGAAAATGGATTTATTCACACATCTGTTCTAAAACTTTCCTCATTACCTCTTTTTCGTATGAATCTATTTACAATTGATCTTTAGAAATTATAGAGTTAATTTACTATATTTTTCTTTTCTGAAATAGTTCTCAGCGTCTTCAGTGGGTTGTTAAATCTCCAGAAGTGTTTTTAAGAGTTTTTCTCTTTCTTTACCTAAATATTTGCATTCTGATATATGAATGTTTTCCTTTTTGATGATGAGAATATGACTATCTTTTCTAGAGTTGAAGTAATTCTTGTCCGTGCAATGAAGCTATTATCTTCGATGACAGATTCCATGACAAGTATCGTTCTGGCATAAATACTCTGTTAGATATTTATATATATCTGCCATCTAGAAATGTTCATGTGAGCCTGGTTAGGATATGTCTTTTTTTTGTATTTAATATACAAGTATATGTGTGGGTGTCAGGAATTATTTATAACGATATTCAGGATAAGCACACAAGACTATTTTTAGAAAGTTGGACATCAATGAAAGACAACAACAGTATCAATATAAAAAATCGACATTCTTCCGTTATATTTACAGTTCAAATCTATTTAACATTCTTTTTATACTCTCTCATTGAAAGTTTGTATTAAAATGTAACAATTAGAAATGTAAATATATAGTCTATACGAGGTGTGTTCAAAAGTATCGCGACTTTTGCGTTTTTCAAAAATTATTTATTTATTGATGTCTACCTATTTTGTCCCCTTCAAAGTAATTCCCATGAGATATTATACACTTGTGCCAACGGTTTTTCCAATCTTCGAAGCACTTCAAAAAATCATTTTTAAAAATCTTTTTCAGCTCCTCCTTCGATGCCGTCTTTATCTTGTCAAGCGTAGCGTAACGTTGTCCTTTCATGGGCCTCTTCAGTTTAGAGAACACGAAAATGTCACAGGGGGCCAGATCTGGGGAATACGGTGGCGGCGGCATCAATAGTGTGTTGTTTTTGGCCAAAAAGTCGCGCACAAGCAACGATGTGTGAGCAGGGGCATTATCGTGGTGCAAAAGCCAATTTTTGTTCTTCCACAAATCCGGGAGTTTCTGGCGGATTGCCTCGCGCAAATTGCGCATAACTTGCAGGTAATATTCCTTATTGACCGTTCTACCCTGTGGCAAGAATTCATGATGCAACACGCCCCTGCAATCGAAGAAAACTGCCAGCAAAACTTTCACATTCGACCGAACTTGGCGCGCTTTTTTCGGTCTTGGTTCGTGCGGCAGCTTCCATTGAGATGATTGAGCTTTGGTTTCCACGTCATAACCATAAACCCACGCTTCGTCAACAGTTATGACCCTCTGGAGCAAATTTGGGTCGCCGCGGACAGAGTCCAACATCTCATTAGCAATGTTCATGCGATGCTGTTTTTGGTCGCAATTGAGCAATTTTGGTACGAATTTCGCGGCGACCCGTCTCATTCCCAAATCATTGTTAAAAACCGAATGGCACGAGCCAATCGATATGTTTAGGTTCTCTGCAACTTCTCTAACGGTGATTCGACGATTGGCCAATATCAATTTATCCACTTCATTAATTTTTTCGTCTGTTGTTGAAGTGCTCGGGCGTTCGGCACGCTCTTCGTCGTTCACATCTTCTCGGCCTTCTGAGAACATTTTGTACCACCGATAAACGTTGCTTCGGTCCAAGGTAGCTTCTCCGTATGCCACAGTCAACATTCGGAATGTATCCGCGCACTTAATTTCGTTTTTCACACAAAATTTGATACAGGTTCTTTGATCCATTTTTTTTTTAAATAGGTAAAAATCGAAGACGATCCAAAACACCTGCAAGCAAAGCAGCTGTCAACAATTAAGTGAACATTCAAAATGGCCGAGCTTGTCGGCATAAGTGAGAGACATGAGTACCAACATAAAGCCCCAAAAAGATCGAAATTCGAATATACTGTTACGACGCTTCTCAGCCGTCGATGTTTGCGTTCAAGGTTCTAAGAGAACAATGTGGATTCGTTTAGGATACAGCTTAGTGCGGTATATTTATTACAAGAGCTTAAAAGAGTAGATAAGTAACTATACAGTAGAAGATTAACTTGCCTTCAATGTCCGCCACTAGAGGGATCCTTCTCCGCTACCGTCTTCCCGGTCAGTCCATACGGCCACACGTTCGGTGCCCACCTGCTGCGTCTGTTGCCACCACCGCCGTTCTCCTTGCTGCAGGTTCCGTTGTCACCAGACAGACTTCTTCCCCCAGACTGCCATGTCTGGTCGGCACACACCAATCTCCCGGCAGGCCGGCCGACTTCCTTCCACCGCGGCACCAGCTGGCCTCGGCTGATCCCTTCCCGGCGGCGGCGTCAGCTGGACTGCCGTCTACCGTCTGCCACCCCCCCTCTAGAATTTGTCAATCCACACTTCCCTGGGGGAGCCCCGGCATACCTTCTCTCTTGGCTTCCCCACGTCTTCTCTTCTATTTCTCTGCTGCATCGCTTCACTGCCCCCTTCTCAATCCTTTTCGTCCCGAAAAGGCTGATTTCACCAGAGGCGCTGATCGGCGGCCCTTTGATCTCCCTGACGTCTCTGGCCACATGAGGGTCGTCAGCCTCCCGGAAGCGTAACGGCAGGGTTAACTCCAACCCTTGTTTGCAGAACCACATCTCAACTCGGGCTTTCTTTCCATTCTCAACCAGTGCCAACGCCATTGATTGGTCTCGCTGTCTAGCACAGGGCGGTGGTTCTCCACAAGATGGCGGCCATATTTCACTGCCTACGATGCTCCCATCTGATATTTTGAATTCTCCTTGAGAACACTCTGTAGCCACAATGTACAAAGGGTTGTGATCGTTAGTATTGCGCTTTCGCCGCTTCCTTCCACGACGGGGCTGTAGATCGCCGATCTTTACAGTGGATTCGTCCACCCGATCCACGCTGTCCATATCGTGGCCTCCCTTTTCTTCTTTAGGTTTCACATTCTCTTTCTCTAGAGGCTCTCTCTTTCCAAACCCTTCAAACCTGGGATTCTTAGTGCCGACCACGCACAGGGCTGTGAATTTCTTAAACCTTCTGGAGGTGTGGGATCCCGTGGCAGTCTCAAGATCGGGAGAACTTTTCCTAGGCGGTGGCTGCTTCATCTGTACCTTGTCGGGCGAAGGAACGAAGATGAATGGTGCACATTCTTAGCACATCTTTTCAGCTTGCATTGCAGACGACGGCGCTGACACATTGCGTGCGACTTCCGCGTCACAGACATTGTCGTCGGACTTCCACAGAGCGTCCAATGCTCTATCCCGTTCAGTCGGGTTGCCGGCTCCAACTTCAGGGTGCTTCGACCATCTAGCCTTGTCGCACTTCCACGGAGCATCCAGCTCCGTCCCGTCCAGTTGGATTGCCGCTGTAGTCCCTGACAGTCTGACACTGTCGCTGAAGTCAGCCACGCTGCCGCACTGCAGCTCGCCAAGATCGTTGCTGTTCTCATGGAGTATTTCAGAAAGAATCCCAGGGGTTGAATTTTCGCTCTGTATATCACCTTGAGGGCATTCTCCTTCCGTCCGCTTGATTTTATACAAAACACTCGTGCCACAGCCGTTGTCGGAGGCGATCAGCTCACCCTCCTCCGCTACACAACCAGTCTGGATCATTTCCTGCTGTCGACACTCTTCGGACTTCTGGATCACGGGAGAATCTTCTAGCGTAGATTCTGGCAGTTCACTTACAACGTCTCCTGACGTGATGATCTTTGTTGTGATGGTCTTGTCGGGATCTTCATCACCTGGGATCGTCTTTTGTCCCCTCAGACATTGAATACGTGGGCTATTGGTTGCTGTGATTGGTTTTGAAAAGCCATCAGGATTTTCTGGCGGTAGTACATTGAACTTGACTTCGCAAGACATGGGTGTGGCAGAACGTTTGACATTCCGAATATGCTCGAGTCGGCTCAACCGAGAATCCAAGTTTTCTCCGAGCTCATCTACTTTCTGGCTTAACAGACGGAGCAATTTTGTGAATTTTTCGATTTCGGGGGTCGGTTAGTTTTTCCATTTTCCTTTTTGAATTAGCGCAAAATAAAATCTTCAATTAAAATTGACTAAGCTGTATCCCACTTCTGACACCAAATGTTACGACGCTTCTCAGCCGTCGATGTTTGCGTTCAAGGTTCTAAGAGAACAATGTGGATTCGTTTAGGATACAGCTTAGTGCGGTATATTTATTACAAGAGCTTAAAAGAGTAGATAAGTAACTATACAGTAGAAGATTAACTTGCCTTCAATGTCCGCCACTAGAGGGATCCTTCTCCGCTACCGTCTTCCCGGTCAGTCCATACGGCCACACGTTCGGTGCCCACCTGCTGCGTCTGTTGCCACCACCGCCGTTCTCCTTGCTGCAGGTTCCGTTGTCACCAGACAGACTTCTTCCCCCAGACTGCCATGTCTGGTCGGCACACACCAATCTCCCGGCAGGCCGGCCGACTTCCTTCCACCGCGGCACCAGCTGGCCTCGGCTGATCCCTTCCCGGCGGCGGCGTCAGCTGGACTGCCGTCTACCGTCTGCCACCCCCCCCCCTCTGGAATTTGTCAATCCACACTTCCCTGGGGGAGCCCCGGCATACCTTCTCTCTTGGCTTCCCACGACTT
>CP092868.1:91547097-91600197 GCA_030710605.1 Cordylochernes scorpioides
GCCGGTTCTCAATGCGAGCCCGGTGTTCCTCAGCTAGTTCCACCTGGTGCATCTGCCTATAAGCAGAAGTATACGGATTCACACGCCTAAGCACAGAATCCAAAAGAGTCAATATACCAGGATGGCATTCCAAAGGCCTAGATGCTGCAATGCGTGTATTATTCGCAGCCTCAGAATCCAAAATATAAAGTTGGGCATAAGACGGGGCTCTGTTTCCATGAGGATGAAGGGGCCCAGTCAAATGATAGATCTGTCCATGGATTCTATAACAAAAAGGCCCCTGTCCAGAAAAGACATCAACCTGCGCACCCATGGAGGCAAATGCCAAAGAGCTGTTGTAGCTCCGAATGTTGGTCTGGAAGTACTTAGCCTCCACACTGTTTGAAGTCATCAATTCCATCATTTCATATGGAAAGGAGGACAAAGTAGGAAGAATAACTTTCCCTTTGTGGCAGCAGGAGCTACCAACAGTTTCGCCAGGGAAATGAAGGGCTGAGCAGTAAGGGCAGACTATATCAAGGCCCCCAATAATATATTCAGTGGGAACAGGAGAAATAGGATTAGGGGCGTTGTTCCCGTGGCGAGTCCTATAAGCGAGTCTTCCACGGCCTCTGCGAGGCATGATACAGAAGCCGCTGAAAAAAAAAAAGCTAAACTAAAAATCAAGTTGAGCAAATACATGTTAAAATAAATTTAATGTAAAAGATCTCAATATAAACAACATATTAAATTGCACAGTGCAAAAATGTAGAAAATTGTATGTATCATATAACATTTTATCATATAACAAATTAAGTAATCAACAATTGATGATACAAATAAATAATTAGCCTCTTATTGAGAAAAATAAAGATGCCAAAGACATTATGAAAGATACTGCAAAAAAGAATTATGAAAGATACGGCAAAAAAGAAAACCAGACACAAAAAATTGAGCAAAATGTAAAATTAAAAACTATAACAAAGAACCCGCAAATTAATTTAATCAGAAATACAAAAAAGACGCTGAAAAAAAAAAGGGAAAATAAGAACCAAGCAGAGGAAAACTATAAAACTGAAAGCCAGGACAGGCATAAAAAGAAAATCCCAAGTAAGTGAGGAAACAATTGATGAAAAAAAAAAAGTGCAAATAATATGTATATAAAAAAGCAAAGCGCAATTCTAAACCCAAATATTTTTTTTATGAGAAGAACATCAACATATTGAATGATTATGGCAGTCCATAGCTTCCCTGACAAAAATTCACCAAAAAAGTTAAATATTCCAAAATAAGTAAGGCACTTTTGCAGCCCCCCTGACAAAAATTCACTAAAAGAGTTAAGTATCCAAAAAAATATTTTGGTATATATATTGCTAAATGTGTAACAAACATGTATATGAAAAAGCAAAGCTTAATTCTAAGTTTTAATATTTTTTTCAATATACAGAAGAAATAAGACACAAAAATGGAGCTAAATTCAAATGAAAAAACTATAACAAACAGTTATAAAAGATAATTATTATAGAATAAAGTAATAATTCAATCTACAAATAGAAAAATGTATATATTTAAATGAAAAACTATAACAAAGTACTTACATAATCAAATTAATCAGATATATATATTATTTCAAAACACATTTCTACGGAATTTCAAAACAAATGATTGATGATGATAAATGCAAAAAATCTACGATTGTAAAATAGATTAAATTAAAAAATAAAAATAACTGTTAACATTAGGAAAATAAAAACAGGCCTATGACACGAAGAAAAAAATAACGAAAATTTTGGTATATAGATTGTTATGTGTAGTTCAGAATCTTCGGAGGAGATAGCTCAGGACTTTACAATGGAAAACTCTGTTACGGTATTATCTATATAGATAATCATTGAAAGGTTAATTTATATTATTTAAATTAAATATAGAAATTAAAATTCGAAACTATTATAGACTGATATGATTGTTTTAAAATTAAACAATTTCTACTGCCCTTACTGCAATGTAAAAATTAATGGGAGGGCCTGGCTTATCAGTGGTGATCTGATTTTCATAACAGATGGTGCGCTAATGCATCAAAATAAAGAAATGTTATAATTTTGATGGCAAAAGAAGGTATATACATTATAATGCAGCAATACCTCCTATGAAATAGTATATGATAAGTTTGAATAGATACCGAGATAACAGTGTAAAATTATCTGTCCAGGTTTGAAGCCAATCAAGAGAGGCTGGTGAGACTCTCTGGATGCCATTCAGCTCGTAGGAGAATTGTCTATTGTCGGGATGTCTCTCTATAATCAAATTCCTCTCAGATCTATTTATTTCTCCTCAGATAACACATAAGCTAGTGGCTGACAGTATTATTCCCTTTCCTCTCAGACTTTTCTTTATATATCTATTCGTTCTTTCTCTCTCTCTCTCTCTCTCAAAAACCCCCTCCTGGTCTGGAGGAGGACCCTATCAAGATGGTGGAACCTTCCTCACTCATAAATCATTGTATATATTCTCAATATTTTTCATTTACTTTCAAAATCATAATTAACAAGAAGTCAATAAAAGTGTTTAAATGTCTCTCTCTATCTCTGTGGGAAAGAACTCTCGCAGTCCACCGGTGACGGAGTCTTCCCACGGTGGGCGCCACCAATGACGACTGGTATATATTTCATATATATGTATATTCATCAAATATTTTAAATATTTACATTTATTTATTCATATAGTTGACCTTATATACTATTATATTTTCTCATATATATTCTGTATTTAAGCTTATAAAACCATATATGAACGATTTAATAAAGGAGTTTCAATCTCAAATCTCTCTCTTGATGACAAATTCAGAATATTTTAACAAAATTTATTATTAATTTAATTCTCGTTCTTTCTATTCCCGGTCTTAATTCCATAGATCCAATCCTCCAGAATACTATTATCTATTCCGAATGTAGGACAAGATGGCAAACACGCTTGTTCTTCTCCTCCTAATATATCCAGTCCACTATAACATAAACTATCGGATGACCATGGTAACTCTATTATAAAATAAATAAATCTTCCAGGGCTAGGTTTCTTGTGCAACCTTTTATTTTCGAGCTTACGGACTTCTCAGTCCATCAACAGGAGTATCACGTTAATAAATTATTGAAATAAATACTATATATATATAAATTATTATTCACATATTTCAAATACTTGTGATATTGAGGGAAAAATATATTACATTATTTGTTCATAAAGGGCACATCTTGGATTCAATAAATAGTATTTTATTTCCGATATTTCGATGGGCTAAACGACCATCTTTTTCTAGGATCTCATCCCTTTTCGCGGCGAGCCGAGCGTTACACTTAAGACACGGGCGTCTCACAATCTCCCCGGGCGAAAATCATCCAAATGAAAATGTAATGTATGCAAATAAATATCGTACAATACTAATTAACATAAATGAATAAATAGAGTAAAAAGTAAATATCTATATATACAAAATATATATTCAGCTATTGCATTATGAATGAAGACATTTCACTGAGGTTCATATATACATAGAGGTTCCTATTCTAGGAGCATGTAAATTGTGTGTAAATGTCCGTTATATCGATCTTTCGGTTTATGCTATTTCTGTCTTCCAAAGAACTCCAACTCTCCAAGAATAGCCTGCTGTGCTTTTCTTTTATATATTGGTATATTATTGATGTTTGTTCAAAGTCTGGAATGTGGCTATTGATGAGAGCATGATCTACTAATAAGGAGGTCGGGTTATGGTGTTTCAGGGCTAATTTGTGCTGGTTGATTCTTTCTATTAATGGTTTACCGGTTTTTCCTATGTAGACAGTTTGGCAAGACTTGCATGGTATTTTGTATATGACATTGGTTCTATTGTTTGGTTCAGTGATCTTTTTGTATCAGGATGGCGGAGGATGTTGTTAAGATTCGAGATAGATTGGAATCTTGTTGAGATATTGTAGTATTTTAGTTTTCTAGCTATTCTTTCACAGCCATAGCTGTATGGTAGGGAGCAAAAAATGTTTTGGGATGAAGTCTGTCTATTGTTTATGGTTGATATTCTCGGTCTGTAGAAATGATTTTTGATAAACGGTTTGGGGTAGTTATTGCTAAGTAGTTCTTGAAATATCTTGGTTCTTTATTTTTTTGTGTCGTTATTGTTTGTTGAAAAGTGTGTGATTAGTCTTTTTGAAAGAGTTTTTACCACGGAAAATTTTTGGTGGATGGGACCAAATGAATTGAAGTTCAGATAGCTTCCAGTATGGGTTGGTTTTCGGTATATTCGAGTTTCAATTCTATCTTGGTTTCTGGTTAGTTGTATGTCTAGAAACGGTAGGGAGTTATTTTCTTCTATTTCAAAGGTGAATTTTAGAAAGGGTTTGAGATTATTCAAAAAATTCAGAATGGTGGAAAGATAAACTTTTGTGATGCATAGTATATCATCGATATAGCGTTTCCAGATTATTACTTGTAGTTGTGCTCTGTCTGCAATTATTTTATCAATTTTGTCCATGTAGATGTTAGCTAATGCTGATGAAACAGGATTCCCCATTGGTAAACCTTTTTCTTGTTTGAAATATCTGTCTTTATATCCAAAATAATTAAGTGCTAGACAAAATTCAATCAGATCTATAAGGGCTTCTTTAGGGATAGGAAGGATGATTTCCGATGGTTGTGTAAGAATTCTTGAAGTGCCAGGATAGCTTCATCATGCGGAATGGATGTATAAAGAGATTATATATCAAAGGATACCATATAACTGTCGTGTGGAATTGGAATATTATTGATGGTTTCAATAGCTGCTACTGGATTGGGGACTGTATAAGGAAGTTTTTTCTGGAATGGTGAGATGATTGACGACAAATATTTTGCGATAGGGTATAAGGGAGAGCCTGAGTATGATACAATATGTATGATACAGTATGATAGTTGTATTATGGGACGCAATGGGGTATTAGCTTTGTGGATTTTTGGTAGACCATATAAATTCGGAAGATTCTGGTTTGTTGCTTTGAAGGCTTCAAAGGTTTTACTATCTAGTTTGTATTGCCGTTTTATTCTGTTGAAATGTCTATTGAAATCTTTTATGAGGTTGGGTAGAGGGTTTTTTGTTAGTGGTTGATATATTTCCTTATTTTGAAGTAACTGTTCGATTTTGTTGTTGTATTCTATTACGTCCATGATTACGGTATTTCTGCCTTTATCTGAAGGGGTTATGATGATTTGTTTGTTTTCTTTTAAAGACTTTATAGTGTTTCTTTCATCTCTATTTAAATTTGTCTTGTTTTGCGTTTCCAATTTCTTAATGATCGGGGTTATTTCTGTTCTAATTCTTGTCTTTTGGTCATCTGGGAGTTTTTTATTGCATTTTCTATTGCGGCTAAAGTCTTGGGAGTGTTGATTTTTTGGGAAGGTACAAAGTTTAGACCTTTTGATAGGAGGTTTGTTGTTTCTGGATCGAATGTGTGACTTGAAAGGTTAATTACAGTGCTTTGATCTGTTTGCCGTGTAGATTTATTTGAATGTTTTTGTTGTAGAGAAACTCTCTTATTTTTGCATTTTATTTCTAGATATATGTTTAACTCATTAAAATATTCATTGTGTGTGAAAAACAAATTTACGTGATAGTGGATGATGCGTGCTGGTTGAACGATATCTCGAGATTTCAAATTGAATTCAATAAATTCGTGAACTATTGTGGTATACGAATAAGCTAACTAATATAGAAGTATATTTTAGGAATTATCACATTCATTGATGGTATTACAAAATGACGTGTTCTATGGTGAATTAGAAGGCAGGCACAAAAACTTTATCCTTTTTTTTCGCGTTCGAGAAGTAAAATTCGTTTGAACTATCGCTTGAAATCACGTTCATCTGTTTCAATTAAATATAGCGGGTAAAATTAAAATATTTCGTTTACAAATAGTTTCTTAGCCGTGTCATAGAGAGAAAGAAAAAAATATATTAAAAAAGAGCTTACCCGGATCTGTAAAAAAAAAAGCTTTTTTTTTTCCTTCAAAAATAATTTTGCCAATGACAAATTGTTTCCATGTGTTCTACAATAATTTTAAAATTAAATTTATTTTGCAATAAATTGATAAAGAGAGAGCAATCTCTCGAAATATTTTGGGAAAAAATTGTTTTATTTTTTTCTTTACAGATCCAGGTACTCTTTTTTTTTTATATAAACAATTAATGGATCATTTTTTTGTTCGACTCAAAGAGAATATATATATTTAGAGATATAATTATTATTTTAAAGGTGCTCTCACACAATTATATAACATAAATAAACTAAGTATTTGATGCCTAACAGAATCTATAAAGGCTTAACTATATTCAGAAATAAAAACACAAAATAATTGGCTTTAAAATGCAGCCAATCAGCAGCTTCAAACTTTTACGATCGGCTTCGTGCTAACGATAGAGAAAGTGATTTAGCCGAGATAAAAACTACCTGTTTACACTGCTTATTTCGGTAGGGATTTTTCACAGAATAAATTTGACTATATTTGGGGGAGATAGAAACTAATTGAATATAATCCTTATTTTTCTAATTATATAGCTATAATTCGTTCATTAGATAAGGAATATTTGACATGAGGCGCTGAATATTTTCTGTGCTTATAGCTAGCACCAATTCTGAATTAGGGTTTTAAATTGATTTTTTTGGCTCCAGGTTTTGCCTTTTAATATTAGTTTTGTGTGATGGTTGGGTATTACACAAATGTCGCTTATTTATGACAAAATCTATTTGAAAATCTTATTGAAAATAAAAAAGACATGTCCTGATCGTGCTCACATGAACATCTCTAGATGGCAGAGCGCGGAACAAAAATACTTTAAACGTTGATTTAGCCTGTTCCAAAGATATTTGGCCAACCCAATTTCTTGGTAAATCAAGAAAGGTCAACGACGTACACGTTTAATATAATATGTGATAATAAAAATATAACTTGTTCCAGAATATCTTTACTAGGTGCCGCTTAAAAATAGCAACCTAGGTTATGATATTCACAACAATGAATAATATGTAATGATTATTCACAATATTAAAACAAAGGGTCCAACGTGGGATTCGATCCCGGTTCATGGCTGTCGGGAATTGAGGGTTTTACCCCCTGCTCCACCGACACAACTAGTGATAATGTACAAAGGTATCACTGACCGCCCGAAACACGTACTTTGTCCTTTCCTAATTTAATAAAGAGGGAAAGGTCATAGATGGATTTATTTAGTGAATTACTATCTCAATGCCTCGTAGTACCTATTGTCTTAGTACTTTGAATATTCTCTCCAACCAAGATTTCCAATGTTATACCTCGTTTTGACGAATGGCGTATTACCTTGTCGATGCCTTCTAAACTTTGAATGACTTTAGAGTATCGTTGACTATAAACTCCAAACAGTTTCTTTGATTCCTCAATATTTCGAGGCTTCTGATCATTTGGGTTCGATATGTCACGAAAATACTAATATTGAAAGAGTTATTGGATGATTCGAGTTTTGAAATTGTTCCTACTTAGGCGATTCTCTCTAATTGGGACCCGGGCTGGCAATAAATCGGTCCGCGTTTTGCGAGGAGCTAAATGGAACTCCGGAGGTCGTTAGCTGTGGGCTCTGAATTAAAGCGGGCATTAAGATTGGGATTATGGACAATCGTTCCCTTACATCCTAATTGGACATCAACTTCCTCAATTATTCCAATGAGGATCGATGTTTAGTGAACATCCGTCGCTACTAATGAACATATACAAAGTCATTTAGTTACGTCTAGTGATTGCTACATTTTTACTCATCCTCAATGAACGCCTATGACACGTCTATACCAGACTCGAATTGCCTCTATCTGATGAATAAGGGTTTGTCTATTAATCTCTTCTTGGTGAGTTAGTTGACTGAGTTTCTCTATCTCTCTAGAAAGAGAAATGTAAACTAAAATAAAATAGCTCTTCAAATTAAAGAACCTTCGTCTAGTATATCTTATATATAGAGAGAGACAATAAAAAAGATTTACTGGCCGAAGCATCATTAATTCGAAGAACTATGAGTTCCGGCCAGGCAACCTCTATCTTTACGATAAAATAAAATATTTAAGCTTGATTTTACTAAACTTGGATATAAGCCTCGACATATTCAACTGGGGAATAGTGTTAGTGCCTGAAACGCAATTCAACATATAGGATGCTAAAAAGAAAAACTCATTTATTTTATGGCCCATTACCACACGTAAGTTAATAGATCTAATTGGTCATATGATAAAATATTTGTATAGGATTTAGCTTTTTTTTTTTTTGAAATTACCAATCTACCATAATGCTTTTTGTTTAGAAATAAATGAGAATAGAAAAAAGAAGAAAATTCATGGTATGCAACACATAATAAAATGTTCTAAAACCACCTCACGACACAAATATTCACAAGAACAGATCTAAAGGAAGCAGGGGTTTTATTCAATAGATTGTAAGCTGTTAGAAAAGTAAGCTGGAAGCACTATACGCCGGCCCCAAGCGACCAAGCCTCAGGTAAGAAAGAACAAGAAGTTATCCAGATTAGAGTAAAACTTTAAGAGAACGAATTGCTTCTTCAATTCTGTATCGTGTTCTCTCCATTACTCTAATGAAGTTCCATTTCGCCACCTTCTTTCTTTCGACTTTCTCTAAACTGCGCGATCTCACATTTATTTCCATTTAAGCCTCAATCTCAACTTTTATTCGGATCCTCTGATAATTCAACCGATAATTCCAAGTAATGCAACAGAAAACTGCCTACGAGGATGAGGGTTTTTCTTTATTTAAATTATCTCTCAAGTTTTAGGGAAACACAAACCCCTCTAGAGAGAGAGGAGTATATAACGTTGAATACTGAACTTTTATTCGGATCCTCTGATAATTCAACCAATAATCCTAAGTATTGTAACAACATACTGCCTTGTAGGATAAGTTCTTTTTCTTTATTCAAACGATCTCTCAAGCTTTTGGGTATCGCAAACCTCTCTACAGGGGTATACAAGGTTGTATACTGAAATTTTATTCGGATTCACCGATAATTCAATCGATGATTCCAAAAATTGTAACAACACACTGCCTCTGATAATAGGTTTATTGCTTTATTTAAACGATTTCTCAATCTTTCGGGTATCAAAAATCCTTCTACATGGTATAAACATGTGTTGTATACTCCTGTAGAGGGGTTTGTTATACCCGAAATCTTGAGAGATCGTTTGAATAAAGAAAAAGAATTTATCCTACAAAGCAGTATGTTGTTACAATACTTAGGATTATTGGCTGAATTATCTGAGGATCCGAATAAAGTTCAGTATACAACTTTATATACTCCTCTCTCTGTATAGGGGTTTGTTATACCCAAACGCTTGAGATATTGTTTAAATAAATCAAGAAACCTATCCTCGGAGACAGTGTGTTGTTACAATTTATATTTTAGAAGATTCTATCTTCCAAGTTACAAATGGAAACTGTGAAATACAGAATAACGATGGAATCACCCTACCACAAGCTTGATTAGGCAAATATTGGAAAGTAGATTGTGTTTATTTCTGTCATTGGGATGATAAATTGGAATCCTTACAAATATTTTGTGTACATTCCAACGTCGATGGGCCGAACAAGTTTCTGGGTATGAATCTAAAACGAATTAAACTACAATTCTCTCTCTCTTTCTCAGAGAAAATAAATAAATAAAATTAAAGAATTTACATGCCGTTAAAGCAATTTTCTCCTAAGCCTATTTACTTTATTAAATTACCCATTGTTCTAGCGGAAATAGAAATTTTCTTCTTTCCATCGTCTTTCATTGAAAATTAATCTTGAAAAGATTTTTTTTTTCAGTTTTATAAATGGATTATGTTAACACTTCTCAAAATCAAATACAAAGGGATTTGTGTTTTTACATTGAAAAAAAAAGTTTATTTTTTCTCAAAAATATTTTAAAACTTTTTAAAATAGGATATGCTAATAATGTTGGTGAAGGTAAATAAAATATTTTTGTTTGAAAGTTTTCAATATGTTCTCTGAAGACTTTCTTTTTGTTGTTTTTATGTGTAAATTTCAAATATTACTGAATGTTGAATTTTAACTTTTTTTACTGTATTAAGAAATTTAGCATAGAATAAAAAATATTAATTCTAAAGTTCAGGATAAAATTATAACATAAAAAGAATTGAATAAAAATATAAGGCCTCAAGGAAAAATTATATTTTCAAAAATATTTTTATTCTCTATCTTTCGGGAACGAACGCCCCTCTACAGGAGAAAACATGGTATAATGGTATAATAATTATATCATCTTTTCTTCTGTGGAAGGGCTTTCTTCCTGAAAGATAGAATATTAAAAAGTTTTTGAAAAGATAATTTTCGCGAAAGCCTGATATTTTTACTCAGTATTGACACAAGGGATTATTTAATAAAGAAATTTATCAACTAAATTATGAGACATACGTTATGAGAGGTTATGAGACGCCCTGTGACGTAATAGCAAGATGTAATTTTGTTTAGAACTTCACCTTTATATCTGAAACTACATAATATGATGATTAGGACTTTGAAACGTGTGGTGTTGGCTGGGCGAGTAATTAGAGGCCACAACCAGGATAGGCTGAAGTTGTCAAACTGCTTTTTACAATCGTCTGACACTCAATTCCCTTAGAATTTCTAACTCTGTGTATATACAGTCTTCTGTCGAAATAAAGGTTCGGATGTATTAATTGAAACAAAATTAAGAATATAAAAATCAAAAATAAATAATTTATAATTATATATTCAAGAAATGAAATAAATAAAGCACAAATGTTTCTTTTGAATATAAAACAAATTTCTACTGTCTCTGCTACGATGGAAAAATATTGGGAGGGCTTGGTTCATCAATGGTGAACCCTCCCAGCGGTTTCGCCAATTTAATCTACCAGAACGCTACTGTATAGCTCTGATACTGTATTGGATCATTCTGCTTTTATATGTTACACTATCATAGCTTTCAAGTAATCTATGGAGATAAGTTTTTAGGACAGATGAATTACATATAAATATTTTTATCGAGCGATGCTCTTCCGCAAACGATACTATATTTGCAACCATTTTCATAATTTCGCGATAATTTGTATAGATATCTAAATCAATTTAAAAGCCATATATTGGATCAAAATATCATGTATTTTACCAATAATTCAATTGGCTGAACGTAAACCTTTTTCAAGGTATTATATCATATTAATGTGCGTCCATTATATGCGTGTATTAATGTTACTAGCCGAGTGACCCGGGCAACGCTCCGGGTTTACCCGAAGGACCCGCAGGTGAGAAATTATAGAAGAAAAATTTTAACAAATCAGAAAATGAAATTGCAAACAACAGAACTACACTACTTTAAGGACATGAGAGCACATGCACTGTATCACCATACGTGTACCATTTTCAAAGACCCTGCTTAGGATTAAAACTTCTCAGAAGCATAACAATAGTACCAACCTAGAGGTTAACTGGTGTGGATGCATTCCTCTGGGAGTGAGACTATTGAGAAATTCAGTAGGGAGTTATTTTGCTTCTCCGCATTCTAACACTCCAACTGTTAACACTGTGGAAACACTGACTCATGTTTGGTAAGCAATTTCAGGGAAGAAACTATAGACATTGGATTAAATAAATTATTAATTAAATTGCATTAAATAAAAATTATTAGATTTAAATAAATATTATTAAAGTGAAAAAAAAAGAAAGAAATTAACAAATTAGAAAATAAAATTTCGAAAAATACAACTATATTGCAGATAAGATAAGAGGACCTTATTAAAAATACATAAACAAACTGTAATTCGACACTCGATAATTCGACACTTTCGATAATTCGACACTTTCGATAATTCGACCATTTTAAAAATCAAATTTACAAGGTTGATTGTTGTTTAAATACAACTTTGCTTTTGCATGCATAAACACAGGCTCTTGTATCAAGAACCCAAATATTATTTATAGTCATAGCAAAAGCAAACTTTAGTGAAAACTGATGCCTCTTCAGAATGAATGGAAGACTGAAATCTGAAGGAGCAGAATATATGGGTCATTTATACTTTCACCAATGCCTTTAGGATCTTTGCGATGGAACGCGTATGGTGTTTCAGCGCATGTGCTCTCATGTCCTTGAAGCACATATACTGACAGTGCCCAAAGTTGAACACACTGTATAGTGTCTGAAATATCTTTGGCCCCTTCGGATACCAACCTTCGCTTCATTCTAGAGAGGCGTTAGTTTTTCATGTCATATCTGTAATATAGTTTTGTTGTTTGCAATTTTCTTTTTTTTTTTTCCTTTCAAATATGTATCCACTCTGAAATATAGTTTGTAAATTTTTATTCCAATTTATTTTCTTATATATATATGTATTTTTTGTTCATTTCCAAAATATTTATTTATACTTTCACCAATGCCTTTAGGATCTTTGCGATGGAACACGTATGGTGTTTCAGCGCATGTGCTCTCATGTCCTTGAAGCACATATACTGACAGTGCCCAAAGTTGAACACACTGTATAGTGTCTGAAATATCTTTGGCCCCTTCGGATACCAACCTTCGCTTCATTCTAGAGAGGCGTTAGTTTTCACTAAGGTTGGCTTTTGCTATGACTATAAATAAGGCTCAAGGCCAAACCTTGGCTACAAGAGCCTGTGTTTACGCACGGACAACTTTATATGTAGCTTTTTCAAGTGTGCGAACATTGGATAGCATACATGTAAAGATGACCCATATCTTCTGCTCCTTCAGATTTCAGTCTTCCATTCATTCTGAAGAGGCATCAGTTTTCACTAAAGTTGGCTTTTGCTATGACTATAAATAATATTTGGGTTCTTGCTACAAGAGCCTGTGTTTATGCATGCAAAATCAAAGTTGTATTTAAACAACAATCAACCTTGTAAATTTGATTTTTAAAATGGTCGAATTATCGAAAGTGTCGAATTATCGAAAGTGTCGAATTATCGATAGTGTCGAATTACAGTTTGTTTATTTATTTTTTAATAAGGTCCTCTTATCTTATCTGCAATATAGTTGTATTTTTCGAAATTTTATTTTCTAATTTGTTAATTTTTTCTTTTTTTTTCACTCGAATAATATTTATTTAAATCTAATAATTTTTATTTAATGCAATTTAATTAATAATTTATTTAATCCAATGTCTATAGTTTCTTCCCTGAAATTGCTTACCAAACATGAGTCAGTGTTTCCACAGTGTTAACAGTTGGAGTGTTAGAATGCGGAGAAGCAAAATAACTCCCTACTGAATTTCTCAATAGTCTTACTCCCAGAGGAATGCATCCACACCAGTTAACCTCTAGGTTGGTACTATTGTTATGCTTCTGAGAAGTTTTAATCCTAAGCAGGGTCTTTGAAAATGGTACACGTATGGTGATACAGTGCATGTGCTCTCATGTCCTTAAAGGACATTGTTTGCAATTTCATTTTCTGATTTGTTAAAATTTTTCTTCTATAGTTTCTCACCTGCGGGTCCTTCGGGTAAACCCGGGACGTTGCCCGGGTCACTCGGCTAGTTAACAACATATTAGACTGCAGAGCGCAAAAATGTAGAAAACTGTATGTATATAATTGTATGCAAATAATTGTATGTATAGATCAATGAGTAAAATAATTTTTTTTTTGCTTATCCCTAGTACACGTGGTACAGGCCTTGATAATCATGGTGGGTAGAGTAGGCGACTGTTTTTACTGTAAGTACACCACATGTCTAAACATGTGAAAAGCAGTTCGACTTTGCATGTACAAGTGTGCCAGAGCCCCGTTTGATTACTTGCGCTTGCTGGTGGGGTTGGACTTTTGCAAGAATCAGAAGCCATTGGAGCTTTTTTTTTTTATTTTTTCAGAAAAAAGTACCCAATGCGGGAATCGAACCCGGGTCGTAGCGGTCGAAAACCAACGGCTTAGACCATCCTTCCACCAACCCCCAGTAAAATAAGTAAATAAAAAGAAGACCAAAAATAAGTGATAATAGTTTATTGAATAACAAATAAAAAAAATCTTTCAGGTGAAAAATTATAGGCATTGGTAAAAAAGTAAACAAGAGAAATAGCCTAGCGGTCAGGGGAGTGAGTCTTCCACGGCCTTTCCGAGGCATGACAGAAGACGCTAAAAAAAAAAAAGGTAAAATAAGAACTAAGCAGAGGAAATCTATAAAACTGAAAGCCAGGACAGGCATAAAAGAAAATTCCAAGCATGTGAGGAAACAATTGATGAAAAAAAAAAGGATTCCAAAAAATACTGCAAAAAAGAAACCAGACACAAAAAGCAACAATTGAGTACACAAATACAGCATCAGCCTATTTATGAGATGAAAAAAAAAGACAGACACAAAAATGGAGCTAAATTCAAATGAAAAACTATAACAAATTAATAAAAGAAAATAAGACCTAATCCAAATAATTTAATAAAAAAAAAGCAACAATTGAGTACACAAATACAGCATCAGCCTATTTATGAGAAGAAAAAAAAAGACAGACACAAAAATGGAGCTAAATTCAAATGAAAAACTATAACAAATTAATAAAAGAAAATAAGACCTAATCCAAATAATTTAAAAAAAAAAAGTCACACACTATTAAATTATTTGGATTAGGTCTTATTAATGAGAAAAAAAAAGATGCCAAAGAGAGATGAAAAGTGAGTCTTCCACGGCCTTTCCGAGGCATGACAGAAGACGCTCAAAAAAAAAAGGTAAAATAAGAACCAAGCAGAGGAAATCTATAAAACTGAAAGCCAGGACAGGCATAAAAAGAAAATTCCAAGCATGTGAGGAAACAATTGATGAAAAAAAAAAGGATTCCAAAAAAATACTGCAAAAAAGAAACCAGACACAAAAAGCAACAATTGAGTACACAAATACAGCATCAGCCTATTTATGAGATGAAAAAAAAGACAGACACAAAAATGGAGCTAAATTAAAATGAAAAACTATAACAAATTAACAAAAGAAAATAAGACCTAATCCAAATAATTTAATAAAAAAAAAAGCAACAATTGAGTACACAAATACAGCATCAGCCTATTTATGAGATGAAAAAAAAAGACAGACACAAAAATGGAGCTATATTCAAATGAAAAACTATAACAAATTAATAAAAGAAAATAAGACCTAATCCAAATAATTTAATAAAAAAAAGCAACAATTGAGTACACAAATACAGCATCAGCCTATTTATGAGAAGAAAAAAAAAGACAGACACAAAAATGGAGCTAAATTCAAATGAAAAACTATAACAAATTAATAAAGAAAATAAGACCTAATCCAAATAATTTAATAAAAAAAAAAGTCATACACTATTAAATTATTTGGATTAGGTCTTATTAATGAGAAAAAAAAAGATGCCAAAGAGAGATGAAAAGTGAGTCTTCCACGGCCTTTCCGAGGCATGACAGAAGATGCTCAAAAAAAAAGGTAAAATAAGAACCAAGCAGAGGAAATCTATAAAACTGAAAGCCAGGACAGGCATAAAAAGAAAATTCCAAGCATGTGAGGAAACAATTGATGAAAAAAAAAGGATTCCAAAAAATACTGCAAAAAAGAAACCAGACACAAAAAGCAACAATTGAGTACACAAATACAGCATCAGCCTATTTATGAGATGAAAAAAAAAGACAGACACAAAAATGGAGCTAAATTCAAATGAAAAACTACAACAAATTAATAAAAGAAAATAAGACCTAATCCAAATAATTTAATAAAAAAAAGCAACAATTGAGTACACAAATACAGCATCAGCCTATTTATGAGATGAAAAAAAAAGACAGACACAAAAATGGAGCTATATTCAAATGAAAAACTATAACAAATTAATAAAAGAAATCTTATTAATGAGAAAAAAAAAGATGCCAAAGAGAGATGAAAAGTGAGTCTTCCACGGCCTTTCCGAGGCATGACAGAAGACGCTCAAAAAAAAAAGGTAAAATAAGAACCAAGCAGAGGAAATCTATAAAACTGAAAGCCAGGACAGGCATAAAAAGAAAATTCCAAGCATGTGAGGAAACAATTGATGAAAAAAAAAAGGATTCCAAAAAAATACTGCAAAAAAGAAACCAGACACAAAAAGCAACAATTGAGTACACAAATACAGCATCAGCCTATTTATGAGATGAAAAAAAAAGACAGACACAAAAATGGAGCTATATTCAAATGAAAAACTATAACAAATTAATAAAAGAAATCTTATTAATGAGAAAAAAAAAGATGCCAAAGAGAGATGAAAAGTGAGTCTTCCACGGCCTTTCCGAGGCATGACAGAAGACGCTCAAAAAAAAAAGGTAAAATAAGAACCAAGCAGAGGAAATCTATAAAACTGAAAGCCAGGACAGGCATAAATTAATAAAAGAAAATAAGACCTAATCCAAATAATTTAATAAAAAAAAGCAACAATTGAGTACACAAATACAGCATCAGCCTATTTATGAGAAGAAAAAAAAAGACAGACACAAAAATGGAGCTAAATTCAAATGAAAAACTATAACAAATTAATAAAAGAAAATAAGACCTAATCCAAATAATTTAATAAAAAAAAAGTCACACACTATTAAATTATTTGGATTAGGTCTTATTAATGAGAAAAAAAAAGATGCCAAAGAGAGATGAAAAGTGAGTCTTCCACGGCCTTTCCGAGGCATGACAGAAGACGCTCAAAAAAAAAGGTGAAATAAGAACCAAGCAGAGGAAATCTATAAAACTGAAAGCCAGGACAGGCATAAAAAGAAAATTCCAAGCATGTGAGGAAACAATTGATGAAAAAAAAATGTGCAAATAATATGTATATAAAAAAGCAAAGCGCAATTCTAAACCCAAATATTTTTTTTATGAGAAGAACATCAACATATTGAATGATTATGGCAGTCCATAGCTTCCCTGACAAAAATTCACCAAAAAAGTTAAAATTTCAAAATAAGTAAGGCACTTTTGCAGCCCCCCTGACAAAAATTCACTAAAAGAGTTAAGTATCCAAAAAAATATTTTGGTATATATATTGCTAAATGTGTAACAAACATGTATATGAAAAAGCAAAGCTTAATTCTAAGTTTTAATATTTTTTTCAATATACAGAAGAAATAAGACACAAAAATGGAGCTAAATTCAAATGAAAAACTATAACAAACAGTTATAAAAGATAATTATTATAGAATAAAGTAATAAAAGGTAAAAAAAAGGTAAAATAAGAACCAAGCAGAGGAAAAACTATAAAACTGAAAGCCAGGACAGGCATAAAAAGAAAATCCCAAGTAAGTGAGGAAACAATTGATGAAAAAAAAAGTGCAAATAATATGTATATAAAAAGCAAAGCGCAATTCTAAACCCAAATATTTTTTTTATGAGAAGAACATCAACATATTGAATGATTATGGCAGTCCATAGCTTCCCTGACAAAAATTCACCAAAAAAGTTAAATATTCCAAAATAAGTAAGGCACTTTTGCAGCCCCCCTGACAAAAATTCACTAAAAGAGTTAAGTATCCAAAAAAATATTTTGGTATATATATTGCTAAATGTGTAACAAACATGTATATGAAAAAGCAAAGCTTAATTCTAAGTTTTAATATTTTTTTCAATATACAGAAGAAATAAGACACAAAAATGGAGCTAAATTCAAATGAAAAACTATAACAAACAGTTATAAAAGATAATTATTATAGAATAAAGTAATAATAATTCAATCTACAAATAGAAAAATGTATATATTTAAATGAAAAACTAAGTTTCAATATTTTTTTTAATATACAGAAGAAATAAGACAAAAATGGAGCTAAATTCAAATGAAAAACTATAACAAACAGTTATAAAAGATAATTATTATAGAATAAAGTAATAATTCAAGCTACAAATCGAAAAATGTATATATTTAAATGAAAAACTATAACAAAGTACTTACATAATAAATTAATCAGATATATATATTATTTCAAAACACTTTCTACGGAATTTCAAAACAAATGATTGATGATGATAAATGCAAAAAATCTACGATTGTAAAATAGATTAAATTAAAAAATAAAAATAACTGTTAACATTAGGAAAATAAAAACAGGCCTATGACACGAAGAAAAAATAACGAAAATTTTGGTATATAGATTGTTATGTGTAGTTCAGAATCTTCGGAGGAGATAGCTCAGGACTTTACAATGGAAAACTCTGTTACGGTATTATCTATATAGACAATACCTCGAAAAGGTTCGGCGTTCAACCAACTGAGATATTAGTAAAACGAATGATATTGCAACAAAGTATTTATTATTTTAGAAGAGTTTTATTTTTATGTTTATATTTTGCTATACTCTGTACACTTCCCTCTTTTTCTTATCTTTTTGTTTATCACTCATAGTTTGTTCTTGCCTGAAATAAATTGTTGTCTCCTCCTGACGTTTTTGCCTTCCTTAATTTTCCACGTGCCATTTTGGTGAAAATACTGGGCAAGTTAGAGAAGACAAACTGAAAATCGCCGAGAAGACCTAAGGCGATGGTTGCTGTGATCTACATTTTCGGAGACTGACTCCAGGATTCCACCGCCGTGGTAAAGCCAAGACTTCCCTCCAAGATGACGATGTCTCTATAGACGATACGACAAAGCCGCTCTTCACGCCGCTAGAAAAAGGACGCAAAGGTACTAGGGACAAAGTTCCAAGACTTCAATGGAATCCTTGGCAGAAGAATGTCAGATCTATGTCAGTATCTACAATAATTGTAAGCTGTGGGTCACAGCTCCCACATAGAAGGAGTTATGTAACAAAGTATTTATTATTTTAGCAGAGTATTATTTTTTATGCTTATATTTTGCTATACTCTGTACACTTCCCTCTTTTGCTTATCTTTTTGTTTATCACTTATAGTTTGTTCTTACCTGAAATAAATTGGTGTCTCCTCCTGATGTTTTTGTCATCCCTAATTTATCACGTGGCAATAATTTGATCCAATATATGCTTTTTTAATTGAAGATTGAATTATGGATTGCTTTATTTTCAAAATCTATTTATATGAATACGTTTATCTGTATATTTAATAGATAATATCTTTCTCTGTCTCTACCTTTGTGTCTACGATATCCCTGTCTTCATCCCAATCAGCGAGATGTCAAGTTTCCGGTCTGGACCATCAGCAGCAGAAGACAAATGTCCCGGCGTCAATTTAATATGACGCGACCTGTCATCAAGTTCTGGTGAAACCATCGACCAGATAGTGTGGAGGATTCTTCGCGTCATTTTATTCCACTAAGTGCGAGGTACAATTCCAGACTTATATATGTGTTGTCGCTCTCTGATAACAAAATATAGTGCCAAGATACATTTTAGAGTAACATTTATTCTATTATTTCGAAATCATATTCACAGATATTCAATAAATATAATTTATAGCGAAACCTTGTAGCCTTTCTAATGGAACTAAACTATCACACAGCTATGCTTTTATAGTTCTTAAAATTAAAGATACTTCGACCTGTAAACCATTTTATTATCTCAACGTTTCGAAAGAAATATTTAGTCCTCGTCAGGGGCAAATAAAAATAAAGAAATCAGCAAGACGCTAAAATATATATACAATAGAATAAATCTTTAACTCCTTACGAATGATTTAATTTTATTTGTTCCTGACGAGGACAAAATAATTTTGTCGAAACGTCGAAATAATAAAAATATTTACTGGCCGAAGTATCTTTAATTTTAAGAACTATGAATGCCGGCCAGGCAACATCTATCTTTACGATATGCTTTTATAGCCTGTTAGCTTTTTTATAAGTTGTTGTTCATAGATTGATATATTTGTATTTTTGACCAGATGACCGGGTTACCTTCTTGTATATATTTGAATTTTGAAATGATGTAAATTAGTTAGTTAAGAACGGAAATTAAAAGTATTAATTTCTGCGAGATGTTGGTGATTACTCTGCTCGATGATAGAATAAAAGAGTCTTAGCCCCCAGCAGTTATATATCTGGTCGAAATAGGCACAAGGACCCCTAAATTATTTAATTACAAACTTAAACAAGCACGCTAGGAGATAGACCTTGATATTCATCACAACTGGGCAATTCAATAAAGTAATCCCTTTAAGGGGTATTAAGGTGAAAACATCTGGTTCCAGTAACAAGTTTTTTTATTAAATGAAACTAATTTTTGGAAATTTATATTTTACTTTCAAAATGCGAAACTATTATAGACGCGTATGATTCTTTTTTAAAAATAAACAATTTCTACTGCCCCTACTGCAATGGAAAATTTAATGGGAGAGCCTGGCTTATCAGTGGGGGACCTTCTCAGCGGTTTCCACAGTTTAATCTACCATACCGTTGTTATATTACATTTTTCGATCTTCCTTTTATAGTGATACTGATGCTGGACTCTTAGAATGGGTACTTTAGATGAACTATGGACATAAGCTTTGAGGGTTCACCACTGATGAGCCAGGCCCTCCCATTAAATTTTCCATTGCAGTAAGGAAAGTAGATATTGTTTATTTTTGAAAATAATCATACGCGTCTATAATAGTTTCGAATTTTGATAACAGATGGCATCATAATGTTTCATTTAAAAACTAGCAATTCATTTGTTTCAAGAAACTCCAGAACAATTAAAAAAATTCGCTAACTTTATTACAGATCAAAATCAAATCATCGTGTTGTTCGATACATTTAGAAATTTTGTTGAATAATTTTGCGAGGCAGTAAAATCTGTTAACATGGCATAAATGAACTAAACCAGATGAGAACAAATTACAATCCAATTGTTGAGGTAATAGATAATTAAATTTGATTAATTCTTAGAAACGACATCTACAAATTGTCCGAATATTGTACATACATGAATATAATTACACGTACATTGAAGTATCCATATATTCCGAAACTTTTCAAGGCATATTTACATATATCCACATATAATTACATATGTAAATACTGAGGCTATTAGTGAGTTAAGGTAAGGCGCTAAGGCCCCACGTGTTTAGAATTTGAAAAAATATTGACTTTTAAAAAAAGCAAGTTTCAAGTAACTGATTAATTTTAATGACACACAGAAAGAAGGGTTAGTCACATGTATAGATATAAAAAAGGTTTGATATTTTAAATAACTAGAGTTGTCCAAAGTTAAGCTACGGTTATACACGTTTAAAATACGTATTAAACAATATTGTTACGTCGTACCCAGACGCTATTCGTGTACTTTGTCTACTGAGGATGCCACAAAGATACACATGTAAGTTCAAAGGGATTGCAGCTAAAGTTAGCGCTTTATTGTATCTCACTTAACAGAAGGAATACGTCAGTGGGGGACTTGCCTTCGACCTCCCCGTCAGAATAATTCTTGGCGCCATGGATATCCTCTTGTGAAGCGTTCCGCTCCACACTATACACATGCAGCCTGGCCCACACTGCCTTGTAGGTCGCTCCGATTTCAGTCTCTCCTGGCACCGCCTTGTAGGATCATCCACACGCCCCGGAGGTAAGTTGCCACGTCTTCTCTTCACCGCAGATGTAACCAGACTCTGTCCTCCCCACACAGGAATGCTGTTTTAAGCGCCTGCCACATGGCAGCGGGGGCCGCTAGAGTCCACCTCTCTTTCCCCAACTTTACTTTGGTATCTTGGCCTTGTCATCCACGTTACAAAATAAATAACCAATCCAGGTCCAGGTGTCTTTTAACTACTTTTTATTTCTTAAGCTTTCGGGCCTGTATGCCCTTTAACAGGAAACCTAGAAGTACCACTTCCAGCCATTTATTTAGAATAGGTTGAATATTTGATCTCAGGTCCTAATATTTTGATTGAATACAATTTTCTCCAAGTCTAGTTATAGTAGAAAGCTCGATATTTAGATGCTACCCTGGAACCTGAACGCCCTCTTTCCCAATATTATGTTTAATAACAGCACAGATTATAATAGAGTGCGTCTGTATAGAGACAAGAGGAAAACAAGGAGAAAAACAAACCTCGAGGACCATAAAGAAAAATAACCAGGGCGCTTTATTTTTTATTGGAGGATTGAATTTTGAAATGTATTTATATCTTGCTGGAGGGAATAAATATTGGGGGTTTGCCAGCATTTACCCAGGTGGCGGTGACGCTCTTCTAAATCTCCTCTTTGTCGACTTACTTTACCTCAATACTTCTCAACTATACATATGTATATCGTAATTTTAAAAAAGCTTCATAAGTTAATAGTCCTTATTTAAGCTTGTACCATATTAATAACCTTTACCTCTGTCCCATCTACTTTCACCACAAATAACTTTATTAATATAACTTAAATCTTTATTATGATTGTACCATAGGACAGGCCATAATTAAATTAGTGTTAAATTAACACTATTGAATATTTTTAACCACTCTATTGCTCTAAAATATCACAATCTACCTTATGTAAGTAATAAAGTATGACGTCTTCCCAGTCGTCTCAGGATGGCACCAGTTTGCCACTGGATGGCAGGGGAGAGGAGGATGACCCACATAAGTTACTTACCAATGAGAATCAATCCCCGGGGATCCGGAAAGAAAGAAAAGGGAAGGCTGGCCGGCTGTCGACAGTTAGAGTTACAATTTATTCATATGACAGGCACGCTCAGTAATAGGTCCGTTGTCATCTCACGGCGGCCTTCGTTGCCGCCGTTTTGGCTCCCCCTGCCCCCGCGGCTCCAAGCTGACGCTGAGCTTTCCTCTGGTAGTCCTCAACTTCCCCCCGGTCCCGGTGCCGCTTGAGACGTCTTGGGAGAGCGCCTTTTGATCCCAAACTTTGTTCTTACTGTCCCCTGCGGTCTTCCCACTCTGCAGGCCTTGCCACTCATCCTAGACTGCTTCCAACTCACTTGTTGGCTAACCCGGATTTACCACTTGTATATACTTACTTCTTCTTAACTATTTATGTTTGTTCTACTCTCACTTATTCTCAACTATCTATATGTTAGGTCGACTTTCTTTTTCTCAGCTATATCTTAATATATGTTTGTTCTACCTACTTCTAACACTCTATGTTTATTCGACTCACTTCGCCTTAACACTTCAAATTTGGTCTACTTACTTCACCTCAATTGTCTATGTTTAGTTGACTTAACTTTCCTCAACTATTTTTTTTTACAACAACAACAAAAGCCTTTATTTAGGGTATTCCGCCCCATACAGGATTCGCCGTATTTACACAACTTTCCTCAACTATATATATAAATATGTGGTCATACAAATGATCCTGTCGACTGTCTGTCTTTAAGGCATGTTTGGTCTGATGCAGTCGTGATGACCACAATGGTCAGAGTGGGTTCAGGCGTGAATGGGATAGCACAAAAGGACGAGGCATGTTGGATGTCACCTTAGAGATAACGGCCAAGCGCCCGTCGAGGAGCGTCTGATCTATTCTGGAGCCAGAGAGGGACTGGTGGTAATCCGACCATGTTTTTCGGACAGAACGGTGTAATCGGAGACCTTTCTCCGAATACAATACTAAACGCATTTACATTACACTTGGATAGTAATAAGTAATAGAGAAAATAGTTATATAAAATTTAATAGAAAATTTGGAGATCGAAAGCCCAAATATAGCCTTACGTAGATAAAGTTGATATGGAAATAATATTTTGCCACAGAAATGATTTGGGCCAGAAATATAAGTTAATAAATAAGAGAGCATTAAAGGACGCTTAGGGGAGGATCAGATAAAAGTAAAACGCAAAAACGGCGGATTTATTTTTTAAAACGCCAAACACGAATAAACAGCCAACGATTCAACATTGCAAATATTTACACAGGTATCTTTCTGCATTGCTATCTACAGTACACGTATGGATAATTCCTTATACAATATTGAGTAGAAATATGAGGCCTCCAGGAAAGATTATAGTTTCAAAAACCTTTTAATCTCTAGTTTCCGGGCACGAACGCCTTTCTATAGGAGAAAACATGGTATGAAATCATGAAAACACGATACCATGTTTTCTCTTGTAGAAGGGCGTTCGTGCCCGAAAGCTATGATAAAAAAGGCACACATCGCTTGATCGTGCCAATACAAGTTGCTGATAGCTTGTGCCATATCTATTCCGACAGATAACGAAAGCCATCAGCAACCTTTAGTGGCAATATCAGTTGATGTCTTCCTTTCAATTAATCAACTTATTCTCAATGAATTTTAACTTTTTTACTCTTTTTCATTCAACATTTCGTAAAGTCAAACATTAATATTATTATAAATAAATATCATAAATATATAAAAACAAAGCCATAACGATCCATCTATATATAACGAATGAAAACATTAAGACACGAACGTTTCTTTTCACAAATAAATCAAACTTCTTGTTTGTGAAATAAACATTCACATCTTAATGTCTTCGATGTTAAATATCAGAAAGCTTGCACATATATTTTCATAAAATACTAAGATAAATTTGATAATAAATAATACCTAGATATTGTTGAAAGTATCAATTTTGGATATTTCTACGATACAATACTCTTGGGGTTTGTATAGAATTTCAGTATTGTCTATGGTAATTGACATCTCTGTCTATATAGCGCAGCTTTGTTGGATTGTTAGTTGGCTAGCGGTTATTGGATAGGTCAGGCCGGCGTGAGCTGCTGATGTACATATAAATTGTCCTTCTTTTATAGTTTTATATCTTCAGGTAATAAAATATATTTCTCTTCCTCTACGAATCTATAATTTTCCCCAACGGATATTAAACAGAAAAATTCTCCTCAAGAACAAGATCCCCAAGGTCCTGAGAAATCGAAGACCCAGAGATAATTTAAATAAAATATAATTGTAAATGGACACTTCTACATAACTCTCTATTCGCTCACATTATTGTAAATACGCTGGTCTAGACCAGAGGTCGGCAAACTGCGGCTCGCGAGCAACATGCGGCTCTTTATATAGTTCCTAACGTAAATATTATTTATGCGAGTACTATTTATTGTTGGCAAGAAAAAATTGTAGCTCTTTAAAATTTTTAAATTTTGTAAATTGTAATTTCACTCTTTTCACTCAAAAGTTTGCGGACCCCTGATCTAGATTGTTCTTTTGAGCGGCACCTCTAATAAAGTTATTTTGGAACTTGAAACTAGGATATTAAAAAATATATATAAATAGTAAAAACTTCAATATAATAATTATATCAATGTAAAACAATATCGATAGTAAAGTAGGGATTTCTCTAATATTTCTCTTCAAGAAAACTAATAAAACAGCTGTTCTATGAAACCTTGTAGAGCGCGGTGTATTTCAAGAATAAAATTTCCACCTCTACGAGGAATTTTAAAACGAAGATGAAGTCAGAATGTTTTAAAGGCAAATATCCTCTTTTATCTCAAATATGAATTCATCAATAAAATAATCCCTGGTATCAATATTAAGTTGAAAACATCAGTTATAAGATTATTTTTTAAATTTCAAATATATATATATTAATTAATTATTACCACAGAGTGTGTGTAAGCTCACAGGTAAAATAGGCGCTAACCGAAAGAGAAAAAAGTTCCTTTGTTTTAATATTGGTTTCCCTTTTATATTTTGTTCTCTCTCTTGTTAATCAATAAATATAATGTTTAATTAATAATTCTTGGAATCAGTTTCATTAAAAATTCTAAGCAAAGTCAACATAATTTTAAAATCTCTAGTTTTCGGGCACGCAATTTATCTCTGAAAACCTACATTTTCAACCTGATAATGAATATCTTTATCAAATTGGAATATATCAATTAGAATTTATTCTAATGCCAAACGTATTACAAACTGACTTACACTATAGAATATCTATCATTATTTTATATAGCTATGTTTATTGATAACTGACTTAATAAACTCTTTTTTTTTTTCATTTAATTCATCATTTCTATTGGTGAAAATATTCAGACCTGTATATATTTATATCTCATGTATTTTAAAAGCATAAAAAATGTAGAGTAACCAGTTAATCACTTAATAAATGTTTATATTATAAAATAAATAAAGCTTCCAGGGCTATGTTTCTTGTGTAAACCTTTTTTATTTTCAATCTTTCGGATTTGTCAGTCCTTCAACAGAATTACCACATTAACAAATTAATGATAATTCTTCCAATTAAAGACATTTCGGCCAGTAAATCTTTTTTATTGTCTCGAAGTTTCGACAAAAATATTTTGTCCTCGTCAGAAGTGAACAAAAATTAAAACATTTGGTAAAGCGTTAAGATTATTCTCTTAACGTCAAGACAATAAAAAATATTTACTGGCGGAAGTATCTTTAATTTGAAGAACTATGAATGCCGGCCAGGCAGCCTCTATCTTTACGAAAATTAATGATAAATACTATCCTTATATACATATTATTATTTACATATTTTAAAATTTATGATATTGAGAAAGAGAGAGAGGGAAAATATATTATTCTTCGTGTTATTTTATATAATGAAATAGATTGTGATATCAAATATATAGAGATTATATTAAAATTGTTCTTTCTAATGTAAAATATTATATAATTATGAATTTTTCATAGTTAATATAAATATGAAAATATCTTCAGAAACCGAAACTAATATTTTGATGATAAAGAATACATTTAAGATTAAGTGCCCAGTATTAATTCCCAAGATAATGTGTATGGAAGGTGGTTGAATCTTTCAATGTTAACCGAACCAAGTAATTCTTCTCTTCCATAATTAAAATGTATATATAGCGGATTTCTTTTTTCTCAACCATGATAGATATATATGTTCCCCCTTCTTTGTAACCGTTTATTTAGCTCATATATCTTCTCATTTAATTATTATTATTGCAAATATATCAATAATTAAATATTTATATTCTACCGAATTAATATTTGATCAATAATAAATTAAATCCATATATAAAAACTATTTATTATTTTGATTTAATTTTTTGTTTGCACGATTTACTAAAATTGTTATAACGCATTATGCTCATTTATCCAAAACCATTTATAAATATCGTATTTTAAAATAATTGTAGATCATAGTTATGTGAAAGAGAGATTCGTATTTTATAATTATATTAACCTCTTTTAATTGGAATAGATTCCTATAGAATTTATGCTATCAAGAACATAATGCTTATGTATATGATAAAATATATTTATTTATAAATGATTCTGATATGATTATATTCTGATATATATATTTAGGCTCGCGAATTGTAATTAGAGAATTTCAATGTTAAAAAACGTTTTATATAAAATATTCGTAATTTCAATTATTAATTCGAAATTGTGTATTGATGTTCAGTGATAATTGTAAAAATATATGGATATATATATTGTATGTTTCGAGAAGTGATAATCAATTAAGTTGGGATCTATGTGAAGACTCGGTGAAGAGAGGAATTCCCGACCAAACGACCTACCTCAGTGCCAAAAGAAGTCTAGAGTCCACGACATCTGGTGGCAGAAAACTCCCGCTTCTTAGCGCGCACGCGCAAGTTCGATTTTCCCAGGATTCTACTAGAAATAAAAAATCGGGGCAAAAAGTTGCGATTTGAAGCCCCCGTCAAAATGCCTTCAATGACAGATCCTTTAGGCAGGGTTGCTGAGTGAAATATTTAGATGCCTAAAAGGTTTACGGATCACAGATACCAAATGAACTTGGCCCCGCTGTACATTCAATATTTTCCCTCAAATTAAATTGAAAAGTTGAGCTGGAAATTGCCTCGATTTGTTTTTCCGGCGAAATTTCATTTCTTTTTTTTTTTTTATTTCAGATTTTAGTTTCTTTTGTTTTATATTAGATAATATCGTTTTATATAGAAGTCTCTTGTATGCATTTTGTTTTCCAAGTTTAAAAGCTTTTTTTTTCCAAAAATCGTTTGAGATAAATTTGGAATATTCTTTATGAGCTACGATATTTTTTAAATATTAGCGAAACCTGGCTGACAGGAAGGATTACATTGTCTAATGTACTTTTAAATTTCTTTGAAGTTTTAATATAATAATTTATAATATTTTATATGGAGTTTTTATTATACATGTGCTCCTGGTCAGGATATGCCATTTTAATATTTAATATATACAACTTGTATATGTATATATTAAAATCAAAAAGACATATCCTGACCACGAGCACATGAGCTTTTTAGATGGCAGAGCGCCATCTAGGTGAACAGAAATCAACTAAACGTATATATGTGAAAATAATACAAGGTTGTGCCAAAGGTTCGTTGAACACTTGCAAAATATTATTGCCATAATATTATTCGCCGTTATATATAATGTCTTTGTATTATGTATAAAGTAATTGTATTATTATATATTTCCCGCAATAATATTATTCGCCAAGTAATAAGAAAAACAACGTTTTAATAAAAACACGAACTTTTGCTACAACCATATAAAAAAATGGACAAGTGTTGGTATTAAATTTAAAAAGGCAAATCCTTACCACTTATAAAAAGCTCATGTGATGGTGGTCAGGAGATGCCTTCTTTGATATTTTAATTAATATGAGAATTATTCCAGGAGGATATTCATCTATAAAGATAAAGGTAGCCTCTCCCGTCAAAATAGAGGTCAAAACTAGACGCCATAAATTTCCATCTATATTTTAGTTATAGATTTGGCTTAGCCACTTTGCCAGCTAAACATGGCAGATTGTCAAGAATCCATTAGATCCCTTGTTGATCTCATGAAATAAAGTCCGCCCTAGGCTGACAGGGCCATTAGCCCGAAACCATGGTCTTTTTTACAGTTTGCCAAAGCTGGTGTTGTGGCTTTGTCACCGACCCGAGGCCGCTAGTTTGCGGCGATGGTCAATAGATGGCGTCTAGTTTTGACGTCTATTTTGACGGGAGAGGCGACCTTTATCTTTATATTGTTGCCCCATCTTTATATGGTTGCGGCAGACTCTTCAATCTTGATTTCTCCTGAGCCGGGTCTTGCATCTTACCAGAGCGTGTCTCAACCATCCTACAAGGTTAGATAAAGGAATAATGAGATAACTCTACTTTGAGTAGCCTCCAGAATTATTTATTTTTTTCTCACATCAAAGAGACCAGTGAAGTCACATATTGTACCAAATTATAAATGGTTATTTTATAATACATATATATGTTCAATAAAATAAATAAATATAAAATATAAATTTGAATTTAAAATATATCAAAAATAATATTACAAATTAAGATAAAAATAGGTGCATTAGCCATGATGCAAATATATATATATATATATATATATATAAACCCATATAAAAACACTTTGTATAATGATAAAATAAAAGCGGAAACCTTTTACCTAAATTCAGAATAATATCTATGTAAATATAAAATTTAAATCAATATTAAGATGTTATTCTGAAAATGTTAATGTCGGGTATCTATGTTTATATTAAATACTGAAATGTGGAAGAAATTCGTTAAGAGGATTATTAACTGATTTTGAATATAAAAGTATTATGTTAATCGTATTCAATGTCGTGAACATCTTTTAAAATACATTATAATTGTTTTAAACCACAATTTGCCTAAATTTTTTGTTATAATAGAATTAGGATGAAATACCGTGCGCAGTAGCAATAATAATAATGATAACTATAATAAAATTATCAAACAGACATTTGATAAGTTAATATAATGAGGAAACGTTGGAGTATACTTTGGTCTTATTTATTCATCACTTCTCTATATAATAAACGGAGGATATCTAGATACAAACTATAGTGTATCGTACAATTAGGTGACCGAGGGACACACGTCTCTACTTTAGACAAGCTCCACTTAAGACAGGTTTTTGTGAATGCAATTATAAATTTCAAAAAAGGCATATTCTTATCAGGCAACTGAAAGTTTCTGATGGCTTGTGCCATCAATCGGAATAAATATAATAAATAAGTCATCGTCAACTTTCAGTTGCCCAATAAGAGGAGATGCCTTTTTTATTTTTTATAATTTATGAACCTTATCTCAGCACAATATCTCATTTGTACTATTTTTTCACTGTAATTATAAAACTTGAACAAAATAAAATCTAAATACGTGAAATACTCTCCAGTTAAGCTTTAGAAAATTCACTACCTTTATTTGTTAAGGCGTACAATTTGGATTAAAGGTTACATAAAAAAGGTAATAAGACCAACTCCAAATAAATCAATAGTGTGTTTCGGTAACAGCGTTGTTACTGAAACGTCACACACTATTTTTTTTTTTTTGGATTTGGTCTTATCATTTAGCACTTTTGTCTGAAGATGGTAACAATGTTGTTACCGAATCGTCATACACTATTTATTTATAATATAATATAATTCGGCTTATGATTGTAAAACGACATTTGAAAATTATCCTGCATGTGTTTCTTTAAAACGAAAAATCGTAATTTATTTTAATCGCTATTTCTCCTTAAAATAAATTTCGATTTTTCGTTTAAAAGAAACATATGCGGAATAATTTTCAAATTTCGTTCTACTATTTATTTATATTTGGTGTTATTACCTTGTTTTTACTACCTTTATATTGTTCATTTAATAATAGATATAAAAGGGAATATGTAAAAAATAACAGAAATAAATGAAAATAAATAAATAATATCGAGTAAATGTGTTGCCTAAATATCAGGGAACAGGCTAAATCAATCTTTAGTTGATTTCTGCTACACTAGATCGCTCTCTGGCATCTAAAAAGCATATGTGCACGTGGTCAGGATATGCTTTCTTCGTTTTTAAACGTGTCAATATGTGTCACATATTTTTCAAATTAAAAGGCCGCCACATATGAGAAAAGATATAGAAGTATTATATACATCCTCAGGGTCACATCGATGTTGACCCATGCCACGTTTGACAGATTTACACTTAATAAAGGTCCACGATACTTTAAAAAAATGAAATAACGTTGTTTTCGATTTATACAAGAGGTTTTTAACTTAAGAGAAGGCTCTCTTATGAAATTATTTTACTGTAGTTGACAGTTTTTTTAAAGAAAACATCCCAAGTACAAAGAAAGTACGCGATGTAGCGACCGACTGATAAAAATCCCATAAAGTGTCCTGATAACGAGGCCATTATCTGCAGCGGCCGTGTTCACAGCATCATTCCCTCCAGCTGTCCGCGGACTGTCCTGTCAGCACTTGCTGCAGATTGGAAATTACGGATCGTCTGAAATGTAGTTGGAAAACATCAAAGTTGTGCTTCCACAATGTGTTGGTATGTACAGATATAGAACTGTTCCATTACATTGTAGATTTGTGATAAATTTATCGATAAACAAATACCTATCTATTATAATCGATCGAAGCCTCGTGGAAGTATGAATAAATCAATAAAACTCCTTTCGCTGTTTTACATAAATGATAATTTTGATACAAAAGAGTGTGATTAATAACTATAGAGAGAATCATGTTATGGGGAACATCCATGAAGATAATTTGGGAGTATTTGCCTATAGATAAAAAAAAAACACAAATCACCATATTTGATATAGAAACAATAGATTAACCAGTCTATAACGCATGTAATTCCTACATAAGATATAATAAGATAAAATAATGCATAAGATAAAATAAAAAGGTCAGGTGTTTTTATCAAAACACAATGAACACCTATATGAGCATGTTAAATGGAAGAGCGCTATCTAGTGGAACAAAAATAAACTAAACGTTGATTTTAGACTTGTTACGTGATATTTGACAAAAATCAATTTCCTGATTAATCAAGATAAGTCATCAAGAAAATGCTCATCTAAGCTGTCATGATAGGCCTTTTTTAAATAGCTATATAGGTGTGTAAGCTTAAACTAAATCACTAAAATTATTAAATAAATAACTATATTTAATGAAAATAGTTAGCATTTTTTGCAATTTATTTGGATATTTTTGAGTTTCTATCAAATTTAAAGTTTAGAATTGCTTTTCATAAACTTACAAAGCACCTTATTCATTAAAATTCTTTAACATCCTTTTTCGAAAAAAAGGGAAAAGATACAAATCAATACGAATAATTTTTATCTTTTTAATTTTCTTCCTAAATACATTTTCGAATGTTCGAAATTTATATCCAGGAAACACCCAATTATATATTCTCCGATATAATGATGATAAAAGCTGTCAAAGCGATGACAAAATATGTTAAAACGAACATTCTTCAAATAAAATACAGCAAGTAAAATACAACACAATCTACATTTCTCTATTCTAGTTAAATCATTGAAGTGTATTCTTTTAATTGGTGTTTAAAGTGATGATTAGAAGCTTATTTTCCTTCCAAAGTCTTTATATCAAAATTCTCCTAACGGCTGGATACAAAAACTCAAAAATATAAATTTAATTGACATTTATATAACAAATATAATTGGTATACAAAAACACAAATGTATAAATTTATTTGAAAATTATTTATTAACTATATAAAAACTATAATTGGATGATTATAATTATCAAAACATTGTTTTTCATATTACAAATATGTTGATTTGCGCTCTTTCTCTCTCTTCTGTGTGTATGTGTTTGTTACCTGTTCCTATCTCTCACATATTTGAATTAATTTTCTATCTCTGTGTCTCTCTCTCTCTCTTTGCCAGCCATCACATCGACCTGCCCACTCTGTGGGGGAGAACTCTCTCATCCACCGGTGGCGGAGTCTTTCCCCGCGGTGGACACCACCAATGACGAAATTGTATATATTTTACATATATGTATGTTTTGAATATAGAGAAATCCATATTTAAATCATTAGATAATAAAAAAGCATATATTGGATTGAATAAAATATTGGCAAATAAGATTTTTTATTCAACCCAATATATACCTTTTTATTATCAAAATATATATTTTGGTCAAGCCGCGACACTTGTTACCTCCTAGGGGCAATACAAAAATGTATTTACAAACATTTTCCCCAGGAAACAGGACTACAGCAGTCGGCGGTCCCACACCAGTTTCAGATCGGAGACAGGCGAAAGCGCCATCTATTGGCGGAGGTTGTAGTTATTCCGAGGCCTTATACGTGACAATATGTTTATTTATCAATTAATTCAAATATTTACATCTATGCATTCATATATCTCATTATCTAATACCTCATATATAATATTATATGGACCTTGTTTATAATTTATATGATGTGAATAATCTATATATATATATATCACTTTTCCGTAAACCAACGGATTCCAGCGCAAAAGGAACGTAATTCAAAACTCCATGTTTATTACAATAGTTCTTATATATGTGTGTGTATGAAAAGACAATAGAAAAAATAAAATATAAGTATGTCACGTGTTGATATCAAAAATAAAGAAGGCATCTCCTGACCACGAGCACATGTACTCGTGGTCAGGAGATGCCTTATTTATTTTTAATATATATGTATATACCGCCGCCTGTATACGTGGCTTCACGATGGACAAACTGTGTTTATACGTCCACCGATCCTCTCATGAAATACTTGTGGCACACAACATCTTCATCTTTGTCAGGTTTAAGGCATCAATAATTTGATTATTTAAATTATAATTTCAGGTATATTAGGCAAACAATTTTAATAAATATTATGGTTATGTATTTATTTTGTTCTAGAATTTTAATTATATTATGAATAATAAAGATCATATTTCTGCGAAAGTTGATACACATTTTAACACTACTCTATAGTAATTGAAGATGAATTCTACAGATCTTACACTGGGTATCACAGGTCTGCGGGTTTCGACAATTTACCAAAGAGGTATATAGGACGCCTCAAATATTTTTTATTGATTTATTAAAGTATCTTTCGAGCAAGCTCTTCCTCAGCAAACAGAAACATATGAAAAGGTAATGAGGAGAAATTATATAGCATTTTGAAGATATATTATAATTATTTTATTCGCGATCGAACGTTATGGCCCACTGTACGTTTTACATTCCAAACACGATGCGATTATCTATGAAAATATAGGATCTTATACTGTGATAATAATAATAAGTGCGAGGCTAATCAGTGGTGACCCCTTCTAGCTGTTTCGTTAGTTTAATCTCTACTTTAATATATAGTCTGTAGAAATAGAGTATAATCATTTAAAACGTTGAATAAATGATATAATGATCATCAATAGAAAGCGCTGAGTTGATGATGATGATAATATTGTAATCCGTATAATAGTTTTCTCCCTTGTCATCCCGCATTTGTAGTTGAGGTCAGTTTAGTCTATATAACATCCTAGCGCATAACCATGAATTTATAATAATGAGTTTCATTAAATGAATTTCAAGTAAATGTCATCGTTCAATATATTGTCACTTAGAACGATATTTGAGATGCATATAGGTGTTGTCAAATGTTGATTGATTGTGATGGAAATAACAAAGAAGCACCTAGGAGGCAATAATCAGGAGAAATTATCTTCAAGAAGTAAAAAAAAGAGAGAATTCATTGGCCATCAAATGTTGGACTGGCGAATAGACTGCGTTGTAGAGATATCCTTTGCAACACAGTGAAAGAGACAATGGCGCCTGGAATTTCCAGGATATAACAACATTTGTGTAAAAAATCAAAATTCGCGTTAGATAATGTTGTCCGGTGAGGCCTATACGTTTCAATAGAGGGCATAAATTAATTAATTTGAATCTTCTAGACATATAAACTAAACAATACCACAGGTTTCTGAAGATAAGTTTATTCTCATTTTATTAACGTAGTCTCAAGCTTTCGGGTATCTCTGTCCTTCTACAGGAGAACAAAAATAAACGAATGAAACGCCGCCTGATGCTAAACTATTACAATATTCTATTTATAAAAATATATTTTTGCGATAGTTTAGCATTAGGCGGCGTTTTCTTCGTTTATATATGTTCTCCTGTAGAAGGACAGAGATACCCGAAAGCTTGAGACTACTTTAATAAAATGAGAATAAACTTATCTTCAGAAACCTGGGGTATTGTTTAATATAAAGAGTATACATTTCTAATTCGCTCTCTTCATCCTTCAACAATGAGCAAATACGCTAACAATGAGAAACAATGAGCTAATACGGTTGAGAATCTGTTGTTGGTTTTGCTGTGTACTCTTCATTGGGAACACTTATTTGTAAACTAATAAGTTTTTTGTAACCTAATAAGGTCTAATTTTAGATTGATACATTGATTGCGTAGAATTGAAAAAAGATTAATATAAGGTTGTCCAAAAAGTTCGTGTTTTTCTTATTACTTGGCGAAATAATATTATTACGGCGAATACATAATACAATTACTTTATACATAATACAAAGACATTATACATAACGGCGAGAAGTATTGGTATTTCAATTTTTTTTACAAGAGTTTACCAACTTTTGGGACAACCTTGTATTTTCATTTATAAACTTAGAGAGACAAACTAATTTATTTCTTGAGAGAATTGATATTTAATAAATAAAATACGCTACACATACATAGAGACGTAAATATAATATACGAATATAATTATTAAGAGATAGGTAACACATATTTGATATATTAAAAAATACATAACATATATATATATAGATGGAAATTTTGCCGGGAGGATATTGGTCTAAAGAGACAAAGGTCGACTTTCCCGTCAAAATAGACGTCAAAACTAGACGCCACCTATATCTATATATTAGATATAAAGAAAGCATAGCGCCATCTGTAAAGCACATGTGCTCCTGATCAGGATATGCTTTCTTTATTTTATAATATCAACACCTGACCCACTTATCTTTTATTTTTATCTGTTGTTTTTTCATATTATATATTGGTCGATTTATACTTTCAAAAGATTACGCAATGAATATTTTGTTAAAATCGTCATCCATTCGAGCCATTTTATTAATATATTTTCTTTATACTAGCTGTTTTCACTTTATTTGTATTAGCAATTCAATTTTCGATCAAAATCAAAATATATATATTTTTTAATATTTGAAAATATATTATGAAGAAAATAGAAATAAAATACTTTTTAAATTTATTAAAAATTACTTTTAATATTGAATTTTATATTTCAAACTTCCATGTGTATTCAAAAATAAAATTTTGGTTGAATACAAATACCCTGGTGAATTGAGTCTATTCGGCTACTTTGATTTTATTTAATCTCGTATTTTGAAGATAAAAATAAACAACTATGTGAACGTTTTTTATTACCACAATTTACATATGCTCATATATATATATAAAAATGAATGTATGTGTGTCTGTTTGTTTGTTTGTTTGTCCTTTATGCCTGACCAAACCACTCATTGGATCGCCATGAAACTTTGGGAAGTTATTTAGTATAGTACTGGGAAGGTTTCTAGCAAATAAAATTTTTGAAATAACTTTTCGCCTAGATATAATCAAGATAAATATTCTAATTTATCTGTTATAATTCAACAATCTGCTCTAAATATTATCATGATGATACGATGATTTTGTAATGTAGAAAATTAGGAAAGACAAAATTCAGGATGACACGGCAATTTATTTGAGACAAGAATAATGATACAATTCAAAGGCAAGATACTATTCCTTTAACTTCCAATTACCGAGTAAACCAATTAATATTGATTTTATTCAACTTATCGAGTATTTTTCAAGGGACCGGGAAAAAATGTTCACTTTATCGAGAGATTCGTTAAACAAACCTTTACTCGGGTAAAACCCGGGCAAAGCCGGGTACATCCATACAAGAATAATGATACAATTCCAAGGCAAGATACTATTCCTTTAACTTCCAATTACCGAGGGAACCAATTAATATGATTTTATTCAACTTATCGAGTATTTTTCAAGGGACCGGGAAAAAATGTTCACTTTATCGAGAGATTCGTTAAACAAACCTTTACTCGGGTAAAACCCGGGCGAAGCCGGGTACATCCATACAAGAATAATGATACAATTCCAAGGCAAGATACTATTCCTTTAACTTCCAATTACCGAGGGAACCAATTAATATTGATTTTATTCAACTTATCGAGTATTTTTCATGGGACCGGGAGAAAAATGTTCACTTTATCGAGAGATTCGTTGGACAAACTTTTACTCGGGTAAAACCCGGGCGAAGCCGGGTACGTCCGCTAGTATATATATATATAAATATATAAAAAGCACATGTGATCGTTGTCAGGAGATGCCTTCTTTATTTTTAATATATACTCGTATGTGTGTTTGAAAATTGAGCAAATACATATATTCAAGTATTTAAAAATGCTCATTTGGATCATATATTTTTATTTTCCAATTTATCGTATGGCAACTGGCCAAACTTCTTCGGGGAACAAGATTGTTTTGAGCAGCTCGCGTATCATTCCACGAGTATTTACAACTGCTATAAAATTTAAAATATTGTAGATTTAAGATATTTTAAATTTTATAGCAGTTGTACATACTCGTGAATTGATACGCGAGCATCTCCAGACAATCTTGTTCCCTCAAGATGTTTGGCGAGTTGCCATACGAAATATTGAAAAAATATATATATTCCAAAATAGACATTTTCAAATAATATATATATTAATTGAATAATACAACGTTTCTAGAGATGAGTTTAATTGTATTTTTTTATCAACAAAATTTCAAGCTTTCGGGCATTTCTGCTCTTCTATAGGAGTATATAAAAAAGGATTAGTTTTCTGTACTCCTGTAGAAGGACAGAGATGTCTGAAACCTCGAGATTTCGTCAAAAAAAAAATGAAAAAAAAAAACTTATCTCCAGAAACCTGTTGCATTATTTAGTTTATATCAAATAGAATTAAATAAATTAATACATATTTATTCTCTTTTACACATATAAGAAATTAATATTTTTAAATATATGTTATATATATTTTTGAACCGTGTATATGATGATACGGAAAAAGGTTCTAGTATGAATTTAATATGATAATATTTATCTAATTTGAATTTACAAATTTTATTTTGGTTGTTTGTAGCTCTCTCTCTCTGTTACTCTTTTTTTATTTTGAAAAATTAATCTAGGAAAAATAATCATCTATTATTTTCGAAGTTTTGTGTTTGAAAAGAAAGAGTTTATCTCACTTCACATCTAGTTTTAAAACTTAATGGCAAAATTTAAAAAAAGGATAAAATTGAGAGAAAAACATGAAGATTCTTAGAAAAAAAAACATTTAGTTTTCTTATCAGGTAATACTAAATCTTACTTGTGTGTTCTAAGACATCAATTACATCTACGATTTTACATATACAGTATGTATAGTAAGTATAATAAAAGTAATACTATTTTTCTGCTCTCTGTTGCCTTCACAGAGTTGCTCTACAGAGTTAATTAAAATAACAATATATTAAAATAAATACTAAAGTATTTAAAACACAAATGTTTCTTTTTCACAAAAAAATCGAACATCTATTGTCCTTACTGCAATGAAAAAAAAATTGGAATTCTACTGTCCCAAATTCTCATGTCCATAGTTTATATGAATACCATTTCTGAGATTTAACTCTTTAGTGCAACGTATAAAAGCAGAATATCTCAACCCCTTTTTTGATAAATCAAGAAATGTCATTATCAAGAAAATGGGTTGAGCAAATATCAAGGGACAGGATAAATCAACGTTTAATTGATTTCTGTTCCACCAGATGGTACTAGACCATCTAAAAAGGCTTATGCTGGTGTCAGGATATGCTAAATATATATTCTTCCTTCTCTATATGCTTATATTCAGTATCCCGTTGAGAACGTTGTCCGCCATACCGCTGGTCACTATGGTCTGTTGGAATATCTCACCAATAACAGAGTGGGAATTGACAACCACTAACGTTTAAGATAATTCTACATATTGCGAATACTTTTTATTTTTACTTATCAATTACAGACAGTTGTGGAAATATACCGGACTCGTCCATATTTAATATGTTTGGTACTTAAAGATTGTACTTCACTATCCCATGTACAAAATAACATAACTCGAAATGCACAAAATAGAGGTTTATTTAGTGTGTGTGCTGTAGCCATGGTGTAAGGTTTTTAATATTGGACAAAACATGGTTAGCCATTTATTTTATTTTCATTTATATCTGGTTTTATACTTTGTTTTTCTGAAAAGCCATTCAATAAAAGCCATTATCAAGAAAATGGGTTGACCAAATATCAAGAGACAGGTTAAATCAAAGTTTAGTTGATTTCTGTTCCAATAGATGGCGCTCTACCATCTAAAAACGCTTTTGTTGGTGGTCAAGATATGCTTAATTTATTTTTAAAATCAACACCTGACCTTTTTTATTATATATTTTTTATTTTCGTTTATTATTTTTTCACACACACACATCTATATATATATATCAATTCATATTGTGTAATTAAAAGGGAGGGTATCATCTGAATACGGACGTTATGCGCAGAGATAAGGAAGATAATTAAATGCTTTGAGTCGTTTATATTTGTTTTAACGTATTTATCAGAAAGAACGATGACTCTTCGGAACATATTTGAAAATATGCATATATTTTTTTTGGGAGGGGGTATTTATATATAAGAAATCGAACTATATTAAGCTGGAACATTTCATTTTTGGAATAATAAACACCTCCCACTGTTCTTACTGCGATGATAATATTGAGAAGGCTATTAAGTGATTTAGTTAGTTTAATCAACCATACATCTTCTCATCTCTACTATTAGATTGGACGATTCTACTTATAAATATACTGTATATAGTTAATTATGGTCATTGCTTTCACGCATTTATGTAGAAAATGTTGAGAACAGTAGAATCACATGTAAATATTTGCATATAGCAATGCTCATCCGCAAACAATTCAATCAAGGCTAGTTAAACATAAATTAATCACAAGGCGATAAGATACCATCTAGGTGTTCATTTTACACATGTTCACTTATTCATATGATGATCAATGTTTTTCTTATTTCTTATTAAAATTGTGTGATGGTATTTTCACGGCAACAACATTGCCTATTTATGATATAAAGATCTAAATTGTAGAGCGAAAAGTTTCTGTCGAAGGTTTTTATTATTTTGCCCCGTTTTTCAAGGCAAAATAATAAAAATAATTTATGAGAAACCTTTCGCTTTATGATTTCGCGATTTTTATGAATTGGTCTAGATGATTAGGCGATTATATAACAAAGATATAAAGGACTGCTGAAGTTTTCCATATTTCCACACCGATATAGAAATCAGAGAGATATGTCAAATTTCAATTCTCTGCGCACATTTCAGATTTGTCCAGACATTCCAACAATTTCATTAGGAACTTCCATCCCATCACCCTTGTCGCAACTGATGGCAATTATAGGAACGACAATCAATGCTGGGAGTTAATTGTGGACAAAAAGTTGAAAGAACAAAAGTTAAGACGCTCAGAAACAACAATAAAAAAATCTTCAGGAGTTATTAACTCTTCAAACTTTACAGCATCGTTTGGCGAGAAAAACAAACAGGCTGGGTGACCTAATTGTTTTAACAAATTATAAATGGAACTTCAGAGCTTAATTAGTTAATGATAAATAGGAAAATAAATTAAGGAATGTTTATGACCCGTTTTTAAATGCAGTCCATTTAACGATGCCGTTTTGTGAGAATATTATTTTATTGAATAATATATTAGAACAGAGGGCAGTTTAAAGCGTTTATGGAAAAATCAAGATCTATGAATAAAATACTATCTTTTATAATATTAATAAACCGACTAGAGCCATAAATATTGACTAATATATATTTTATATAAAAATTATTTAGTTTCAAATTATATTTCCTAGATCAAACTACTCTGTAAAGTCGACCGCCAGATGTCGCGGCTTCAGACTATATAAACTCATTGTTGTTTTACTTTGTGTGTGTTGTGTGGCTGGTTCAAATATTTTGTAATTATGTAAATATACATAACCAAGTTTTTATTTTATTTTCTTCTTTAGGACTAAAAATCTTCTCAAATTGTTTCATCAGACAATTAAAGCAAATTTTGATTTTAATTTTCTTTATTTTATTTTCTAAAATTTCTACGATTGTACAATAACAATACCACAATGCTCATGTATCCAAAAAACAAGATAATAATCTCAATCTCAAAAATATTTAATATGAAGTAAGTTGACAAATTTATCATAATATATATTTACTGTTAATCAAATTGTTTTAAAATATATTGGATCACAAAGTGTTGATCCTTGTGAAAATCATATACAGGTACAGTAGAACTACCTGTAAAGGATACCTATTTGCAGAGCCAAAGTGTCCTTTAGGGAGAGGTGTCCTCTTAGCGGAGAGTTTCTAAATAGCAAAAATAGTAATTTTTCAAATGAAAACTGTGCAGAGGTGTACTAACCTGTACAGAGAGGTGTCCTCTAGCGCGTATGTCCTCTCATGGAGGTTCTACTTTATATATAAGCTACTATTTGTTTTGTGAATAGAATATTTTTTTTATCTTTTATTGACATGTTTTTGTGTTCTTCTGATGCCTTTGTCGAGTAAATTCTATTTTGAATGTTTGGAACAATTCGATGCAATAATGCAGCTGTCTACAAAAGGAAAGAGTGAAGTAAAATATTTGGTACTGGCTGCAATTTTAGAAGAGTCAGGTAAAAAATGATTAAAGTAATATTATACTCTTAGAACATAAAAGCCGAACTCTTATTCCAATAAAAATATTGGAATCGTCTTACACAATTTTAGTAAATAAAAGATTAAATCGATATGTTTTAAATTTCATCTTAATTTCCCTTGGCCACAAAATTCTCGTATTCTTCATATGATTAATGCTGGTAAACTAAATGGCTTTAAGTGCCACAGTACTTCTATTGTTCGTTGTATTGCTATCGGCATCTCGTGATGTCCAAATTATTTTAAAAAATATTTGCTTGATTATACTGTTTTATTTGAATATAATATTATGTTTGCGTTGTGATTTATTCTAAAAAAATCCAGTCATTTGAATATTAATACAGTAGAACATCCCTGGCAGAGCCAAAGTGTCCTTTAGAGAGAGCTGTCCTCTTACAGGAGAGTTGCTAAATTGTAAAAATGGTAATTTTGCACATGAAAACTGTCCTTTGTAGAGAGGTGTCCTCTAGCACGAGTGTCCTTTCATGGGGGTTCTACTGTATATCAATTAAAACAATTTTGAATCGATAGAAATCCTCTAAAATTCGGTTTATATTCTAATTTTTAAAATGTATTACCATTTTTCTCGCCCATTAAATAATTTTGTTCTATTTTTATATAAAGAACAAATTTTATAACTTCTAAACGGAAAGATAATATTGAGAGGTCTTGGATCATTAGTGGCGAAAACTTCCACAACGGCTCGATCATATCGGTATGCCATTCCGCTAGTCTGTATATTTTATTCTTAATTAAGAAAATTTATTATTCTACATTTGATTGTGGCTTCCGAAAAAAAAACATTTTTGCTTTAAACTCAGCTATTCAATAAAAGGCCAACATAAAAACAATAACATAATAAAGGGAAACAAAAACGACATTATCATGTGAGAAAAAAATAATAATTTCTAAACATTTTTAGCGGCAATTCTTTTCGTTTTAATATTATATTGCGATCAAAATCATAGATTATCTTTATTTATCAAGATCATTTTTCACAAATATATATTTTATACTTTGTTTTTATAGATATATAAATTATTACGAAAATAGAGCAATCCATACTTAGATCATTATATAGTAAAAATGCATATATTTAATTGAATAAAATATTTATATGCCAATATTTCGGCTGGCTGAACGCTAATTTTTATCTATGCATAATGCCTGTAATGCCTTGATAAAGGTTGTGGTTCAGCCAACCGAAATATTGGCAAATAAATATTTTATTAAATCCAAAATATGCCTTTTTACTATCTAAGATAAATAAAAATTCAATTTATTTTTTTTATATACATATATAAAGATTTTTAAAGGGTTCTCCACATCTCGCAGTTTATTTCATAATTAGAAATAAAGTATGAACAACAGGAAACATGTCTTCAGTCAAAGGCGAAATATTTGAAATCATAATTTCAAAATTCTATAAACAAATATTGTAATATTAAACAGCTAAAATTATATTATCTATCCATAATGCACATTTTTTCTGAAATGAAGCATAAATCTCTTAATATGAAGATAAATGGAATCAACACACGAAAAGACACACTCTCTCGCTATATAACACATTTTAAAACCAACACACCATATTTATACCAAATTATTATTCATTTTATTATCAAAACCAATAAGCGATCTTTAAGCAAAGTCTACGGGCTCAACCTAAATAAGACATCGTATAAGCAAAAGCCCGACTTTACCCGAAAGTATTATTATTAACTTATTCCTTTTAATAATAAAAAGAGTAACTTCTTGTTGTTTTTATGCTAAGAGTTTCATAAATTATGATGTAATTATATTAATGAATTGAAAAGAAAGAACTCGCTATAAATCAATTTTTGTGAATTATTATTGTAAATAGGATTACAGATGGCCCAAAGTAGTTCAGAGAACAAAAACACGTATGTTATTGTCATCATATAGGTCTTAAAACTGTATAGTGATTTGACAATTTGCAGACAGAAAAGGCTAGGGTAATTATGTGTATGAAGCGATAATTGTCCCTATATATAATAATAAGTGGTCGTAAGAAAACCTGATTTGGCCCCGACATATGTAGAAGCTCCAACAAACTAAGATTAGAACTAAGCTTTTCCAGATTTGGAGCCAGATGACTTTTCCTGTTTCCAATATCTGAGCTGAGGCTAAAAGGAAAGAATCGATTCCACAAAACCATAAAACGAAAATCACTAGAACTTTAAGAGGCTTTAAAACGAAAAAAAAAGCTTTCTCAGTCGGAATTTAGAATTTAAAATATGCAAAGCGTTTTGTAGAATCTAGAAACCTTTTTTTACTAAGTTTCTAAACATTTAAAAACTGTATGTTTGTTTGCTCGCATATAAATATATATATATATATATATTGGATTAAGATAGATTTGTCTATAATCCCTGGTTAAAATGTAATTTATTTTTATGTCTCCAATAAAATTCTCAAAAGAAAAGGTGAGTAACACACTGAGCGTATATATCAAAAACAGTAAAAACCCTGACTGAAAATATAATAAATTTACTTACTCTAAAGTCTGCCCACACCTTGGTTTGCAAAATTGTTGATGAAATAGAATGAAGATGAATTAAATGATATAATACTTTGATATTACTTTTAAACTCACGCCACAAAAACCTCTATTGGTCTTAGCGATAAAAAGCGGAATTTGTATAAGTCTATTGGATGTCAAATGGCATTTCATATTTCGTGCTCCAACTGAATATATCAAAGAACAGAGCTATAAAATAAAATTTTATACATATTTATATAACATCATTTCACAATCCGAAGGTGCTATGTATGTATATTTTCTCTACCATCTTCGAAAAAATAGATAATATACAACTTACTTCTCTGAATCGAAAGAAAATGCAATATTATTATAATATTTCACCAAAAACATAATTCCATAATGTCTTTAAGGTCTATAGGAAGAAATGTCGATTTATTAACTGAATAGGACCTTTACTTTCATTGAAAAAATCAGGCTTTGAAGGAAGAGTATATTTTCAAAAAACATTAATCTCTAGCTTTCGGACACAAACGCCCTTCTACAGGAGAAAACATGGTATAATGATTGTCCCGTAGAATAATTACCAAGTTACCAAGTTTACCAAGTATACCAAATTTTTTCCTGTAGAAGGGCGTTTGTGTCCGAAAGCTAGAGATTAAAGAGTTTTTAAAAATATACTTTCCCTGTAAGCCTGATATTTTTACTTAATATTGATAAAAGGGATTATTCTATTGAATTTTATTGAACTTTATATTCATGTTTAAAAGAAAATATGTTACTTATGGTATTTTTAGAATAGAAAGGACCTTCACTGATCGTGTCACTGAAAGTTGCTGATGTCTTGCGTCACTTATGGGAATGAATAAAAACTAATCGGCGATGTTTGATTATTCCAGATAATTGGCCGAATATCCTTTTTTCATGAAAACAAACAAACAAAAAAAGCTAACAACATTCACGTTATAGACTGTTGTGGAAGGCTGTTCTTCAATAATAAAAAAATAGGTTTCTTAATTGTTTTCTTAGGCCCTATTTGATATTTTAAAAATTCAGAATGTGTGTCGCATATAATATTTTACAAATGCAATTACTAGCAATGTGTTTCCTTTCAATAATAGCATCAAATATGATCTCTATAGAGTCATTATTGAAAAGAAATACCTTGCCAGTAAATATATTTGTTGAAAATTGTATCGATAGTTGGAAATCGAATTTATACATATAATTTTATACCAAATAAATTAAGCTTTGTATTTAAATATTGCTGAAACAACTTTCTGTCATATACTTTTGCAAATTCTAATTATCTCTCGTTTCAACTGTTACACTGTTTCTCTCGGATGAATCTACTGTATAAAAAGCTGAAGACCTTAATAAAGTGGATTGATTGAATGACAAAAACATTGACCACTTTTATATTTAAATTTCACCTGTGAGAGACTAAGAACGAAAGACAAGACTCAGAACGAAACACTACAAAATAATGAGAATATATCCAGATCGTACAAGAACCTACAGGATATGCAAATATTGTTCTGATGTGGAACTGGAACCTACCCACATATTCTCATATCTAGCAATGCACACTACTTGTAGAAAATTGACATGGACCCAGAACAGCAACTTTGCGCACCCAAAATAGAGAATATTGCGACTGCTGTGATAGAAATGTATGGAGACTTGTGAGGTTCTTTATCGGAAACGACAACAACAAAAACAATCTGTGAGAGAGATATATTAAAATACCATCGAAAAGATAGAAGAAGAGAGATGTTGCTAAATAAAATGAATGGAATTGTGGGGTTTAGAGATGCATAAAATAATTAACAAAGGCAATAGGTTATGCTAAAAGGAATTTCTCTCTAAAACAGCAGTATTGATCTAATATAGGTATAGGAACTTCACACGCAAAGTTTTTTGATTTGATATTTAAACTTTAGATAAAAATTTAAATGAATTCACTTCATCAAAGAATATTTATAACTCAAATTGTGTATTTATACTTATCAATATTTATTTAAAGCTCACAATTATTTATTTTATGGGCAGTTAGAGCATACAAAACCACTTCATCAAACTGTGTGCATAGCTTGGCAAAAATTCCACTCCTAACAGATTATATAGAATCCAGAATAATCAAATTTGATCTAGCTCAAATGTCCATTGAAGATCTAATTACTTACGAACCCTATGCTCCAAGTATAGTCAAATCATTCTTACACGCAAAAATGAATGAAATTTTTGAGAACACTAATGAAATTTTCAGAAGCTCTTTTTCGTATTAGGAATTCCAAGATTTTTCCGTCCAAATTTTTATAATATCCAATTCATTACAGATCATGGCAATTTTGGGAAATTTTTGGCAACTATCGGCGCCGTGAAGGAACCAGGATGCTTCTGCGGAGGTGAAATTCAAGACGCGAGACATCTACTTCTGGAGTGCCCAATTTTCCGGGATTTTAGGGAAAATAGATTTGGTCGTATTGGACAGCTTGATGAATTTGTAGACAAAAAAGAAAAGTATAAAAATTTTGATCAATTTTGTAAATACATATACAACTTTCTCTTGAATTGGAAAAAAGAGAAGGAATCTTAGAAAAAAAAAAGAACTGCGATGCTTGCTCTGTGTGTTTTGCTTTGTTGTTTGTTTTTCTCTTTGGACAATTTTCTTTAGTTAATTTATGTAAAATAATGAATTGAACAGGATTGTATATAGCCGAATTGCTGTAATGCAGTGAAATGTATTGGCGCAAATATCCCTGAGTTTGGGATATCGCGTTTCATGATGTTAATAAAGTTAATTAATTAACAAAGATTTATTTTTGATCAAATCAATCATATTAAATATATCATAACTAGAAAGGATTTCTTTAAGGTAGAAATGGAACAGCACTCCTACCTTACCTTTAACTTATTATTTCGAATAATTTAAAACTGTATACAGTGTGTGACTTGTTTATAAATATAATTGTATTATATAATATGTTTTTTATAATTAAAGAGAGAGGGAGTATATATTAATTAATAATGAAACAGTATAATTACTATATTTAATCTAATATTAATTTATCTTGACGTTGCGAATTTAATTATATACTCATCAGAAAATAAATACAATTCAGAGTTAAAATTGAAAACCTCATTTATATTTAATTAAAGAAGAATATACACCTGTATCAAATATGTTATTGAAGCTTGAGACCTATACGCAACAAAATCGTACATTGTGGGTTTATAAAGTAGATAAGCTGATTGTGAAATATAATTATTTTTTATTGAAGGTATTATAATTATATATATTACATGTTATGATTATTTTGTTTTGTTGTTGAAAAAGATAGAGAATTGAAGTAGTTTTTATTTTGAATTACTTGAAGAAAATTACACATAAAATTATTTTTCACGGTAATATAGAATTTATAAAATGAATCCTTTATTCGTGAATTGAAAAATATATAGGTTAACTATACATATTTACAACAAATAATCAAAGTGTTATGTTCTAAAACTATGGTCAAAAATGTAGAACAGTCAATGAATGAGAATAAAATATATGTTTTAAAAAATGTAATATTTGCATTTTAGATTATATAATATACATGTATATATATTTTTTTAATTAAAAAGGCATACATTGGATCAAAATTCATATATATATATATATATATATATATATATATATATATATATATATATATATATATACGTATATATGAGGTAGACTAATTTATATAATATATGAAATATAATTGGCTATATACTCTACTTGGTCAGTAATAACTTGCTATGCTGATGTAGGAGCTATAAAAATGTTGTAGATATTATAATATAATTATGGCATATATTTTAATTTTTCTTTAATAAAATTAAAACAACTAAATTACTCTATGAAATGTAAATAAAAAATGATCAAATGTTTTGAATAAGAATACTACTATATATGCCTAGATTGCTAGAGTTTTACATGGCAAAAAAGGGGGAAGATAATTTGCATGTATATAAATTAATAAATAAACATTTTTCTAACCAACGGTGAAAGAATTTCTTATTCTGAATACCTGATAACACTTATATTAATTCTCTCTTTAATTCGACATCAAATTGTTAATATCAGTATAGCAAGCTAATACAGTAAATCACCAAAGATGAGTCACCATTATTTATTAATTGTCGAAGGTTTTTAATTCGAATAATGTAGAGTTGTTGAGTTTATTTTTAACTATCAATGCTACTTATACCAATTATTTTTACTATATAGTATAGATATAAACTCTACATAAAAACAATAAAAAATAAAAAGATAAAATAGGTCAGGGGTGTTGATATTAAAAACAAAAGAGGCATATCCTAACGAGACACACATGAGCTTTTCTAGATGGCAGAGCGGCATCTAGTGAAGTTTAGTTTATTTTTGTTCCACTAGATGGCGCTCTGCCATTTAGAAAAGCTCATGGGAGTCTGGTCAGGATTAATATATATTAAAATATTATTTTATTTAAAATTATATTTCATAGATTTAAATACTCTGCTAAATCGACCGCCAGAGGTCACGCTTCCCCTATAAAAACTTATTGTTGTTGTTTCCCGATGGCCGGCTCAAATCTTTTGTAAATTATGTAAATAAGTTTTTTATTTTTCGATTCTTACGCCTTAAGAAAGGCAGTACTTTTATTAAATTATGTTTTTATATATATTATTTTAGCTCAATTAAAGCAACTACTGATCAAAACCATTTTTATTATTATACTTTCAAGATTTTAACCACGACTGCATTACCATAGCATAATCCACAAGATAATCAAAAATAAGCAGAAAACCTCATATTTTACTATTTACAATATATATGTGGAAGTATAACAAGTAAATTATACAAATAATAGGTTTGCTAATTCTAATTGAGAGGGTACAAAAATTATTCACGGTCCCATAGGAAAACCAAGGTCCTGTTAGAGCGTGTTGGAGCAACTAGTGACCATCTACTGCTGGAAGGTGGGGAGGTCCTTGGGGGGGTGAATGGTTGAAACCCTCGATTCCTGACAACCATGAACCGAGATTGTATCTCTCTCTCTCATACCGGAAAAAATAATTTTTAATCCCATTAATTTCACTATTGCAGTAAGAACAGTAGAAATTGTGTGAATTATAAAATAATCATACGCGTCTATAATAGTTTTGAATTTTCATAACTGATGCATCACAATATAAGTAAGATTACTATTTTTAAGCGGTGCCTAATAACGTTATTTTGGAACAAGGTCCTTTGTTCTTGGCGCCGGGGTCCTGCAGCTCTGGATTTTAGGGGGGTGGGGGAAAGAGGTCTAACTTCAGTTGACCCGAGGGGACCGTAGAGATTCTTCTCATTTCTACCGGTTCGGATTCAAGCAGGGGAGAGAAGAGTCTGCCTCTGGACTTCACGTAGGCTATCACCAAGTTAGGTATATGTTCCTTAAGGAAACTTCCATAATGCTGATAAGAACATACATATTTTAAAATTAATCAATTAAACCATTCTCAGAAACAAAGAGGTCCAATTATGATATCCTTGAAAATAAAAAATATATAGTATATACAGTTTAGGTTATTAAAAAGTTGCAGATAAATTATGAAATGTCATTTGAGAGAAATATCTACTTATATATTTGCCTTATTCTGTCTGTTTGTTTGTCTGTTTGTCTGAAGCTCACGGATAGAATGCGCGCTCATTGGCTGCAAGGGAACACGTGTCCTCCCTGCCCCCCTCTAGACAACCCTGTTATTCAAAACCATACATCCAATCGCCATGAAATTCTGGGATATTATTAGGTATATCCCCGGAAAGGTTTTCGAAAAATAATTTCTTGAATATCTTGCATATCCTTAGAGTTATTTGCAGAATTGTAGACATAACTCGCAAGCAGCGCCGCCAGACGGTGATAGACTTAAGCTTGCTGCTCCACCCCTGTTGACCTTGGGTCGTCGTGTGAGTCACAGCATGATGCAACAAAAAACACTCTCTCTGGGGATTGCGGCGTCAACAACCTGTAAGTTTGTGCCTCTCTCATAAACCTGTCTATACAGACCACCCTGTCTATAGCGACCACTCTAGACAACCCTGTTATCAGCTGTGTGATACATCCACCTGTCTATACAGACCACCCTGTTAATAGCGACCACCCAAGTCAATGTTTTTAGAATATATTCGCACTCGGGTAAACCCCGGGCGTTGCCCGGGCCATTCGTCTAGTTCATCTATAAAAAGTTTCACACAGAACATTATTCAAATAACTTAATCTATCGGACCTAGGAGCCTTTCTACTAGAGTAAGGTTAACTATAACGCCGCCTCTCACACACAGTGATTTAAAACTCTTTTTATATATAACATCAAGTTGCGAGAGTATGATATTCATGTACCCAAATATGCAACTCTTTCTAAATTGTACATCGGAACGATGGCAATGTGCATCACCTTAGTAAAACACTTTACAAGTGGTGATAGAAGAATGAGCCACAACCACTGTTTTGGCAAATTTAGACAAAAGGTCAACCTGTATACCATGGTTTCGGGATTAGACAGAGAGAGATCAATATAAAATTGATATATAGATATTCAAATGTGAGGCCTATAACCTCCTTAAGGCTTTTGATACTAGTTGAAATGCCGAGAAGTGTTTATAAAATGAAAATACATTTATAAGCATTACCAAAAATAAACCCATTGTTAAAAATTACCAAATTTAAATTTAACGCGAGACCATTCAGATTGGAAATATTCGGAAGCAACCTTCAAATAGGCGGTGAAATGCTTTTATAGATAGCAATATATATTTCTGTAGAGAAATAAATGTTAATAAATTCTAAATTCTGTAATTTTAAATTCTGAAATTGATATTAAATATTGTAAGCCCTATTTTTTATATCAATTAATGAGCTCTAAAAAGCTTTTAATTTGAATCAATAGGAATGTCTCTTTGATCCTTTATTTTCTATTACTACCATTCATTTTGGAATTTCTTCTTAAAATCTTCAAAAAAGAAATTGGAATTTTTCGTAAAGACATTTGTAAAATAATATAAATTAAGAATATATGTAAATTCGAGACTATTATAGACGCAAACGATTCTTTTAAAAATTAAACAATTTCTACTGCCCTTACTGCAATGGAAAAATTAATGTACAGGGTGATCCAAAAGTCCCGCACTATTTTAAAAATTAATAACTCCGCGAATATTTGCGCTAGAGCAATGCGGTAAACACCATTGTATTCAGGATGCAATGGGATTTTTTATGGCAAATAATGAAAAATTCGATTTTGATTTTAGTTACAATTTTATTCGCCAGATGGCGCTCTACCAGAATCAGAGATTCAGCGGCCAAATTGTTTGATAAATTGAAAAATATAACTGATCGACACGTATTTTTCCTTTTTGAATACCAGGAAAGAACCCTAATAATATCAAATAACAAATTAATAAAACACCACTTCGCCAAAAGTATGAAGAATTGGTTAACGATTTTCAAATACAATCAGAGATATGTAAAATAGGTAAATGCAAATTAAAACATGTAGCAAAATATTTATATTTTATATGGAGTTTTGTGAAATAGATTGAATGTTTGAAAAACACTGCTGATATCAATACACGAATTTTTAAAATGTTAATATTGTACCAAAAATTATGATGGCACTACTAATAGGATTTCTTGCTATAAGAAATGTGTAGTTTCTTGACTGATTGGCGACACTTGACTATTTAACTGGATATTTGTCATGATCCAACAAATGAAATATAGAGGGGAGTGACAAAATATATTTGTCGTACTTTATTCCAAATATCCTATGGGCTTGTCAAATGTTATCATTGTTTATTATACTGTACACAATTTTAAAAAATGTGTCCCCTCAAATAAAAATAATTTTTAAATCGACCTTTTGCGTTGAAAAACGTGGTAGTAAAATCATTTTGTATTATTTTTTTTCCACAAATTTCTAAAGTTATTGGTGTACAGAAAATATTCCTTATGCTATTTCTTCTAATGAGCGAAAAGCGAAAACTAAACATAAGGGGAAAAATTGTGTGTACCAGTGTTATTCGAGAAGTTATAACACTCTGGTTTGCACGACATAATATGTGAGCAAATGACAAACAAAATATTACTGTTCACAAAAAAAAAAAAGAGTCAAGATGTGAGGGCAGCATTTATTATCCACATATCCCAACACAAAGAGCTGCAAAATATTGGTAGATAATATAATACATGGCGGCTTATATAACACATGAGGTAACTGCCTTCTCTCTTGTATTAGGTCACAATCCTTGCTCAATGTGGCACCCTTCATTCTCTATCACCGCCTGCAGACGATAAATGACAGAATGGACAGCATTAAATAACATTTCTGTTGAAATTGATAAAACGTGCCATCTGATAGAAGCCTTCAACATGGCCAATGTGGTAGGCCAGCATCGATAAACACACGATTTAATGTACTCCCATAGACAAAAATCGCAAGGCGTCAAGTCTGGTGATCTTGGAGGCCACTGGTATATAAAGTGGCGACTTATCACACGATTTTCACCGAACGTATCTTTCAGCAATTGTTTGGCACCTCGGGAGATATGAGGTCTTCCATCTTTCATGAATGTTATTTCGCTCAGTGCTTTTGCCCTGCAATATGGGAAATACCTTTTCTCTCAAAAGTTGAACATAACGTTTACCAGTTACAAAAACGGCTTTAAAAGTTGTTCCATTGATTTTTCAAAGAAAAATGGCCCAATAATAAAAGAATGAACCCACACAAAACTGTAACTCTAGGCTGGTAAAGTGGCATTTCTGTATAAACCCTAGGGTTTTCTGTTGCCCAAATGCGGCTGTTTTGAATGTTAAATTCTCCGTTTAGAGAAAAGTGAGCATCATCTGTCCACAGAACATTCGACAGCCAGTTTTCATCAATATCAATTTGCCGGAAAACCCATGCAGCGAATTCTTGACGCATCTCAAAATCGCCAACTTTCAGCTCGTGAATTCTTTGAATTTTGTATGGGTACACACAATAGAGACATTAAGTGAAGCGTCTTCGGATATCACAATCATACTCGGCGAATTTAACGCCAAAAGTTCAATTTGGAATCAACTGTCCAGGATAA
>CP092868.1:91600297-91720017 GCA_030710605.1 Cordylochernes scorpioides
ATTAATAATTCTCTCAGATACATTCAAATGATCCTTTAGTATACCGTTATTCCAACTCCTCGTTTGAAATGTTGATTGGTAGATATGGGGTCGATCTTCTTTTCTGTATTTTTCCATCGCCATCTGATGAGCCGTAGGACATTGATTGCACGGAACTGCTGCTTTATATTGTTTCGAAAAGATATTTTTGAAAAACGGAAAGTTTGAAATGTACTTAATAAAATATAATTACACACTGTGTGCATATATATTTACGTTATATAGATATTATTTTAAATTTTTAATTTCTAGAAGAACAAATTTCTACAACTGTAAAGTCGACCGCCAGATGTCGCGGCTTTCCTTATATACACCATTGATGTTTTTCTCTTTTGGCTACATATTGGCTCTTCTTCAACGCTCCGACGCTCTCCCGCCATGGATTTCTGCATGAAGAAGAAGAAGAAAGCCAGCAAGCCCTTTCAACCCTTGGTGGACATCGCGGCTCTTGTTGAAGAAGACAACATGGTCCTCTCCCGCCACTACCAAATCCTGCAATCCCTCGGCCAGCCCTCCCTCGCAGCTTTTCACCTGGAGCTTGTCCGCTTCATTGAGCAGCTGACGGAAATAATCAAGTGCCTAGTTAGGGATGTGAAAAACCTCGCGAGCACCGTGAATGACTTCCTGGAGCTGGATGAAATCATGGATGCCCGAGAAAACCTGCCAAACCACTCAAACTGGCCCTGCTCCCACCTTCAAGGAGTTTAGCGCTCAGACCGAGCCCATCAAGCCTGCCACCCCCGCTCCAGCTGCTGTCCCTGTGGCAGCACCTGCTCTCAAGAAGCCAGCTCCTGCTCTAACCAAGAGGAAGTAGCCAGAGGCGTCAAACCCGCCCGCTAAGAGGACCAAATCACTGGTTCCAACCAAGCTTGCATCTTCCCGCGCCCCCAAGCCTGCAGTTTGCCAAAGGCACATTCAATGGAGAGAAATCTGCGGCCCACGTCGTGGTCATTGCAGATAACCCGCAGGCTGACCCACGGGACATCCTGAAAGCTGACTGTGCTGCCCACTCTCTGCCCCAAGGCGTCTGGGCGTCTCTGCGCACCAGGGGAAAACTGGTGCTGCACTCTAACACTCCAGAGGCCATTCCTGCTGTCAGCTCTGCCCTGGTAAACAAGCTCCAAGGCCTGAAAGTTCGGGAACAGAGGCAATTCCTCCCAAGAATCATCCTCTTCAACGTGGAGGCAGAAACCGCGGATGAAGACATTGTCAAGGCCTTCCTTTCTACCGATGCCCTCAGCTTGATTTCTGGAGACAAGTCTCTCCGAGTGGCACACAGAAATGTCACCTTCACGGCCTTTATCGAGCTGGACTTGGCTTCCTACAAGGCCATTGGAAGACGCGGCAGGATCATTCTGGACCACGTGATCCTGAACTACGAGGAGTCTGTCCGCGTCTGCTACTGCTGCCCTGGCTACGGCTACAACGCCGATAGGTGCACCAAGGCTACGGCCGCTTGCTTCCATTGCACTTCTGGTGACCACCAAGGCTGAAGCTGTCCAACTCTCACCAACCCGCGCACGGCCAAGTGCGCCAACTGCTCAGCCAAGCGCCTCTCTGCTGACCACGAGGCAAGATCAATGTCTTGCCCAACTGCCAGAGCTAGAGCTGCAAAGTTCTAGTCCTCTGCCCGACCTCCGCGGACCCAATCCGGCCTAACCTGCCTCTTCCCTGACAGAATTGTTCAGTTCCAAAATCTTTGAATTCGTTTTTTAAAATTATTATTATCCCTAGTACAGGTGGTACAGGTCATGATAATCATGGTGGGTAGAAGTTGGCGACTGCTTTTACTGTAAGCGCACCACATGTCTATACATGTGAAAAACTGTTAGACTTTGCAATTAAAAATGTGCCAGAGCCTCGTTTGCAATTGTGGCTTCATTTAATTTAAAAGAAAAAAATTCTGTTTTTTTTTCAGCAACCTTTAAGGAAATTTAAAAGTCATTTTAACCATTAAAATCAATTATTGTTACATCTGAATTCACGCTCAGTGAAGCGAATTAGTAAATACTAGTAGTCCACACACAGAGAGCCTGTGTGAACAAACTAGTTCAATTTGACATTCCAACTAAACACACAAAGAGGTTCTACTCTGTCTACATATATAACCAGGGTAGTAACGTAGATGGAATATCAACAAACCAACAGCTAACGTGGTAGCATCTGATTGGACGCCCCGTTCTTTATTGCCAAAGTATTCCAATTGGCTTCGTGAGGAATGAAATACGGATAGCAATATGTTCTACTAAATAAATACCGAAATGTCAAATTTCTTGGCTTCCATTGCTATTTACCATTGAGAAGTAATGGATGACATTTATCAAGGCTCAGATAGGTAAAGTTTGTGGGAAACCTGATAAATTTGATAAGCCATTTGTATTCATGACGTTGTTTGGGGAATGTTTGCACAAACCTTGTCTTCTCGAACATTTGTAAGGAAATCAAGGCCTAGAACATGGGGAACTATGGGATAATAAAAACAGTTTATTAAGCAAATTTAGAAATGTGGAAGGAATACTAATATAATAAAATGTTTAAGAAGCGAGATAAAACTTTCGGGAAAAAGTCTTTTACGAGATTCATTTCCAGGCAAAAGTTTGCTTAGTAAGATTCATAAAATCTTAATTTTTAAATTTTTAAATATTATTTTAATTTTTATTCCCCAATAAACTAAACCATACTCAAATAGTAACTGATTAATATAAAGCAATAACGCGCCGTCTATACATAAGAAATGGAAATATTCAAAGCACATATGTTTCTTTTTTTCACAAAAATCAAACTTCTACTGTCTTTTACTGCGATGAAAAAATATTGGGATGGCTTAACTCTTCAGTTATGAACCTTCCCAGAGGTTTCGTCAATTTAATCTACCGGACCGCCTCTTAGAGCTCTAATATGGTATCGGACGATTCTGCCTATATACTCTGCAATGTACAGCGTAGTAACTGATTATCAGACTTGTTAAAGAACGATAGTTTGATAGTTCGCCGGGATAATAAGTAGCAGAAGCTTTTTGTTGTTAAGTTCTTATAATTCTCGAAATATAATTTTATTTCATTTATGGTATAGAGTGTAGATGTAATTTATATATATATGTACAGTATACACGTTGTTTCAGGCGTTGGCCCTCGTTAGTATGAAAGCGGATTCGATTTCTCAAAATCTTTGAAGAAGAATTATGAAATCGTTCGAATTTGGCCAAAAGGTATTTGAGATAGTGAAACCACAGTTTGACCTTTATCTGAATTTACAGAAGAGGTGTTGTGACACATTCTATGCCATTATAATTCCATTCTTTGCAGAGTTGATGAACAAAATGCATTTGTTTTTATATTTTAAAGGGACATAGTAATCGGAAAGAGAAATCGGTAAACAAATACAATCCTTCCGTAATATTTACTATTATATATGTAAATATGATTTTAAAATTTCAATGAACTCATTCATGCGACAGAGTTTCCCATAGATACCATAGACCGACACAATGGATGAACATTGTTTCATTGACCTCCTTGAATCAAATAGCAGAGAACGTGACTACCATCGTAAGTTTTTTTTTATAGAATAAAAAATACAGACATACAGCTTTATTAAGACCACCGGTCTTATAGAGATTTACCAAAGGAAGGAAGCATAGATGGAGCTCCTATACTCCAGGTAGCGCAGAGCCCAACAGTCTCCAGGTCTGACGCATGTCTAGTGGCCACAGAATCTATCGTGCATAGGTTAGCGTATCTTTGAAAAGGCGAGTGTAGAATCAGCCGGGTTATAGAATAAAAACATCAATTTCACAACTGAAAAAAAATTAACAGAGCTGAAGATGTTGTATAGCTGCTGCGGGATTTACCTGCACCATGGATACACCTCGTTTCACTAACCGCCTTAGAATCAAATAGCAGAGAACGTGCCTACCATCGGTAAGTTTTTAATAGAATAAAAACATAAATTTCAAAAGTGAATATAATCTAACAGAACTGATGATGTTGTATAGCTGCTGCGAGATTTAGACTTTGTGAGATGGGGGAATAGAATTAGTTGAACCTAAATATTTAATCTCCAACTTCAAAATGGCACAAGTTTGATGGTATTTTGCTAATTAGCATCCGATTGCTCTAAAAACCACCATTCATGACAATATGGTCTCCTACTAATGCCTTCTAAAATCCTTACCTCATTAGCAAATGGAAACTGTAATTATTGAGATTTATTAATTTCTCTCTTAATTAAATCGTCGTTAGAGACAAATAAATCGAGGTTTGCGGAGAATTTATTTGTTTGGATTAAACATTACTTCTCTTTCTTATGGACAACTTTACTTCCCAGGGGTATCCGACCTCGAGCAAAAAGTCGATTCATTAGAAAGCTCCAATTAAGAGGGCATCTTTAAACAAAAAAAAACAGTTTCCAATTATAGATTTTGTTTTATAAGACTCTATATTGTAAATAAATTATTTAGTAAATCAATCTTCAACTTTCCAAGGCGAAAGTATTTAGATGGAATTATTGCCTAATAGATGTATACACACAATTTCAAAAAGGTATTTAAATCAGCGTTATATACGTATTTATTTTCTATTATGAAATATTGATATAGAAGGAAGTATAATTATGAATTAATGTTCTTCAAAAATATATACCGAAGATTAAAAATACTTTATCATAGGTATTCAAGATGGTAAGGCCACTAGAAAATATTAAAAATCATTTTCTATTTCTATGGGAAAAATTCAACTTCTTCTGTCAATGTGAATGCTCTTTCTTCTTCTAGAAACTGTCTCCGCAAACTTTGGGTTGACGATTTTACCATCTCGTCTGCTTTGGGAAACTAGGCAGAGTTTTACCCCACAGAGTTTCTCGAATGGAATCGTCCTGCAATACCATAGCTTCAATCCACGGAATTCAACACGTAAAAGGACGAACTACCATCACATCCTATTGTTTCTGCACTCTCCCCAAAGTATTTTGTTGCAATAAACAATGAATTTCTTAAAGAAATCAAAGGATAGCTGATCAAAAACAATATATTATTCTATATAAATAATAATCTGCCATGAATGGGATGTGTATAACATCCAAGTTGGAAAAATAACAGTTATTTCTTTTCTCTTTTTTTCCGAAATAAATAATGAACAAAAATAGCTACCAACTATGGGATTTTAAGCGACATCTTACATTTAAAAGGGAGCATTCCCATCATTGAAGGAGTCAATGTGACCTTATACATTACCCGAGATAAATAATAAACAAGGAGCTACCAACTATGGGGTTGTAAGCGACATCTCCTATTTAAGAGCAAACATTACCATCATTAAAGTAGTCCATGTGACCTTATACATCCCCTAGATAAATAATAAACAAGAAGCTGCCAGCTAAGGAAGGGCGGCAACCGTGTCATTACATTAGCGACATGATGGAGTTCACCTTATCGACGACAATGTTATTTTCTGGAGATTCATGGGTGCGACGATAAATCGTCCTGTTTACTGACACGGGCGGCGGGCGGGGCTGACTTTCTTGTCGTACTAGGGCGGATTAAATTGGCAGAGAACACAGAATATTAATGTTTATATTGTGGAGAGGACATCACTTACAAGGTTTAATATTGATAGGAAATATATTGATGATCAATAAACTTTTATATACGGAAATATTATACCAAAAATTTATGTTATAAGAATTTGAAACTATTTTTCATGTGTATATGATTATTTTAAAATTGAACAAGTTTATCAAATTATTCAAAGATTAATAAATCGTGTAGTTTTGACCAAGAATTATTTTAGCTTGAAATCTAGACCATTTTATTTATTTGAAAATAATATTAAGCCCCATATTTCTATAAAATTATGATGTATTAACCATGTCATTAAGTTGGGTTGTATGGTATTATCTTTAAATGCAACAAAAATAGGGCTTATATAACTTCATATTTCAGCCCAGTTTTATTGAAATAAAATGTCGAATCCTTTTAGAGTAATCTGTGTGTAAAACATTCCAAAGTTTAGTCGTTATGCTAGTGTTGACAATTTTAAATATGCTTGTGTTGACAATTTTATATATGCTTGTGTTGACAATTTTATATATGCTTGTGTTGACAATTTTATATATGCTTGTGTTGACAATTTTATATATGCTCGTGTTACGCCTATCTCTATCTGCTTATCTCACTTATGTTATCCTGTCTGTTTTTATTTCATCACACAGTTGATTGATGTAGGTAGGGAAATATGTGAATAGAAACTATTATTAATAATTAAAAACATTAAGACACGAACTGTCCTTATTGCGAACTATTATTAATACTAAGAAAAATCATCTCCTGATACTATATTTTTTAGTTAAACAATAAGTAGATGCATTTGTCTTAATTTATCTACCTGATCCCAGTATAATATCATATTTTGTAGTATTTTTCATATTCTTAATACTGTTTCATGGAATTATTAGTGATTCAGCATAAACAATGCTCTACGTGTGTAAAACACACCAGATTGGTCACAAACGTGATTCAACCTAAAGTTCCCCTATGTCGACGATGACCATAAAATTAGAGTTTCTATTCAACCTCTCTATCTGTGAAAATAATTTCCAGAAAGAGGAAGCTATTAAACTTTACGACATCATTCACTGCAAGCCTAAGGGCCTGGAAATATCGCTTTTTTCTAGTTTCGATAAAATGTTACATTAAATTTCTCCCAACCTGAGTGATTATATACGTAATGGGGTTATGTGTGGTAGGCGAGGTAGACACATTTCCATGTTCTCTCTGGGAAATTTTGTTTCACAAAATTGTCTTATTCTAACAATACAAGTAATATAAATACTTTATAATTTAAAAAAAACACAATTTTGATTATCCATTAGAACTATAAACTAATAAGACCAATGGAAATAAGGATTTGGTCTTATTTTACCTTGTATATATAATTATAAATAAGTTTCACTGCACTGGAGTAGTAAATATCAATAATGTAGAATTTATACAAGAAAATATTTAATATAAAACAAATATCCTTATTTCATGCAAGGAGATATATAAGTTGAGAAAAAAGTAAAGAATTGATTTCTCAAATCTCTCTCTCTCCATGCACACCTTTTTAGATATAAAACATGAAATTGTGTTGACATAAAAACATTAACTATACACACATGCAGCTTTATTAAGACCACCGGTCTTATACAGATTCACCATAGGAATAAATGAAGCTCCTATACTCCAGACAGCGCAGAAACATTAACTATACATAAACACCTCCAACAAGTTATGCAAATATACGTAAAAGATAAATGGGAACTTTTCATTATACATTAGACCTTCATTGCTTCTTAACTACTGGGCGCACTTCCAAATATTCTGTATCATCATCGCATTCAAAGCAATTTATATATACATACTATATATACTTTCCTATTTAAAAATAAGAGATACTTACAATACCTTGTGTTCCTTTATTTTACCCGATTACAACAAGTTAATCAAAATATATATATCAACAACATATCAACAAAACAAACTTATGCAAAACTACCAAAAGAAAAGTACAGTGTTGCAGACTGCTCAACCATAAATTTTAATTAAAGAATAACCAAATATTTTACACAAATAAACACAAAGTATGTTCAATATATATGAAAAAACAATAGAAAAAAAATAAAAAGTTAGGTGTTGATATTAAAAATAAAAAAGGCATATCCTGACTAGGAGCACATGTGCTTTTCAGAAGGCAGAGCGTCATATCTAGTGGAACAGAAAACAACTAAACAGGCTAAATCATTGTTCAGTTGATTTTTTGTTCCACCAGATGGCGCTCTGCTTTTTGAAAAGCACATGTGCTCCTTGTCAGGACATGCATTTATATATATATATATATATATATATATATAATTCCCTTACAAATTTGAACAGCAGAACAAGGGGTGATACAACTACACATTTATATCAGCACGGGGATGTGGTGGACTACTGTCTCCTGTTAGGTTGTGTACATGACCTATATGTTATAGAAATACCATACTCAGATCACTTACCTTTAACAATAAACATGAATACAACTTGTGAACAGAAACAAGTGATGAACCTTTCTTCAATATCAAATATATATATAGATACCTGAACGAGCAACACTATTTGCAGAGAATTCACTAGTGGATTAGATTCCGTTTGCCAAAATTTAAAATTTTGACGATAAAATTTCTTTAAAATACCCATTCAAAGAGTCTATCAACAGTATCACTATAAAGGAAGTTCCAAAAATGCAATATAACAGCGGTATGGTAGATAAAACTGACGAAACCGCTGAGAGGGTTCACCACTGATGAGCCAGGCCCTCTCATTTATATACATACTAGACGAATGGCCCGGGCAACGCCCGGGTTTTACCCGAGTGCGAATATATTTTAAAAACATTGTCTTGGGTGGTCGCTATAGACAGGGTGGTCTGTATAGACAGGTGTATGTATCACACTGCTGATAACAGGGTTGCCTAAGGTGACCGCTATAGACAGGGTGGTCTGTATAGACAGGTGAATGTAACACACTGATGATAACAGGGTTGCCTAAAGTGGCCGCTATAGACAGGTGTATGTATCACACAGCTGATAACAGGGTTATCTAGAATGGCCGCTATATACAGGGTGGTCTGTAAAGACAGGTGGATGTATCACACAGCTGTTAACAGGGTTGTCTAGAGTGGTCGCTATAGGCAGGGTGGTCAGTGGTCGCTATAGACAGGGTGGTCTGTATAGACAGGTGGATGTAACACACTGCTGATAACAGGGTTGTCTAGAATGGCCGCTATAGACAGGTGTATGTATCACACAGCTGATAACAAGGTTGTCTAGAGGGGGGCAGGGAGGACACGTGTTCGCCGGCAGCCAATGGGCGCGCATTCTATCCGTGAGCTTCAGACAGAATAAGGCAATTATATATATAGATATATATTTTTTCATTGCAGTAAGGGCAGTAGAAATTGTTTAAAATCAAAAAAGAATCTTACGCCTTTAAAATAGTTTTGAATTTTGATAACAGATGGCGCGCTAATGCATCATATTATAAAATTTCTTATTTAAAACTTTTATATAGAACTATCATACCTATTCTTCTTCTTTCCTTCTCCATCAATCACACTAAGGTATTAAGCTTGTAAAGCTTGAGACTTTTGATGGTGTCTGCCGGGGAAGAGTATCATTTTCTTATTTATTCAACACAGTATATTATAGAGTAGTAACAATTTTATTTATGAAAAAATAGTACAAATATGATATTGTACTGGGATAAGGTGCATAAATTATGAAAAAGGCATCTCCTTATCGTGCAACTGAAAAATGAAAGAAAGCAACTGATAATATTGATATTATTTCATTACAGTAAAGTCTGTAGAGATAATATTTGATTATATTGTTGAAAATAAACACATATACAATAATTTATATGTTACACATTTTATCGAAAGATGGCAATTGAATTAATAAATAAAAATATTGTATAATTATATAAATATATTTAATATTATAGGATATTCAATCAATTTATTATATTAAAGTAATAGGCATAGAAGCTTCCATATCGCATATTGAGTACAGCTGCTCCAAATGAAGCCATACCACTATATAACATTATTTAACAGACTTAAAAGAGGTAATAAACAAAATTGCTTCTCCTAAATGGCAAATTATAAATGAGAGTAGAGGATAATTTTAAAGTTTTCCATTTCAGACGACAAGTTATTTAGAAATCAATAAAGGACAATTCGAATTTTAGAATTATTAGTATCATTCAGTTTTTATTTGAGAAAATTACTCCCGTTATATTTATAGCAGAAGAGAATAAAGGCACAAGATAATTGATAGATCGCTTCAGAAGAAAGTTCAATCTGTAAAGAGGCTTTCACTTAAATGGGCAGCCGATGTCGTGGGAGGAACATGGCGCCTGAAATATTCTTCCGCACAAGAATTGTTGTATTCTGCTGCTATATAAAGCTTCTTTCTAAACTTCCAGTGTTGTCCCGATTTGTTTTGTTTTGGGGCTGAAATAAATCGCAAGGGTTCGACCTTTTTTTTTGCCATTCTAGACTTCTATTGATTGTTTTACAAACGTGAGCATAACGTTAATTCAGGGTTTCTTAGTTTTAAAAACATATAATAAAACAAGGCTTTGCCTATATATATTGTAATAAAGTATTTATATTGAAATAGGTCCGAAGAAGAGCCTGGTTCTCAAAAGTTTATATTTTATTTTATGTGAAGAAAGTTTAACAAAGAGTCTTGGTTGCTCTCTCTCTCTCTCTGATCGTGTTTTGACGAACGTTTATATATATATATATATATATATATATATAGAAGCATAGTACGCCTCTCCCGTCAAAATAAACGTCAAACGGGAGAGGCGCCCTATGCTTCTATGGATCAATTTCCTCCCAGCAAATTTTCCATCTATATACATATATATATTTATTGTTGAAAATTGAGCCATCCATTTTGAATACTTTGGATGATTAACGCTTATTTTGAATCAAAATTATTCAAAACCAAGCCACTCGTGCATCGGGTGAATGATTTGTTGACAGGTTAGAAACCCCGAGGAAGATAGGAGAACAGCCTCATCGAAATATTGAAGTTATAATAAATATTTTGATCCAAAATAAGCGTTAATCATTCAATAATATATATTCTTTAGGGGGAAAAATATATATGTAAAATACCCTTTAAATGTAAAGATAAAATTACTCACGTTTCTGGAATGTCGGGCTGTTCAGGTCTATAGTGAAAACTGATTTTTAACACATTGATTATGTGAATTACTGAAGCGAAATAAGCTGATCGCAAAGTTCCATAGGTCGTTCAGTTCAGGTTCATTTTCATCCTATGTCTCAGAAAAGAAGAACAGTTTAGCATTTAAATGTAATAAAAAATATAAGAAGCTAGAGAAATATAATTATATATACAGGGTGATCCAAAAGTCCCGCACAATTTTAAAAATTAATAACTCCGCCAATATTTGCGCTAGAGCAATACGGTAAACACCATTGTGTTCAGGAGGCAATGGGATTTTTATGACAAATAATGAAAAATTCGAAATTGATTTTAGTTACAATTTTATTCGCCAGATGGCGCTCTACCAGAATCAGAGATTCATGGGCCAAATTGTTTGATAAATTGAAAAATATAACTGATCGACACGTATTTTCCCTTTTTGAATACGAAGAAAGAACCCTAATAATATAAAATAACAATTTAATAAAACACGACTTCGCCAAAAGTATGAAGAATTGGTTAACGATTTTCAAATACAATCAGAGATATGTAAAATAGGTAAATGCAAATTAAACATGTAGCAAAAAGAAAATTGATATTTTAGATACGGTTTGTTTGCGAAGATAATAAATTTATAATATTTTTAATTCAACTCTCACTCAGTATCGAATATATTTATTTTAATTCATTTGAAAAATATGTATCTATCTCTGATAATTTATTTTACTCTGGAATGCCGTTGTTGTTGTCGTGTCCAATAAAGAGCCTTAGATGTATCCATGCGCATCTCCATCACAGCAGCAGCAATGTCCACTATCTTGGGTGTGTAAAGCTGCTGCTCTGGGTCTATGTCAATTTTCTGCAAGGCTGCGGCCATTGCTGGCTATGAGATTATGTGGGTAGGTGTAAGTTCCACACCAGGACAATTGTTGCATGCCCTATATGTTCTTGTGCCATCTGGATGTATTGTCATTCCTTTATAGTGTTCTGCTCTAAGTCTTGTTATAGTTTTTGTCATTTTCTCTCAGAGTTTATTTCGCATTTTGATCTTTTCTTATTTTTTGTTTAATTATCTTGTATTTTGACAAAGAATCAGCGTCAAATAATGACATTTGTTTTTTCCTTTGGCTCACCTTTCTTGCTTCCTTTGCCAATTCAAATGCCATTTCATTACCCCCGATCCCAGCATGGGCAGGGATCCAATGTAGATTGCAGTTATTCTCCAATGGTTCCAGTTGGGTAAGTAACGAGTGTATATTTTGTGTGATTTTAGTATTGCCCTTCTGAATTGCTTCTAGAGCGGATATGGAGTCGCTGTATATTAAAATTCCTTCTGCTTGATGCAAGGATGGTTGGTTAAGGCATACATCAAGGGCTTTCCAGATAGCTGTCAGTTCACAAGTGAAGTTTGACGAAATCTGTCCTGCTCCTTCTTTGATTTTGATGTTTGTTCCATCTTGCAGTATTATGTTAATTCCGGCCCCTCCATTACTCAGGGTAAGGTCTGAAGATCCATCTGTATATGCTGTTAAAGGGCGTGGCCTAGCATTTTTAATCAAGAATTTGTACTATAGGACATAGCCATTAATATTCCAAACACATTAGACCTGGAAGCCCAAGGTATCAAAGTCTACCTCAATCAAAACAAAGCCATCAACATATACAATATGTATCACCTTCCAAACAATACATTTATTGACGATGGAACAATGGCTCAATTTCTTACAGACAACACTATTATTGTAGGTGACCTTAATGCCAAACATCAACTATGGGGATGTTTTACGTCAAACCCAAGAGGAAAAATACTATCAAACATATTTGACGACAATGCCTTCATGTGCTTAAATGATGGGAATCCTACCCATCATTCCTACAAGCTATAATACTGCACAAGCCCTTGATATAAGTTTTTACTATCCTGACATTTTCCACAAATGCAAATAGCAAATATTAAAAAGTATTGTAAGTGATAATTTGCCTAATTTGATAGAAATTAACACCAAGACCAAAACCAGCTCAATTAAGAAAAATTCTGGAACTTCAAAAAGGCTAATTGGATATCTTTCGAAAACACCATTATTAAAGCAGCCACAGTTTCAATACCAAGAGGTAATATTAAGAAATGGATTCCAAATTATACACACCAGGCAAAAAATATTCAAACACTTATAACTAAAGGAAATGAACTACAAAAAAGAGCACCCAAAACCAAACAAATTGTAGAACTGAACTGAACATTGTGAATGCAAAAATAAAAAGATTATACGTAAATGTGAAAAGGGAAAATGGAAACAAACCTGTGAAAACCTGAACCCAAGAAACCCAAATACAAAACTTTGGAATTTGGCAAAACAAATTGACAGAGTCCAGCCACAAACTGAAAAGGCAAATATGATTAAGAATACAGATGGTACACCAGCAACTAATGACAAAATTGCTGCCAATCCTTTAGGTAATTCATATCAAATAAGTAGTAAAATCAAGGTTGAAAAAAGGCCCGAAAGATTATTCATGACTGTAAAAATGTCACCAGCACTCATAATATTTTCCATGAAAAAAAATCAATATGAAAGAGCTAGCTTATGCATTAGAAAACACTGACCTAAACAAGACTCCTGGGCCAGATGGAATCCATGGCCGAATGATATCAAACTTGGGCAAAATTGGCAAAGAAAGACTTCTTAATATTTTCAATAACTCCTGGAAAACTGGAAAATTGTCTCAAGACTGTAAAAATGCAACAATAATTCCCATTAAAAAAACTTGACAAATCTGCTGATGACCCAAAAAACTACCGACCTATCTCCCTCACAGATATTTGCTGCAAATTAATGGAAAAAATTATACTCCGACGACTCACCTACCACCCCGACACAAGAAATCTCTTACCAGAAGAACAATATGGATTTAGGAAAGGACATAGGACAATATACCAACTCTTATTTTTCACACAAAAGGTAAAAGATGCACAAAACAAAAAACCAACTAACCACACCATAGCTGCTTTTTAGACCTTACACAAGCTTCTGATAAGGTATGGAAAAACAAGTTAATTACAAAATTATACAAACATTTCAAAATTGATAGAAAATATATAACTTGGATAAATGATTCCCTTAAAATATATACATCAGGGTCATATATAATGGCACTCTATCTAAAACCTTCAAATTGTACCAAGGATTACCACAAGGATCAGTCCTTAGCCCAACTCTCTTCACCCTATTTATTGCAGGCATAGAAGAAAATTGTTCACATAAAACCAATATTGGACTTTTCGCTGATGACATTATTCTATGGAGCAGTAACACTAACTGGAAAAAAGCTGAAAGATATTTGAACAAGACTCTTCTCCACCTAGAAAAATTTGCTAATAAACATAAATTAGAATTTAACCCCCAAAAATCTGAAACCTGTCTTTTTACTACCGATAAGAAACTATACAAAATAAGACCAAATATTATTCTGAAAGAACAACAATTACAATATAATAAACATCCTAAATATCTCGGCTACACCCTGGATCCAGAAATTAACTCCAGTAAACATATTGAAGGAGTTGTTAGAAAAGGAAGAGACCGACTAAAAATCTTGAAATATATTTCAGGAAGAGTGGGGAGCTGAAGCAACAACACTAAAATTAACTTACACATCTCTAATGAGACTTATCTTGGAATATGGATATCAAATCTATGGTACAGCATCTGAAACAAACCTAAAAACACTGGAAAGGATACAACTAAATGCAACTATAATTATTACAGGTCTTCGAAATACCTTCCCTGATAATATTGTACTTTACGAGGCAGATATTATGCCCTTAAAGGATAGAATAAGCTACAATCTGCCAAAATATATAAACAAAATCAAGAGTTATGAAAACAAACACAGAACTTTCAATTACATACTTAATTGGGAACCCAATATAAGACTCAAAAAAGAAGGCCCTCTCCACCTGGCCAAAAGAAATGGATTTTTAAAATAAAAAGTGGAAAAATATTATTTAGCTGGAAAAATATCTCCATGCGAACCACTAACAAAATGTTATTTTTAATGCCACTTTAAACGAACCCACCAACAAACAATACCAAAATCCAGAATACTTAAAACAATTATCATTATAAATAATTAATATAAAATTCCTAAAAATGCAATAACTATCTATACCGATGGTAGCAGAGACGAGTTGGGACACACTGGCAGTGGATCTCTCATTAAAACCACAAATGGCAATGATAAAATAAACAGAATAAACCCAGATTTTTGCTCAGTCTTCAGATCAGAACTTATAGCCATCTATGAAGTCTTGAAATCCATCAGAAACATTAAACATCACGATATATGGATTCTTACTGATAGTAGAAGTGCCATACAACACTTGAGTCACACAGGGAAACTCAGAGACAAAGTAAGCAGGAACATAATTGGTTATCTCCAAAAACTCTCAATACCTCAAAAATTCACCTTCAATGGATACCCTTACATGTTAGCATTGAAGGCAATGAAGCTGCTGATGCGCTAGCGAAAAAAGGCACAAAAGAACCCTTGCTACAGAAAAATAAACTTACTTTTAAAGAAATAGAAACAGTAGCCAAAATAAACAAGAACTGGAGGATCCCACCTAAGCACAGTTGGTATACCCTAGAAGCAGATGGCCACCCAGACCTTTAGGTCCACAAGCCGGCATGCGAAGCATGCCCTTCGCTGCTATTCTGTTCAACTCATAAGCCAAGTAACGGTATCCAAGCTAATGCTTGGACATTGTACCTGGAAACACCACCTCCCAGACAACGTGTCTGGAAGGATTTCTATACCGGTGGTTTTTAATCATAGCAAAATAGGAAACTATCTACTGTGTCCAGCAGGGACCGCGGGGAGGCAGCCCCCGGTCGACTCTGTTCACTCACAGCTGAGGAAAATCTCAGCTGCCACGTCGTGGGCTTTCTCAAGAAGCTTGCTGTGATTTCTCAGCAGCTTACTCTCGATAGCGCCCCTCGCCCTCCTTCTCTCTTCCTGCACACCCACTACCCTTGGACAATCCAAGACGTAGTGGCGTGCATTCACATCCCTTTCTCCATAGACGCAATCAGGGTTTCTCTTAATTTTAAATCTGTGGAGACTTGGGGAAGAGCCCATGTCCCGAACTACCCTAATGAGTTTGTGGGACATTACCTTACAGAGGTACTTGGGTGTTGTTACCTCATTGAATACCTCTCTCCCCTTCACACTGTTCCTCCATCTGTCCAACCATAAGTCCTGGACGTGCCCCCTGATCCTCCTATAAACTTCTTTCTTGGTCACTGGGGTCCTCAGTGATCTACCTCCAAAGCATCCTGCCATAGCGATCCTATCTGCGAACTCATTACCTTCGATGAGGCTGTGTCTCCTAAACCAAGGGAGCTCCGGAGCCCGCGTCATCATCTCCAGCTCCTGGATTATTTGATGCGCGAGTTGCCCTTTCTCCAGATTGATGGCGACGAGGGCCGACATACAATCTGAATAGAAGCGGTCCGGACTGAAGTTCTTCTCGGCACACACTCTGAGGGCTACCCTGATCGCAACCAGCTCGGCTGAAAAGATCAATTCGTCCACTCTGAGTGTTAAGCTTTCTTGGAAGATCAGCTCTCCATTAGTGAAAATCACTACCCCAGCTCCAGTATTGGTTCCAGACTTACTACCATCAGTGAAAACCTAGTGCCAATCCCTGTCGGCCCTCCAGGACTCCAATTCCACTTTGGCAACCACTGCGGAGGCTTCCTTGAGTCCCTCTTCGATTCCAGGGCCCCCGCTTCAAGTCCCAGGGCATCTTCCCTGTTCTCCCAGATCTTCTGTCTGAAGGTCTCCTCCTCTAGTTTAAATCCCAGGGGAATAAGCCCAGCGAGGACCAAAAAAGCCTCACTGCTGGTAGTGCGATATCCCCCTGTGATTCTGAGTGTCGCTGTCCTCTGCACGCTCTCTAGAGTTGTTGCCACCTTCTGATCCCTGTTTCGGAGCCACCAAGCCCCGGAAGAATATAGCAAGATTGGCTCAACACAGGAGAGGTAGAGGTTCTTAAAAATAGTACCCTCCCCCCCCCCTGTTGAGAGCCAACCGCGACAGGCCTGCACAACGCCTCCTTGCCTCTCGCCACCAGCTCCTCCGCCTGGTATTGCCAACCCATCTTGTCATCAATGACCACCCCAACGCTGCCCTCCGTCCTTCCATCCGGATAGCCGGCTTGTGTTCCCATTTGATCCCTTTCCTTTTAGTTCTTATGTCTCTAGGCTTAAAGCTGAGGGCTTTAGTTTTGGAGACATTGAACTTAAGGCCAGAGTCATGGGCCCAGATCGAGAGAATTTGGAGAGAAGTTTTAACACATTTCTCAGCCTTCGCTCTCGAAGCAGCCTCAATGATGAGGAACTGGTCGTCAGCATAGAGAACCAGCCTGGCTCCCTCAGGGAGCTCCTCCTGGAAAACGGTGTTTACCAGGATATTCCACAGAATAGGTCCGCAGCAAGAGCCCTGGGGGCAACCCCTATCACAGTTTCTTTCCAACTTCCGCCCACCAAAACTGAAGCTAATCCGTCTATCCCTCAGGAAGTCACGAACCAAGCTGCAAAAATTATCAGGACCACCCATGTCCATCAAATTTCTCATCAGCTTGTTCCAGCTCATGGAGTTGAACACGCCATCAATGTCCAGGGCCATGAAAAGAACCCAATCACCCTTATTTAAGCCCATCTCAACCCCCTCTAACACCTCGTTCAGAGCTGGGGTTATGGACTTCCCTTTCCTAAAATCATGTTGGAAAGAGGAAAGGAGCTCATTACTCTCTAGCCAGTGCTTCAGTCGCTGAGCTAGTAGGCTATCCAGGACCTTACCTAGACACACTAGTAAAGAAAGCGGACGATAATCATTAGGAGAATTACCCTTTCTACCAGACTTTTCGAGAAGCACTACTCGGGCAACCTTCCATGCCTCAGGAAAAGTACCAGTGTCCAGGCACCTATTGAATAACCTGGAAAGAAGCGATGGGTGCATCCTTACCAGGGCTTTCACGACCGTGTTATCGATCCCTTCGGGACCAGGAGATTTCCTTTTCCCGAATTTGAAAGCCGTCAGTTTCACCTCATTCTCAGAAAAGGGCGGATCCACCAAACCACAAGTGGTCAGAGAGATCTCGTCCTCTGGTTCCTCGTTTTCGAAGTGCCGATCCAAGTTGTTTTTATTTTGTCTTCTGCTTTCGAGCGAGTAGGTCTAGAACACATTTTCTCTGAATTTTCTCATTGTTGGTGGATGAAACAGCACCAGTGATTATTTTGCCCGCTTTTGCTTGAACACTGTCTAGTCTTACTTTTAGTGATGAGCTTGAGGGAGCCCAGACCGGTGTTGCATATTCCATTATCGGCCTTATTAAGGTGGTATATGTTGTTCTGAGAATTCTGGGTTTTGCTCTCCAATTTGTTCCACAACCTTCTCAGAATGTTTAGTTTTCTGATAGCTCTATTTGAGGTTTTAATTAAGTGTTCTGAAAATTCCAATTCCTCCTCAATAATAATTAAAATAATTTTGTTGACATCTTGTCAATACATGCACAGTCTGCACTATTAAAAAAAGATAATATGCATTATATACACTATGTACAATGAATATGGCGCCTCTGCCAGCGCTGCAGAGTTTGGTGGAGAATCGCCAGTGGGTCTCCAGCGACACCACGCATTTTGCGATCTACGATGAATACGTAGATCGCGTACTTCGCCGCTTAGGAGATGGTGATGGCGTGGTCCTCGAGACCAACTGGAAAGATCCAGGACTGCAGTATCACATCTAGGTATTTTGGATTTCTATTTTATCAATTAATTGGTTGTTTATGCTCATTTTGGGGTTATATTTAAGCATTTTTCCCTGTCAGTGGAGAAGACGCATAGGTTTGGTTTTATTGGGTTTATGGTCATTTGGAGTTCCATTGCCCACTTCTCCAGTCCTCTCATTGATGTGTTCAGTATTTTTTACGATTTTTCTATGCTGCTACTTGTGTGCCATATGGCTATATCATCTGCATAACAGGCAACCTTTGTGTCTTCAGTGAGGTAAGGATGGATGTCGTTAATATATAGCAGATAGAGTAGAGGACTGAGCACAGATCCCTGAGTTACACCAGCCCATATTCTTCCTTCCTTGGAAAATTCTCCATTGACCCGAACCTTTAACCTTCTTCCCCTTAAGAAGTCTGCAATCCAGATTAAGGTTTTTATTCTTACTCCGATATTGTGCAGCCTTTCACGTAATTTCTCCCTCCACACTCGATCAAAAGCTGAGGTCATATCAAGGAATATAGCCGTGGTCTTCTTTGGCGGTTTTTCCTGGAAAGAATCTATTATTGATTGACAGAAGTAGAACAGTTGATCAGTCGTACAGTGCTGGGATCTATAGGCAGTTTGGTAGAGGTTTATTTTATTATTTTTAGTGAGCCAGACTATGAGCCTAGAGTGGATAATTCGTTCTGGTATTTCAAAAAGTATGCAGGTGAGAGCAATTGGCCGATAGTTCTTGTATTCCTTGGCATCTTTGTTTGGCTTCAGTATTGGCACTATAATTGATATCTTCCAATTCTTTGGTAGTTTACCAGTTTGCCATGAAATGTTCAGTATTCGTAGGAGTTGATTATTAGCTTCGTCTTCAAAGTGTTTAATCATTTGATTAAAGATTAGATTATCTCATGGTTTCCTCTTGAATTTTTTTATTGATGAGTTTAGCTCATTCAGTGTGAAGTCTCTCGAAAATATCTTGTTGATGGAAGTTTCTTGCTTGTTTAACTAACTGGTTTATATTATTTCAGAGTCCTGTCTTCATTCGTATAGTTGAGTATGGAAGTGCTTGAAAGATATTCAGCAATTATGTCAGCCATCTGTTTGTTCTCGTTCTCGCTGTTCTATTCATATCGGTTAGAGTATTGGAGGATTGGTGTTGGTTTTGATTGTTCTATAACACTCTAATCATATTCCAGTGTTGGCTGTCCTTTCATGGATCCATTTTTTCGCAGAATTCTGCCATTTTTCTTGTTTGCATATCTAAATTTCTTGTTCTATTTTGTGACTAATTTCAATGAGTTATTTTATGTTTTCTTCTAATTTATTTGTTTTAAGAAGTTCATTGATATTGTCTCTCTCTGAAATCATTGCCTCGATGTTGTGGTCCTTCCAGTAAGGTATCCACAGGTCTTTACGTCTACCTCTAGGTATCGATGCTTTTGCAGCTTTTGAAATGTTCGAAGAGAATTTTTCCAAGATTTTGTCAAGCGTTTGGTAATTCATTTTTCGCTGCACAGTTCTTCAAGCTTTTCTGTGAATTTTTTCAAGTCGGCTTTCCTAAAGTTCCATGTTCCTTTATTCTAATGGACATTCTCAATTTTGAAGTTTAGGGTTGTTAAAATTGGTCTGTGGTTACTGATTGCATCTCTCAGGATTTCCCATTGTGTTGTGGGTGCGATGTTGTAATTTATCGCTGTGATGTCTATTGCAGATTCTGTGGCTGTGGACTTAGATAGATAGCTGTTCTCTCCGTTATTTAACGGTGTAAGGTCGAGGTCGGTTAGCATGTCCTCAACCTGCTGACTTTTGTTATCCTGGACAGGTGATCCCCAAGTTGGTCTTTCGGCGTTAAAATCACCAAGTATGATTGCGATATCCGAAGACGCTTCACTTAATGTCTCTATTGTGTGTACCCATACAAAGTTCAAAGATTTCACGAGCTGAAAGTTGGCGATTTTGAGATGCGTCAAGAATTCGCTGCATGGATTTTCCGGCAATTTGATATTGATGAAAACTGGCTGTCGAATGTTCTGTGGACAGATTATGCTCACCTTTCTCTAAACGGAGAATTTAACATTCAAAACAGCCGCATTTGGGCAACAGAAAACCCTAGGATTTTTACAGAAATGCCACTTTACCAGCCTAGAGTAACAGTTTTGTGTGGGTTCACTTCTTTTATTATTGGGCCATTTTCTTTGAAAAATCAATGGAAGAACTTTTAAAACCGTTTTTGTAACTGGTGAACGTTATGTTCAACCTTTGAGAGAAAAGGGTATTCCCATATTGCAGGGCAAAAGCACTAAGCGAAATAACATTCATGAAAGATGGAGAACCTCCTCATATCTCCCGAGGTACCAAACAATTGCTGAAGGATACGTTCGGTGAAAATCGTATGATAAGTCGCCACTTTATATACCAGTGGCCTCCAAGATCACCAGACTTGACGCCTTGCGATTTTTGTTTATGGGGGTACATTAAATCGTGTGTTTATCGATGCTGGCCTACCACATTGGCCATGTTGAAGGCTTCTATCAGATGGCACGTTTTATCAATTTCAACAGATATGTTATTTAATGCTGTCCATTCTGTCATTTATCGTCTTCAGGCGGTGATTGAGAATGAAGGGTGACACATTGAGCAAGGATTGTGACCTAATACAAGTAAGAAGGCAGTTACCTCATGTGTTATATAAGCCGCCATGTATTATATTATCTACCAATATTTTGCAGCTCTTTGTGTTGGGATATGGGGATAATAAATGCTGTCCTCACATCTTGACTCTTTTTTTTTTTTTTGTGAACAGTAATATTTTGTTTGTCATTTTCTCACATATTATGTCGTGCATACCAGAGTATTATAACTTCTCGAATAACACTGGTACACACAATTTCCCCCCTTATGTTTAGTTTTTCGCTTTTCGCTCATTAGAAGAAATAGCATAAGGAATATTTTCTGTACACCAATAACTTTAGAAATTTTGTGAAAAAAAATAATACAAAATGATTTTACTACCACGTTTTTCAACGCAAAAGGTCGATTTAAAAATTATTTTTATTTGAGGGGACACATTTTTTAAAATTGTGTACAGTATAATAAACAATGATAACATTTGACAAGCCCATAGGATATTTGGAATAAAGTACGACAAATATATTTTGTCACTCCCCTCTATATTTCATTTGTTGGATCATGACACATATCCAGTTAAATAGTCAAGGGTCGCCAATCAGTCAAGAAACTACACATTTCTTATAGCAAGAAATCTTATTAATAGTGCCATCATAATTTTTGGTGTATATTAACTTTTCAAAAATTCGTGTATTGATATCAGCAGTGTTTTTCAAACATTCAATCTATTTCACAAAACCCCATATAAAATATAAATATTTTTGCTACATGTTTTAATTTGCATTTACCTATTTTACATATCTCTGATTGTATTTGAAAATCGTTAACCAATTCTTCATACTTTTGGCGAAGTGGTGTTTTATTAATATGTTATTTGATGTGTCGATTTGATATACGTGTCGATCAGTTATATTTTTCAATTTATCAAACAATTTGGCCTCTGAATCTCTGATTCTGGTAGAGCGCCATCTGGCGAATAAAATTGTAACTAAAATCAATTTCGAATTTTTAATTATTTGCCATAAAAAATCCCATTGCATCCTGAATACAATGGTGTTTACCGCATTGCTCTAGCGCAAATATTCGCGGAGTTATTAATTTTTAAAATAGTGCGGGACTATTGGATCACCCTGTATATAAGCATAGGGCGCTACTCCCGTAAAAATAAACGTCAAAAACTCTCTTGACGCCATCTATAGACCGTCGCCGCAAACTAGCGGCCTCGGGTCGGTGACAAAGCCACAACACCAGCTTTGGCAAACTGAGAAGCGTCCACCTAGAGACCGTGGTTTCGGGCTAAGGGCCCTCGTCAGTCTAAAGCGAACTTTATTCCATGAGATCCACACGGGATCTAATGGAATCTTCACAATCTACCAAAGAGGTGTTTTGCTGGCAAGATGGCTGGGCCAAATCTATGGCCAGAATATAGATGGAAATTTTGCCTGAAGGAAATTTTGACGTTTATTTTGACGGGAGAGGCGCCCTATGCTTCTATGGATAAATTTCTTCCAGGCAAATTTTCCATATATATATATATTATATATTTTCAACTTATTAAATAATTATTAAGAAATCTCCAATCTATATACAATTTAAAATTCAGGATTTCCAAGAATATAAATAGTTAAATAATTATCGTCAAATGACAAGCCAACTCCCTGAGGCTATATAGTGAAGAGAGCTAATGATATAACATAAATAATTGAGCTAGTTAGCGTCAGTTAAGATATAGTTAAGATAACAAAAACGTGGTGTAAGAACGTGTTTTGCTTTAATAAAGCCGGGAATTAATAATTACATGGCCTGTAAAATAATTACTGGAGCTGGCAGTTTTTGTGGAGGTTTTTACCCCGGCTTATTTACTCTCATCTAAACAGCTGGCGTCGCTAAATGAACCTAGAGGGAACCTCTCAGAGATTCTTGCAAACTACGTTATGAAAGTAAAATAAAAATAAGAATTATAAATATATATACACAAGGGTTTCGTTGTATTTTATAAACGGCGGGCATTCGAACCTTTGCTCTTCAGCTGAGATAGCTCTGACGGTTGAAAAGTAGCATTTTCAAATAAAGGAAGTATTTAGCACAATATGCCTATTTCTATTTTAATTCTAATATTTAATTTAGATTATAGATATTGTGGGTATCAAAATAGATTTTTTAAACATTTTATCATTATGTGCAAATATTCTAAACTATTTATTTTATAAATCAATCATCAGCACATATTTTTCACAATTATTAGATAATTAGAATTTTGAAGATAATTTTCACGAAGGCTTATCTAAGAGTGTTGCTATACAAGATTGGGTTAAACACAACACAGAAAGATATATGTGATCGAATAGAATAAAGACTAAGACAAGATTCTGCCACCAACCTGACGTCAGAGATGACGGTGGATTAGAAAGAAGAGAGAAGGAAGAAAAAAGAAAGTTGTCCAACGCGGCCAAACACAAAAAGTCGCAGTTTTTCTGGACACGTCGTGGAATCAACAACTTTGCTCGAAGCCGATTGGATCCAATTTATTTTAGCAATTTATTAGAAAAGTTTGGCCACCCAGTTATTATTGGAGAAACGCCAGCCAAGTTTTACCCTTGTTATCATCATCACGTGCGGCTGGTACATTTATCCGCCGGATTGAAGCTCTTACACCTGCGGTGGGCATACCATGCGGATTACATGTGTGGATTTCTATATATTCATCAACTAACATACACTGTGAAACCTAACGATCCCCGATATAACGATAGTTTTCAATAATTCCATATGTATCAAACCCCCCTATTTAAAGATTTATTTTCCTTCAACTCTATTTTAACGATTCTATTTATATTTTTAAAATGATTCTTTCACTCAAATAAAAATAACTTTAAAACAATCTACAGATGAAGTTTCACTTCTCAGGGCGCGTCGACTTAGTTTTTAAAGCAGTTAATCACTCACCTTTGACATGCCCTCAGAAAACAAAGCATTTTAGCTGGTTACCTTCTACTAGGAAACTAATATATTGTCGCTATTCTTACTGTTTGAAAGCTTTCGCTACGCTCGAATATGTCACCAGGAGATGACCTGCTTAATAGTATCTCCCATTGAATAGAGCTTCGGTATAGAGAAAATATGTGTTACATAGTACTATATCCCCGGTATTGTGATGTCTCAGCGTCACACACCACCGCTATGACACGCGCCATATCCAATCATATTTGGTAAACATAAAGAAAGCCATCTGTACCTGGCTCCAATCATGGCAACCGAAGTATCAAAGTGAGGCCTCATAAAAAGAGCCCACTATATAATTGATCACCGGTATATTAAACGACAACTGTAACAAGTTTCATAATTTTCAATGAAACGTTGAAGTTTAAAAAAATCTATAGTTTGGATTTGTTCAATGAATTTTAGATAGTAGGGTGCATAATAAAATTTAATAATTCTAAATTCACACCTAAATCTCATTCCAATCAAAACTTGTTCACTTTGGGGTTTTGAAATTTTAATTGTTCTTCATTACATTGTATATTGACACATTTTCTCTCATTATACATTACTTGAAGCATTAACGATTTATTATGTTATAAATAGCGTTGCAAGGATTTCTTTGATATAAATATTCCCTGTTTTGATTACCGGATTATTAAAGTTTCGAAGTAGTGTACTGTAATTTGAAAATAAGTTTTTAAATGGTTATTATTATATAACTATCCGAATGACCTGGGCAACGCCCGTTTTTTACCCGATTAAATGTTTTATTCAAATACTATTCGCTACCATTATAAATTAGCGCCGTGGATGTTACTCTTGTGGAACGTATCGCTCCAAACTTTGTGTGTTTTTTAAATATAAGAATCAAATGTAAATTTAACAACGATATTTAAAAATTGTATTATTTTGATAGTTTATATGGAAATATTTTAAATTTGATATATACATAAAATTATAGCAGGTTATTTCTTGCCCCTACGCCATCATTAGGTCGCTCAAGGTCATTCTTGTGAAACGTCCCGCTCCACCAATCCACGTCGCCCCACGTGATCCATCCTTCCTCAACTTTACTTCTCGAAGTTTCCGCAGTGAGGCGCAGGTTGCTAGTGAAATAGGGAAAATTTGTTGATAATTTGTTAATAACACAAAGAATATTCGAGATAGAATCCTGAATATTTGCCTATAAATTTTTCCAGATTCAACTCTATATACTGTTAAAATTTTAGCCAGATTATTTATGTATTGTGGACGTGTATAGCCGACAAACATACATACATACACTGACTTTTATATACACTGGTCCGCAAAATTAAAGGAACAACATATTTTTTCATTTATCTCAAATTTTATTGAACATTTATGAATGAAATTTTATACACAAATTTATTATTCCATTATTGATTAGAATACCCGAAATCAAAGAATTCTACCACGTATTTTATGCAAATTAGCCGGTCAAGCAATGATCTTCTTGCAGTCAGTGCATAAATATCTTGGATTTTGTTGTTAATATGGGGTGTGATTGTCTTTAACTGATAGACAGGCTCTACATCTGTGACCCATAGTAAGAATTAGGGAGTTTATCAGCTCCTGTGGAATCAACGCCCACTCTTGTGTTGAGGCTGTTTCTAGCTCATGAGTGTTTCTAGGAGGGGGTTGGAGGGATGAGAACCGCCGTCCTAGGTTGTCCCATACATGCTCAATGGGAGTTAGGTCTGGGGATCGAGCTGGCCAATTCATCCGAGCAATTGCATGGTTTTGGAGAAAAGTGTCGACCACACCAGCCGTATGTGGACGGGCATTATCATCCATTAGAAGAAAGTTTTCTCACATTTCTAATGCTTGAGACATCACATATGCTGCCAAGATCTCGTCCCGATACCTCTGTCCAGTCAGGGTTCCTTGCCGAAAAAATATGGAGTGCTGTGCGACCGCCCAAGAAGATTCCAGCCCAGACCATAAACCTTAGCTTCTGTAGGGATCCCTTTCAACCATATTCCGGGGATTATTTCTGGTTCCTACCTCTCTCCAGACAAAGACACGACGAGAATCGCTGTTTAGAGAGAATCTGGACTCATCAGTGAAAATTACACGCCTCCATTTATCTGAATTCCAGGCGACATGTTGTCTGCACCAAAGTTTCCTTGCTCTCTTTTGAGGTGGTGTCTATGGCACACAAATTATGGGTCGTCGAGCATAGAGGCCCTTCTTGTGAAGCCTTCTGCGTATTGTATCAGTTGATACTAAGACTCCTGTAGCTGCATTGAGGTCACTTCGTAGTTGCGATGCTGTCATTATTCTATTGCGACGCACAAGGAGACTCAAATAACGGTCTTGATTTAACGTTGTGACCCTTGGCCGTCCTTGTCCGAGTCTTCTGGCAACATTAGCTGTCGTTTGAAATTTTTTCCAAAGCCTTGAGACAACGTTTCTTGTCACTCCAAGCCATCTTGCTACTTCTGCCTGTGATTGGCCTGCTTCCATCCTTCCAATAGCTTGCCATTTTATTTTCTTGTGATAAATGTTGCCTATAAGCCATGAAAACTTTAAAAAGCAAAAAGGGTCAATAAAAATCTAGTGGAGCGTAAAATTAGGACGCTTTGAGAAAGACTCAGGCACGTGCTGGAGGCGGAGTCAACGTAGACGGTGGTATTTTGCATATTGGGAACAACTTTATTTGTTTTTCTGTTTTACATACTCTCTTAATTCATAGAAGCTTTTTAATATACCAAAACTTGATATATATCCCTTAATATAACTTTTCTTTTTCTTAAACCTGTGTTGTTCCTTTAATTTTGCGGACCAGCGTATATAGGGATTATCACCCATGAAAACTCTCCTTCAAAAGTGTAATTTTCCTGCATTTGAAATTCCACAGCTTTCGATAATTTTAAAATGTAGTGTTTTTGAGGCTGACTGAAGATAAAAATACAAAATATTGGAACTAGAACAAATCATGGGAAAAGAGAGGGAAAAATTAGGCTTGCAATGAACATTTACTGACTGGGTAAGCAATATTTAAAACTTATTTCATTTATAATTATTACACAGAATATAGTTGACAAACGCCTACAAAGAAGAGAAATTAAAAAAAGGTTTTCTTCACAGAAGGCCAAATTAACCAATACTGTGAGTAGGCTGTACTTGGATAAAGTTCGTTAGAGAGAGAAACTACGAAAATTCAATACAAAGATGGGTACAATTACAGCAGCAACACGGTAGGTAAACGTGTGCGGTGAAACATTCAGCCCTCAAGTGCGCGGTCAAAGAAGTACGTGCTGAAGTACCAACCACAGCGGACAAAGGGAGGACTTTCCTGGCGGCTTTGTGGCGCTCTTACTGGAGATAAGGAATACTCCCGTACCTCCCTCCAGATCTTCCCATACCTCCCTCTAGATACTCCCATACTTCCCTCCATATCTCCTTTCGGATCTCCCCTTACCTCCCTCCAGATCTCCCTGTACCTCCCTCCCCAGATCTCCCCGTACCTCCCTCCAGATCTCCCTGTACCTCCCTCCCCAGATCTCCCCGTACCTCCCTCCCCAGATCTCCCCATACCTCCTTCCAGATCTCCCCGTACCTCCCTCCAGATCTTCTCGTACCTCCCTCCGGATCTTCCCGTACCTCCCTCCAGATCTCCCCGTACCTCCCTCCAGATCTCCCCGTACCTCCCTCCAGATCTTCTCGTACCTCCCTCCGGATCTTCTCGTACCTCCCTCCGGATCTTCCCGTACCTCCCTCCAGATATCCCCGTACCTCCCTCCCCAGATCTCCCCGTACCTCCCTCCAGATCTTCCCGTACCTCCCTTCAGATCTTCTCGTACCTCCCTCTGAATCTTTTCGTACCTCCCTCCGGATCTTTTCGTACCTCCCCCCTCCGGATCTTTTCGTACCTCCCCCCTCCGGATCTTCCCGTACCTCCCTTTAGATATTCCATCTCTTTTCTATTTCTACCTTTTTTTCTCTAAGTTCACACTACCTCTCTATTGATTTATCACTCCTGCCCCTCAGATTTTCCTACCTCTTTCTTATATCTCAACACCTTTTTTTCTAGTTTACAGTACCTCTATATAGATCTATAAATTTGTCCCTCCAGATCTTCTCACACTTGCTTCCAAAGATCTTCTATTATACCTCTCTCCAGATATTTCCTCACCCTCCTCTAATTCTTGTCAGATCTCAAATGATCATTCAATTATATGAATTCCATTCAATTTATTTCAGGTATTAAAGTAGTATCTAGCATTTGAGACATGTTTTAGTACAGTTGACTGTTTATAAGGGAAGTTCTAACAAGAAAACAAAACAGTTATAGTGACGCTCATAAAATATTTTCCTACCTTTGATCAAATCGCCGTGAAGAAGCCGCCGAAGAAAATCGATATTCCTGTTGTTCCAGGCCTGATGTTGCCCCGGGACAAGAAGCTTCTCAACTCCTGGCATGCATTCGCTAAAATATTTGCATAAGTTGGAAAAGTTTATTATTAGAAAACTTTCTGGTAATATTTAATTAACCTGTGACATGATCATCTAGTCAAATATGCTCTAAATAAAACATATTTATATTATTTTAGATTGTATATTAAGATAATATATGTTAATATATGCATTTATATTTTATAACAAGTAAGTTTACTGGCAAGGTATTTAATTTCAATGGTATCATCAAATATTATATTTATAGACCTTACAATAACTTATATGTAAGGTTTGTAAAGTTAATATTTGATGATATTTTTTAAAAGAAACACATTGACTCTGAATGTATGTGTTACAAATTTTAACGATAGATGACAATTGAATTTATAAACATATATTTTTTATCAACACAATGACAAGTACACAAGGGGCTTGCATGCCGAGATAATCATAAAGGATGAAGGTTTACGAGAGTGTGCACCGCTTATTCACACAAATTCCGACCTTCCACTTATAAGATATTGAGCCTCATCTGGTAAATTACACAATTGATGCGGTGTAAGTGGGGAGTCGTTGAAGTCGTATTCCAGAATTACACCAATACCATATATATAAAGTTTTTCCAAAAGTTTCGTGTTTTTCTTGAAACGTTTTCTTGGCGAATAATTTTATTACGGTGAATAAATAATATTATTTATTACAATTACTTTGAATTTACTACAAAAAATTATTAATAACGGCGAATAATATTGGTATCCCAATTTTTTTGCAAATGTTTACGAACTTTTGGGACAACCTTGTGAAACGGCGGCTTAATGATGTCTGTATGAGCTTTTATTATTATTTATTTACCTAATTAATTAATCTATATATTTTTGTATATATATGACATAATAAAAATATGATTTTTATTATTCATTAATATAATTATATTTTAAATAATCATAGAACCAAATACAGAGTTGATTTTTAAAATCCTCAACAAAAGGAGTACAACCCAAGATGTTTTTTTGTTTATACTTAGATTATATCATTATAAAATTGAATGTATGCAAACTGTTTTGTTCTTAAAATATAATCATTAAAATAAATACAATTTTGGAAATAAAAGTTATCATTCACTTCAATCCACGACTGCATGAATGAATTGGTAACGTACCTAAAATACATCTTTTTTTATGACATATATATATATGACCAACTGGTTATACACACGTGTATAAATGGAATGTATATAAATTGTCTACGCTCCAGGAATCCGAGTTACCTCAAGAAAGAGAGAGATAAATTGTGATTGTAAAATAAAGTGTGTGTAACATCAGTAGCCTGAAGGATGGTTGTTTGGATCCTGGGAGGCTCCGCTGCATTCTTGGGAGAGACTCCAACTCTACCTAGTACAAGAGTGAATTTCTAGAACCTGCGAAATCTACCGAACAACGTCATTTAAAGCTTAATTTTGGTTTACATTTCCATATAGTTACGTTAAATAGATAAAAGTAAATAAAAGGATATTAAACAGACTGACAAGAATGGTTAGCCACGAAAATTTGTATTCAATTTTACAAGTATACTTGTATAAATGTATATCGGAATAAATATCAACTATCCATTGATTTTTAATTATTCCAGAATTAACCAAATATCCATTCTTAATTAATCAAGAAAGGCTAACCGCGTACACGTTTCGGGCACTTGTATAATTGTAGTACTTGTATAATTGGCGAAAGCTTTTTTCTTTTTAAAATCTTCATGTAAGTCTCCAAATGAGCTAGGTTAGTATCCGTACTTCATATATTAGAGATTAAATCGGTAATTTGATTAAAAAAAAAAAAACAAGTTAATAAACTCCAAGAGAACTTAGGTTATACGATTGACACTCTTTGCCAACTATTTCCATTAAGAAAAGGGAAAAGGCAACTCCTTATCGTGCAACAGAATCGGAATAAATATCAACTAATTTTGTGGATTTTTAATTATTCCATAATTGGCCAAATACCCATTCTTAATTAATCAAGAAAAGCTAACCACGTACGCGTTTCGGGCTCTTGGCCCCCATAGGTAAGGATATGCCTTTTTTCTTTTTCATAATTTATGCATCTTATCCTAGTACAATAATATCAAATGTGTACTATTTTTTCACATCATTTATATGTCAGTTTGTTTCAACTACTGATGGGCAGAGAATTAGTACTTCCGACCTTACAATACAATTAGGTTGCTGATGACCTAATTGTCTCAAAATGCCTCTTTCCACGACAGATTTATTGAATGTCCAACTCTTTTCTTTGTTCTTGTTCCGCTCTAACTTTAACCTATGTCTCAAATAGCTAGGATTAACCGTCACCATCTTTGAACAGATTCTTTAGAATGAGCTTTTAGACTGTGAACAGAGAGATGACCTGTGTGTGTGTGTATTGGATTCTATAATTAATAATTCCCTTAAATTCAATTTTATGTATGCAAATTGCGCCAAAATCTCTCAATTAAATTGTACATTATAAATCTTTAATAGGTAAATTTTAAAGCAGTCAACATGTATGTAAATTTCTCTCTCTCTCTCTCTCGTATCAAAATCTGAATCTTAATAAAATTCATGTATTCCAAAATCAAGTAGTAAAATACTTCGTTTTAATAATTATTTGAACATTGAAGTCACTACACTGTGGATATTTCAAAATGTATCAAGAAATATACTCATAAAATGTAAAAACCTTTTAAAACAATATTTAGCGTGACCCTTCTGAAATTTCATCAATTTTATGACAACGGGTCAGGGAATTATTTTATTCTCTTTAAATATTCATTAATATAAATCTAGGTAATTATTGTTTTTCGAACCCACCTGAAACAAACCTTAAATAGAAACATAACACGCTTTCACTTATTATATTGTATTTGATTAAAATACGCTTATATGGCAATAACTATGCATTATTTGAAAAATAACACTATAATTGTGAGAAAGTACAATTAATTCAGTGTTTCTGTTTTATTATTGTATAGGTATTTGTTCCCGATATTCACAACAGAAACTATAATCTATATTAATAAAATGCAAATTTCATAAGTGTTGTTCACTAAAAACTTTCGTTACAATGCATCAATTTCAACCAAATTTTCAACATTTATGTAAAACGAGATGGAGCAGGTTTTGCTTAACATCAAAATATATTTCCTAACATTAACATGCGTAACTTCGCTGTTATCGATTAAATACAAAAAAGAAAATCAACAGAGTTAATTTTATTTATATATAAATACAAAATTAAATTTCAACAGAGTTAATTTTTTTACATACTAGCTAATAATCTCAATCTAAAAATATAATATAAAAAGCCAACAATGAAGAGTGAATGTAAGATAAAAAGCCAACAATGAAGAGTAAATGTAATATAAAAAGCCAACAATGAAGAATGAATATAAGATAAAAAGCCAACAATGAAGAATGAATGTAATATAAAAAGCCAACAATGAAGAATGAATGTAAGATAAAAAGCCAACAATGAAGAGTGAATGTAAGATAAAAAGCCAACAATGAATAGTAAATGTATTATAAAAAGCCAACAATGAAGAATGAATGTAAAATAAAAAGCCAACAAAGAAGAGTAAATCTACTTATATAATTGCCTTATTCTGTCTGTGTGAAGTTCACTGTGTGAAGTTCACGGATAGATTTTGGTCAGAATATAATATAAAAAGCCAACAATGAAGAATGAATGTAAGATAAAAAGCCAACAATGAAGAGTAAATATGATATAAAAAGCCAACAATGAAGAATGAATGTAAGATAAAAAGCCAACAATAAAGAGTAAATGTAATATAAAAAGCCAACAATGAAGAATAAATGTAAGATAAAAAGCCAACAATGAAGAGTAAATATAATATAAAAAGCCAACAATGAAGAATGAATGTAAGATAAAAAGCCAACAATGAAGAGTAAATATGATATAAAAAGCCAACAATGAAGAATGAATGTAAGATAAAAAGCCAACAATGAAGAGTAAATGTAATATAAAAAGCCAACAATGAAGAATAAATGTAAGATAAAAAGCCAACAATGAAGAGTAAATATAATATAAAAAGCCAACAATGAAGAGTGAATGTAAGATAAAATGCCAACAATGAAGAGTGAATGTAATATAAAAAGCCAACAATGAAGAATGAATGTAAGATAAAATGCCAACAATGAAGAGTGAATGTAAGATAAAAAGCCAACAATGAATAGTAAATGTAATATAAAAAGCCAACAATGAAGAATGAATGTAAGATAAAAAGCCAACAATGAAGAGTAAATCTATATTAATAAAATGGAAATTTCATAAGTGTTGTTCACTAAAAACTTTCGTTACAATGCATCAATTTCGACCAAATTTTCAACATTTATGTAAAACGAGATGGAGCAGGTTTTGCTTAACATCAAAATATTTTTCCTAATTTTAACATGCGTAACTTCGCTGTTATCGATTAAATACAAAAAAAAATCAACAGAGTTATTTTATTTATATATAAATACAAAAAAAAATTCAGCAATTCATTCAACTCAATCTAAAAAAATATTGAAAACAAGCAATTTTAAGATAACACAATATGTAAAACAGTCGGCCAAGAAAACAACAACGATATTAAATCTTTCTCACATATTCACACACAATCTTGATTAATAATTAAAACTAATCTTTAACATTGTTTATTATACTTCATAATATATAATATTCGTTAGGCAAACTTTCACTCGGATAAAACCCGGGCGAAGCCGGGTACACATCCGCTAGTATTATTATAAGTGCATATGTAGGATAGAATCGTTATGGTAATACCTATCAGAAGAAATTATCAATCAAAAGTAAAAGAATAAGAAAAGTTACTGGGAGGGAAGTTACAATTACAGGCGGAGTGATAAGAGAAGAGAGCCTCGGGCTATAGGAGCTGATGTCTTCTTTCCTATCTTCCCAACTCTATTATCTAACTTAAGTATATTTATATGTGTGCCTCATATGGATATTATATATGAGGTGATACCGTGCCATCTAATGGTAAGAAATGGAAGCATTATAAAGCATGAATGTTAATTTTTTCAAACACAAAACAAACTCTTCTACTGTCCTTACTGCGATGAAATAATATATTGAGAGGGCTTGGCTCATAAGTGGTGTTATACATGTGTTTTAAATATAGATGCAAATGAAATTCTAATCGAATTAAATAAATATAAAAATATTTGTAGATTTTTTTAATTCAGAAATTGTAAGAAAGCTTTCACGCGGTCGTGCTTCATCAGGCCACTGGCTCAGCAAAGGCGTGCAACATACATATAATAGAAATTCACAGAAATAAATTTTTATTCATATTTTTTTAGAAATGTATTTCTGTGATTCTCTATTATATATGTTGCACGCCTTTGCGGAGCCAGTGGCCTGATGAAGCACGACCGCGTAAAAGCTTTCTTACAATTTCTGAATAAAGAAACTTGGCAAATATTTTATATTTATTTGATTCAATTTTACATTTGTGTTTTATATGAATATGTCTTATATCGTATTTCTATAGATAATTACGATTAGATAGGGTTCAACCCTCCAGATACCTGGATTCTCTAGTTTAGTGATTTGTAGCGTGTGTGGTGTGACCTAATATATATGAAAGCCAATTTCCTTTAAAATGAAACGTAATTTGCAGCATATTGTAAGGTAGTAATGTATGTCTTATCAGATCACAATGATAAAGCAGAAGATATTTTATTTATGACGTAATCACGACTTAATCAAAATCAACAAATTATTTACAGCTAGAGAATATTCTACAACAAAGCTATAAAACATATATGAAGATTTCATATTTACAGAGTTATATGAATTTATGTATTTCATTGATAAAATAAATGAAAAAGTTATAAAATTATTTCTTCGTCACAATAATATTTGAAATTATAAATATCTGTTGTTTTGTAAAATTATTTTTATTTGTTTTAAACTATTTTTTCTCTTGGTGGAAGTTTAAGATATTTCAATATCTTAAACAAATGGGAGATTCCACCCGTCAGTGTAGCATATAAAAGCAGAATGATCCAATACAGTATTAGAGATCTAAAGAGGGGTCTGGTGGATTAAATTGGCGAACCCATTGGGAGGGTTCACCACTGATGATCCAAGCCCTCCCAATATATTTCATCGTAGTAAGGACAGTAAAAGTTTGATTGATGTGTAAAAGATAACATTCGCGTCTTAATGTTTCCATTTTAATGTATATAGATGGCGCGTTATTGAGTTATATATGTCAATTTTACAGTCATTTTAGCTTCAATAAATAAATATACCTTTAATAACGAACCACTTGATGAGGAAAGAGTTTCTTTAATATACAATATCAAATCACAAGCTTTCGGGCATATTCACCCTTCTACTGGTGTAAAACGAGACAAAACATTAGAGGCAATCAGCTATATATATATAGAAAAAGTAAGAAAATAAGACAGATATGTAAAATTGTGCCAGAGAAATTAACATAATATTGGAGGTTCATTCATAAAAGATTAAGCAAAGCAAGTAAATATACATATAATACATGGCTATTACAGAAACTAAGTATGAACAACGACTATAAAACGAAATAAAATAGAAATAAAATAAAACCATCTTTCCAGGCAATAGAGAAACAGAACATAATCAAGAATCTCAACTCTGCAGGCTATCCGACATCCTTTGTTTGCAAACATTTTTATGATTCCTCAGGAATAAGAAATACTGCTCAGTACCGGTCCACCTGTTTCATTCCATACTCTTACAAATCGGCGGCCATAGCACGAATTCTGAATAGATATGGTGTAAACGCATATTTCTCCAACACACTCAGTCTGGCAACCAAACTAATACAGACAATAGCAAAAGGTAGTGAAACCATTGATTCCCTTAATGCCCACAATGCCATTTACTCCATATCATGTGAGCAGTGTGATGCCAAGTATGTCGGAGAGACTGGGAGAATGGTGAAGACCAGAATGGTGGAGCATGATAGATCGGTAAAAAGGAAAGATCCCCGCTCTCTAGTTTACCAACACATACGGGACACAGGCCACACATTCAATATCTATAACCCCTCGGCCAATATCATGAGATTAAGAACAAGCACCAGCGATTGGTCCTGGAGGCTATACTCACCAAAAAAAATTAAAAGTATCAATAGAGCAATAGACCTTCCTGAAATATATGATAATTTAGTACTAGAACCTCCTACCTGAAAGATTTAGTTTTCATAACCTACTTATACTTTTACACGTCAATGGCAGTTTTGGTTTATTTTATTTTATTTTATTTCTATTTTATTTTATTTCGTTTTATAGTCGTTGTTCATACTTAGTTTCTGTAATAGCCATGTATTATATGTATATTTACTTGCTTTGCTTAATCTTTTATGAATGATCCTCCAATATTATGTTAATTTCTCTGGCACAATTTTACATATCTGTCTTATTTTCTTACCTTTTGTATATATATATATATATATAGCTGATTGCCACTAATGTTTTGTCTCGTTTTACACCAGTAGAAGGGTGATTGTGCCCGAAAGCTTGTGATATTGTATATTAAAGAAACCCTTTCCTCATCAAGTGGTTCGTTATTAAAGTTTAGAGAAGGAATTATTGATTCAACAAATATACCTTTGCTTAAAATGAGTATTATGCATTATAATCCTTGTATGTAAATATACCATTTATATATTCTAAATTTTTATTTAAAATCAATATCGATTATGTAAATCTTGCAATTGGTTAATATATATAGAAATATCTTTTATAACAATGTGAGTAGTCTTATAATTACTTTTACTCCTATTGAAGAGCTTCAAGGCCCGAAGTAATTATATTTTCTGCAGAACACTCTTTCTTAGATTAGAATCTTCTCTCAATGATATTATACAAAGTTTTTAAAATCATTTGTTGGTTGGAAGTAGATTCAGAGAAAAAACACAGCCACATCAACAAATGATTTATTTAACTTCCGAAGTGTCAGTAAATTCCTGTCACTCATTCCCCTGAAGAGAGTAAAAAGAAGTCACTGAAACTTCGGGGGTCAAAATAAAACTATTGGTTGATTATACAAAATGCCACACACATTATTTTTCGAATATATCTTTATGACTCTATGCGCTATTTTAATTATAAGATAAAATAAACTTTATATAAATTCTAAAATGGATTCTATCAGTAAAAACGGAAATTTGTATTGGAGTCACACACCCAGTATATTTTCAACATTAAATAGTCCTGTCGACACCTCTGTGGTGATGTAGTGTATCCTGTCGGATGACTGTAGTGTGGTATGATCCAACTAGGATGCAGTCTTGATGTCCACAATGGTCAGAGTGGCTTCAGACGTGAATGGGATAGCACAATAGGACGAGGCATGTTGGATGTGAAATCAGAGTTAGCAGCCGGACGCCGGTCGAGGGGGGTCTGATTTATTCTAGGGCCAGAGAGAGACTGGTGATAGGACTATGTTTTTCGGACCGACGGTGTAATCAGAAACCTTTCTTCTGTCTGGCGCCGGCTGTCACTCAATTTAATTTTATTTTTTCGTTTTGAATTACATGATAGCCAAACTGGCGAGTTGAATTGTGTCTACAGTTTTGGTTGTTATACTATAGCTATATTGTCGCGGAGATAAATAAAGCAGGGGCAAATTTGGGAATAATTAATTTATTATAAAGGTGGGTATTTACCTTTTAGTTCTCCAATAAAATTATATACAAGAGGCATTTATAGGGAGAGAGATAACAACTTATCCCAAGGTAAAGATAATAATAATGAGAGTGTTCTGCCACCGAGGCGTCCCGTTTTCCTTATTTGCGATAAGATTCCGAGAACCCCTTACACCTGTGGTCTAACCCCTGGAGTCCAGAGATGATTGACAGGTGTTCCATGGAGCTTCCTGTGGCCGGAGTTGCAGAGCTACTTGACAATATTATATATAGAGATATAAGTATATACTGAAATATATCACAACTAATATGTATATATTGCCCTACATACGATGTAAACACACATTGCAAGGGTGATTTGTTCCAAATTATCAGAAATCAATTGTTCAGACGACCCTATCAATAGAGTTATCGATTTCTTCCTTCATTAGGGAAAATAAAAAATAGCAGAAGATCCCATTGATGTGTCACACGGTATGGCAGCTTAGAATAATAACTACCCCTGCGGCATTGTTTACCCACACCACTAATTACAAAGTTAATTAGAACAAATGTCGAAGTTCTAAGCTAATAATTATTAGATCCAATTTGGTAATTACTAGGTTTATTTGGAAGAGTAATTTACGCGGAAAAACAAACATACATATAGAATATGATCAATATACATTCTAAATATTTGTTGGCGATAAACATATATAAATGATATGATTCGTTATTGAAATGGAAATATTATCGTTGTTCTAAGGTTGTTTCAAATTTTCTACTATATAAAATGAATTAGAATAATTATATATTAAAATTAAATTTGGCTTGAAATATTTATTATTTACATGAATAATTATATGGTATATAAGGAGCCATTATTATTATTTTAAAAAATTCACAATACATTTATGGACAAAACTTGAGGAAGTTGCACCTTTTATCATGTATATCGGGATTCAGAAAATAACTCTTAAATATATTCGATACACAGTGACCGTTATTCAAGACATACGAGATAACCAAATGTGAACAAAATTGCCTTTGACTTCTTCTCTAAAAAAGATAATTAAAGACTTGACACTTCTTCGATTTTTGTCTTCATTAAATTATAGGAATACAAGAATAAGAATACATTTTTTTAAATTGTGCTTTCGGTTGTATTGAAAAGATTTTTTGAGGAAATACATTTGAGTGCTTTTCCATATATACTAGGCTCTAGATAAATGCTACTTACTATTCTGTATCTTCAATTAAAAATGCATATTCAGATATACGAAAATTCCGATTTATATTTATAAAATATTTGATTAAAAAAACTTGCGTAATATGTTTCTTTATTCGAATTCAAAAGGAAACATAAAGCACAAGGTAGTTCTGATATTTTATTTTAAAAAGTCATATATTCGATCAAAATATAATTTATTTACCAATATTTCAGTTGGTTGTACGCCAACCTTTTTCAAGTTATTGCAACATATTCTATATCTGTTTCTTGAGGTGGGCAGCTTTCAAAGCACTTGAACATTTCCCGGAGTAATCCTCAGGTACAAAGAGTTATTCCACACCTATCCAAGGATCTTGTTAGAAGAAGAAGAAAAGCTGCGGTCTCTCCAACAACAGTCCTAATTAAAGGTTTTATAATGGCGCGGCCGCTCCAACTTAATTTAATAGAGTTGGGAATTAAATTAGCTCTAATGGGATCCTACAACCGGAGATATGTTGGTTCTGTTTACCTTCCACCAACCGCCGAGTGCCTTTGTCCGTGGAGGAAGTAAGCTCTAACTGTCTGCTGCAGAAAATGGTTGAGAGGAAAGGATGGATTGTCCTTACAGCCTCTCTAATTAGCTCTATACGTTTATACGACATCAGAAAATTGAGGTCTGAATTTACACTTAGTTACTAGTCATTGTGATTTATTATTACGATAATATGACGTAATACCGCAAATGAAAATATTAAGACGCAAATGTTTCTTTCACACATCATTCAAACTTCTATTATCCTTACTGCGATGAAAATATATTGGAAGGGCTTGGCTTATCAGTGATAAACCCTCTCAGCGGCTTCGCTAATTTAATCTACCAGAACGCTTCTTTAGAGCTCTTCTACTGTATTGGATCATTCTGCTTATGTATGCTACACTGAAGGGTGGGATATTAGAAATGGTATTTGGTGTAGCATATATAAGAAGAATGATCCAATACAGTATTAGAGCTCTAAAGAAGCGGTCTGGTAGATTATATTGGCGAAACCGCTTGAGGGTTCACCACTGATGAATCAAGACCTCCCGATATTTGTTCATCGCAGTAAGGACAGTAGAAGTTTGATTGTTGTGTGAAATAAATATTCGCGCCTTAATGTTTTCATTTGCTGTATATAGATGCCGCGATTATAGCTCTTTATATTAATATGACGTATTATAAAATCAATATCAGAGTTGCTGCAATTTTACACATTTTTTTATGACTTTGATTCACTCAACGAGATGCTGGTATGCGAAACTCACGTTTTTGAACTTGGTGAATATTTGGGAATGTTTTGATATTGTCTTTAAACTTGAGATGTCTCTTACTGCTCCATTGTATTTAGCGTTTTGTAATAGTTTACTGTTGTTATGAATCTGTAATGTAAGATATATTTACCGATTATTAAAGACATTTTTATAATTATAGAATTGAAGTTTATTCAGAAAAGTGACAGGGAATGAGGCCTAAAGCCAAAATATTTGGTCATTTGCGATATTTATGAATATGTATCTCATGTACACAATTCATTTTAGTTTATACTGTTTACCAAACTCGTCAAATATCAACAATTGCGAAAAATATATTTTTAATTATTCCAATATATAAAACCTTTAATTTATAGTCTCTCTACAGAAATAAGCAAAATAAATAACAATTACTTAAAATGTCAAGTTTTCTGCATGAATAAATGCACTGATACGTTATTTTTGATAATAAATAATTTACATTGATATTTATTGAGAGAGAGATTTAAAAATAAATATATTGTGTCCAAAGTCTGTCCTATTCTTTTGATTGCATTTATTATTTTTATTTAGGGTACTTTATTTATTTAGAAAAAGATAATTGTTGAGGACGGTAAAATTTCCTTCTTAATGGAATAGACATTCCTTCGAGCTCGTTATAATTTAACAATTCCTTGTGGCTTCAAATAGAAAATAAAACATTAGATTGAGTTAACTGTGGAACCATTAGGGTTTTAAACGGCGCTTACCACCTCTCTCTCTCTCGGTGTCAGCTGATGCTCCAGTCCAAGTTACAGGAATGTACGATGACTTGGCAAAAGCTGACAGCGTTAAGAGCTAGGCCGGCGGTGAGCGTCAGGTAGACAATGTGTCGACTTAGAATTCTGTACTTGTTTCAGACTAGCCCTGTTATTTCTGGCACTGAAAAAGAAGCTGGGAAAGGGCAGTAGCTACCATCTGACGAAAATGTCGGGATATACCCTGGTCGGCCGTGCAGTTCGCTAACAAGCACGTTGTGGAGGTTCTCGAGATTTAGTACGCAACCCTGGAGGCCTTCACCTTTCAACATGAGTATTGGGCGCACGTAATGTGCAACGTGCTCTTCCTTGTGGAGGAGGGCTACGTCGTCGCTGCGCTGCGGCCATACGATTAGGTCACGTCTATCATCCAGAAGATGACGCAGCTCGAAAATTCTTGCGGAGCTGCTGCTCTCGAGAAGCTTTCAGCAGTCCATGAGATGTTCTTGCACTTTTCCACACCCGGCTATTAACAAGCCAAAATTGACGTTGGCGAATCCGGGCAGTAAGGTCATCACTCCTTTAGGCAGGCGAGCAAAGGCTGGCCAACCATGTCCAGCAGACCGTCACCACCCTCGGAGACAGGACACGCCAGGATGCGCCTTGGAAGGAACAACACTCGGTCGTTCCCCACACGAAGCCCGCCAGAAGCGCCTGTAGCCGGCTAATGATGGGTTCAGGAGAAACAAAGCCGTGGAGGAGATACAGGTTGGATTCCAAGATCAGGCTATTGGTCGTCGGGCATGACTCACTATTGACAGATTGCGAATAAAGGGAGACCACTTTGCGAAGGCTCGCTCCAATATGTTCATTAATTGGGGGGGGGGCTGGGAGGCGACGGAATTCCGAGCAGAGTTCATGCAGCCCGGGACAGTCAGCGACTAGGACGTCCAAGAGTTTGCCAGAGGATAATCCATCCTGCGCTCTCAGGAACCGCTCCAGAGCCCGCAGCTCTTGCTGAAGTTTACAGCCAATCCAGAGGCCATTCGGAACTCTTCGAAGGTCAGGAGCATAGTCCCTAATATTGCGATATAACCCGCATAGGTAAACACGAATCTGAGGTTAAAGATCTTTTCGAAGCGACGTAGCAGAGACCTAGCTCCGATGCTGAAGATGGTGGCGCTGATACGGAAGCTATGAGATGGCAGTCAGCGGCGTGTCATGCCTCGCTCCCCAGGCGACCTTTTTGCAGACACTCGCGCAAATTACCAGCGAGGTAAACGTCCTGGAATGGCGTAGGTGCGACACTTTGGCATGAGGTCTGGCATATGATGGCGCAGACAGCCTATGACCAGGCCTCTGAGGATCTTGTAGACGGTCGTTGGAGTATGATTGGACGATATTACCGTGGACCCGCACCGACATGCGATTTCTGCATCTTTGAGATGAGGGCAAGACCCCGCGGAGAGTTGATAAGCTTCCAAGACTTGACAAAGAACTTCGGGAAATAAATCTCAAATATATTTTTGAAATCGCAGGGTATTCCTTCCCATATCGAGGCACAGCCGTTTGGCAAGCGGTGGTGAGCTGTTCACGGGATATGTGGGTGAGAAATATATGGTCTTAGTCCTCTAACTAAAGGAACTCTTTTCAGCGAAGAATTGGTCGATGGCTTCAGCATAACTAGGAGGCTGGGAGAAACGCCTTCTCAAACGTTCCCCGTGAAAGGTCCTAGCTGGCCATCGGAGATGACGTCGCCGTCGTGGGTGTATGTGGAAGGAGAGCGACGTCTGGCTAATGTCCGGGGCCCGAGGAGATGGATAGTCAGAAAATGTTTTTTTTTTTCGATGTATCCGCCGCCGGACTCAGGGACGACAGGCGCGAGTGAGCGTATCTTCGCGACCAGATCTGCCATGATACTGGTTCATTGTTTCCATAACAATTTAATTGAAGGGATTTTTTTAGTTAAACTATATTACATAGATTAACTTTTCCATTCGATCGACGAACAGGCTTGATAATAGAAGCTTTCTGATGCAAGGAATTATTGTGACATATGGTTCTACCACTTGGATTAGGACGTCACGAGGTGGTCTTTGTAGATCCGTTTGAGATTGGGCGGTGTTTGTGTATAGATGCAGAAGCCTGATTTAAATAGAAATTGGTCCAGACGACTTCTTGTACAGAGTGATACTGGCGTTCCTCGTCACATCCATTAGCGCCGAGGCCAAGGTGTCGATGGCTTATTTCTCCTGAACGTTAGATTTGACCAAGAACTTGTCTTATAAGCCATTGTTAATGAAGGCTTGAATATGTTTATCTTTCAAGTCCTAACTACTGAAGGCTTGATATGGCTGCAGATTTTTTGTTCATTAAAACATTCATCTGTTACTAAGACAATGTACGCCGACCTTGCGTTGGGGTGGAGGCTTCGAAAATTGCTTTGCGGTTCGGGTGGAGGTGTAGCCGAGTTGACCACTTTATCTGTCGTAGCTGTGTCGTTGAAAGGGGGTTTTGCGACGACGGTAGCAGAAGCTAGTGGTGCTGCTGCTAAAGTTGATGCGCTTGGCGTGTTCAAGGTTTTCGAGCGCGAAACAGTCTCATCAAAAGGGATCAACAACACGTTCTCCTTCAGTGTGGCAAGGATAATGGAGGAAAATGAGATGGCGGATGAATTATAAAAGGAAGCCAGAAGGTTGAGCCAAAGGGAAAAAATGTCAGTATTTGAATCTGATGCTTTGGAAAAATACAAGATAATTCAACAAAAGATAAGGAAAGATCAAATATTCGAAATAAACTCCAAAGAGACTAATAAACTACAAAAACAATAACAAGACTCAGAATGAAACACTGAAAATATGACAATACATTCAGATGGAATAAGAACCTACAGGACATGCAACAATTGTCCTGGTGTGGAACTGACACCTACCCACAAATTCTCAGCTCAGCAATGGCCGCAGCCTTGCAGAAAATTTACATGGACCTAGAGCAGCAGCTTTACACATCCATGAGATAGGACATTGCAACTACTGTTATAGAGATGCATGGAGACATCTGAGGCTCTTCATTGGACACGACGACAACAACAAATGACTTTACCACATTTCTCTCCTCACGCTGCAATATATTTACATATATTTCCTTCACATCCAATCATTTGAACAAAACCATAGCTATAATTAAATACTGAAAGACCTTTCTAAAGCTGAGGACAATAGACACGAGAGAGAATGAGGACAATAACTTCGACATCTAATTGTCCTAATTTTGTTCTAATTAGTGCAGAGTTAGCGTTTATTACCTTAGGAACCCAAGGGACGCTTTGAGGCAAATTATGGCATCGTTCAAATTGAGCCACAAGTATGTGAGGATTAGAGCTTCGTTTAAGACACAGAAGAATACCTCTTCCTTTACTTCCTTAAGTGCATTCTGTGGAAATGTTTTCTCTTCAGAGCTAGACTTGCCATTCTTCACATAGATACTGGTTGGGGACTTTATCCAGCCAAATATTTATAATGCACATTTATTTTACGGGGCATGTTAGAAATGATTCTTTTATTCTGCTTTTGCGACCAAGAAGATCTCAACTCAGAACATATTTCAATCCGGTGTCCACTTGCTGCAGTTCTGAGAGTACAATGTCAGATAAAAAGTTCGATTGTGAACTAAATGGTTTTCAGTAAAGATTCTATACAATTTTAAACAAGTTCTGTAGATTATCTAAACTACCGTGGACCGAAATTTCACTATTAAATTAGAAAACTCTCTTTAATTTGTATCATTTATTATTTCAAATCTATATATATAAAAATGGATGTTTGTTGGTTGGTCCGTTGGTATGTCCGTCCGTGAGTGATAATCTTCTACATCGCTCAACCAATCGTGATGAAACTTTGGGAAGATGTTTAGTATACTACAGGGATGGTTTCTGGCTAATTACTCTTTAGAAATAACCTTTCGTTGCATTTTTATTTACAATAAAACGTAAATTCACTCGCAATCAGCGCCCTCAAGCGTCGACGGCGGCGCGCGACGATTGGCTGCCGCCGTGCACGTGACCTCCCTGTGCGGCGGAAATGGCGGGCGGTCACGTGGGCCCTCGGGACAGCCATGCGCTCACAGGGAAGTCGCGTGAACGCCGGGAGCCAACGGGCCACACCGCCGCCGTGCTATTTAATGAAGGGCTATATTGTCTATATATATATAAATCACTTTCAAATTTTTACGTAACGTTCCATTCTCTATCCCGTAGGGCTTTAGATCGGCTAAAACATTTTTATCTTTGTAAGTGAATATTAACTTTACTGTACTGAATAGTTTAGTATAATGTTAATTCAACATATTACAATTTAGCCACTGCAACGCGTGGCCGGGTTCGCTAGTAATGTATATTTTTCTATCATAAATTAAGTGGTGTATTAATTGTTATAATATATTAAACTATATTGATTTATTATTCCTTACTTCAAAATCTTCCTCTACTGAGGGTGGGCCACATGGTCTCTCCATACTTCCTCCGCCATCCTCTTCATCTCACATTCTCTCCAAAGACCATGCGTTACTCTGGGGCTGATACTGTTTCCCGAGAACCTGCCACAGTCTTTGGTTCAGCCCGGGTATTTCCCCGGTACCACCCATTTCTGGGTGTTTATTTTATTTTTTTATTAAAAGGCATATATTTTATAGAAAATAATTTATTTTACCAATATTTCAATTGGCTAAACACCAACCTTTTTCAAGCTATTACAACATATTTAAGTTTAAAGGCATTTATGAATAAATATGTTATGATACCTTGAAAAAGGTTGACGTTCAGCCAACTGAAATATTGGTAAAATAAATGATATTTTGATCTAATATGTGCCTTTTAATTATATTTCTATTCATGGATTACTCTATTTTCCAATATATATATAATGGTTTAGAATAAATTTAAAGCAAATGATATAATATTAGAAGGAATTACAATTTAAAGATTACCTTCTTTCTTCAAATAAAAAGAAGATTATGTCAAATATCTATAGAAAATAAAGAAATTTGATAGAAACCATATTTCAAAATATATATTCAGAATACTTGTATATATCTGAAACAATAACTTCTAAATCATCAAAGTTAAAAACGGAGTGTTGTGTGATACATCACCATTCCAAGTGTAGAGTTGAATACTTAGAATGGATGGACCAGGGGAGTTGTGTGACCATAAATAAAACATTTAGTGCGGCGGGAGTTATCCCAACTGAGACTTTATCGAATTCCAGTTTGGCTGTTGATCCTCCGAGATGTCATAAATCACTGCGCTATTGTAAATATTGAGCCGTCTACGCAGCCACCCTTTACCTCATACCTCGGTTAGGAACAAGAGGGTGTGAAGTGTAGCCTGACTTCATTTATTCGACCCAAAGAGAAGTTTATAAAATACTTGTAGCCGATTTGGTAATAGGTGATGTATATATTGGTCGCTTTGGTTTTCTATTATTTCATAGAAAATCCTTATATAAGACATGGAACTGAGTATAGATGAGGTGAATATTGGAGGCTTTGGTTTCTATTGTTTTACACTCACTATTGGCATTATACATGGAGCTTAGTTGAATAATGGTGATGTAAATATTGGTCGCTTTGGTTTTATATTCTTTCACAGTCATCATTGGCATTATACATGGAGCTTAGTTGAATAATGGTGATGTAAATATTGGTCGCTTTGGTTTTATATTCTTTCACAGTCATCATTGGCATTATACATGGAGCTTAGTTGAATAATGGTGATGTGAATATTGGTCGCTTTGGTTTTATATTCTTTCACAGTCATCATTGGCATTATACATGGAGCTTAGTTGAATAATGGTGATGTAAATTTTGGTCGCTTTGGTTTTATATTCTTTCACAGTCATCATTGGCATTATACATGGAGCTTAGGTGAATAATGGTGATGTAAATATTGGTCGCTTTGGTTCTATATTCTTTCACAGTCATCCTTGGCATTATACCTGGAGCTGAGTATAGATGATGTAAATATTTGTTGCTTTGGTTTTCTATTCTTTCACAGTCATCATTGGCATTATACCTGGAGCTGAGTATAGATGATGTGAATATTGGTTGCTTTGGTTTTCTATTCTTTCACAGTCATCCTTGGCATTATACCTGGAGCTGAGTATAGATGATGTAAATATTTGTTGCTTTGGTTTTCTATTCTTTCAGAGTCATCCTTGGCATTATACCTGGAGCTGAGTATAGATGATGTGAATATTGGTTGCTTTGGTTTTCTATTCTTTCACAGTCATCCTTGGCATTATACCTGGAGCTGAGTATAGATGATGTGAATATTGGTTGCTTTGGTTTTCTATTCTTTCATAGTCACCATTGCAATTTATCTGGAGCTAAATTAGGATTAGGTGATGTGAATATTTTTCCGTTTTGGTTTTCTATAGTTTCACATCTATCCTTGATATTATACCCAATGTTTAGTTGAGTATACTTTATGTATATATTGGTCCGTTTTGGTTTTCTATCGTTTCACAGCCATGTCTCGCATTATGCCTGGAGATCAATAGGAAATAGGTGATTTGAATGTTTCAATATTGGTCCATTTTGGTTTTCCTTACGCAGAAATTCTTGGCATTACGAGTATATTTGGTGCTCAGTTGAAACAGCTGACTTATATATAAGTATCGTTAAACCCATGATTATTATTTTAAATAGCCAATGACAGAAACGAATATGTTTATTTTCTCTATTTTTATAGATTTTCTATTTTGATGAGTGTAAATAGAGTATATACATTTTGAATCTATATATAGTCTTTAGAAGAAAAATAGTTAAGTTCATTTTCTGGTTAGTCTCGTGTTTCTGTAGTCTGTTACTTGGGAGAACGCCGGATATATCTGCTAGGGATGACGGAAGGTTTATCTTGAAGACTCTCCGCAAACTTCCTCTCAGTTAGAGATATGTAGGTCTACTCCTGCCCGGGACACTAGACGGAGACTTTGGGTGTCTAGGCAAGATAGAGCCTGAGTGCTAATCGCGACAGCCAGCATTGGTATTTGAAGCTTATTAGAGAACGTGCGGCTCAACTTAAGTCCTATAAGAATTAACATTCAAATAGAAACTGCATATCATGAATCGAATATATTTATTATTATCTGCATTTTTAATTCACCACAACTTTAACCTAGACTTTATACCTAAAGTGAAGAGAAAACAAATGACGTAATAAAATAAATTACGATTGAACACACTGTAAATTTGTGTAAGGACGTACCTGTTCCTAATAGGTTTCCATTATAGTTCACACATATAGATGATATAACTAACGCTATAGATGAAGGGTTGTAAGTAAATACTCTTAGAGTTTCAACTAAATAATATTCTAATTATCACCAATTAGCGAACATATTTGCCTATTTTGGGGTGGGAAATGATTATGATACATTAATTATAATTATTATAGTCATTATGCGCGCCTATGCATTCGTAAATATTTCTTGTAAGATATAGTTTATGTTTTTATTAAGACCGTTGAAGAGCGCGATTATCGCTTGAAAGCTTGCATTTTAAAATAAAAATAAACTCATTGTGATAAAATATCTCTACATTTTAAAACGTTTTTCACAATTTTATTATGAATATAATCATTTTTATAATTATATAAAGAAAGTTATGTGTGCTCCTTTGTTCCATCATTCATTTATGCAATACTTGGGATATCTAGAAAGGTTCTTGAGGGTAAGAAGTGAAGTGTGGGATAGTCAATGTCAAAGTATATTTTTATATACTTTATATATTTATAAGTAATTCTTTACCGTCATAAAAGCTTATGCCCATAGCTTGCGAAAATACTATAACTTAAATTACATGTTTCAGGGTCGCATATATAAGCGGAATTGTTCTCAATGTGGTATTAAATATTTAAAAAGCGGCCTGGTGGATTGAATAAGCGAAACTACTTGGAGGATTCATTATAGTTCAGTCAAGCTTTGCTACTATTTGTTTCATCGCAGTGTGTAAGGACAGTAAAAAATAGTTTTATTTGTAAAGGAAACAATCGTGCTTAATAGTAAGCTTAAAGGAAATAATCGTGCTATCAATACCAATAATAAAATTGATAATAAATATAACAATATCGGTTGAATAAACGTTTATTGAGGTTTATCTTAAGCGAAACCGGATTATACATATAATAAAAATAAAATAAAAAATGTCAGGTGTTGGTATTGAAATCAAAAAAAGGCTCATCCTCACCACGTTCACATGAACATTTTAGATAGCAGAGCGCCTAAAATGTTAATGTGAACGTGGGGGGTTAGGATATATCTTTTTTATATAAAAAAAATATAAATGAATATTTTCAAATAAATTGACTATAAAAGTGCAAAGTTAAATATTATACATAGTAAGTATATAAGAGTTTAAGAGGTACATATTGTGATATGATCTGAATTTCGAAGTAATTCTATCATTGGGATCATTCATTGATGAACACCACTGGCGTAACCCAGGTTTCTAGGAGTCACAAGACAAAAGTGATCATTAGAAAGAGAGCCATCAGTAAATGAACGGTCTTGTTTACCCTCGAGGGAAATAAACGGCCTCTAGGTCATTGAGGAGCTAACGTAGCGTGACAGCCCACAGCTGGACATCTGCTGGACACTACATCTCTGTGATTGACCGCTGTGCTGCGACTTGTCAACATCACGGCACGATACAAATGTCCAATTTCACCGCTATATTCGGGTCATATACATAAATTATTGACAAATTAGTAAGGATTTATTATATAAACAACATCAAGATGTAAAAAGACAAAGGTCGCCTTCCCATTAAAATATACATCAAAACCAGACGCCATCTATTGACAGTCGCGCAAACTAGCGACCTCGTGTCATTGACAAAGCCACAACACCAGCTTTGGCAAACTGAAAAGCGTTCACCTAGAGACCATGGTTTCGGGCTAATAGCCCTCATCAGTCTAGGGCGGACTTTATTCCATGAGATCCAAACGGGATCTAATGGAATCTTTACAATCTGCCAAAAATATATTATATACTAGGAGAATGACCCGGCTTCGCCCGAGAAATCCCTTGGGTGCAATTTCCTTCATACTAAAAGTATATCAATAATAAATATTAGAAGTGCCATAGAATAGCAATACAGAAGTAACACATAAACTACAGGAAAAAAGTGTGTGTGTGATGGCAAAAATTGTATTATATTAGTATTTAGGTATTTGATTTAATTAATATAGTTGATATAATAATATATATTTATATTATATATAATATAAATGAGTTTTAAAAATTGTTTTTAAAAAATGCATCGGCCGGGAATCGAACCCGGGCCGCCCGCGTGGCAGGCGAGCATTCTACCACTGAACCACCGATGCTTAAAAAAATGGCCATATTTAGGTATTCATTCCATTCCGGATTAGTCCGCGTAAAAAAAGTTCTTCAAATGAAAAAAGAAATAGCCAAAAATACTAATCAAAATGCAGCCGAAAATTTTCCTCAGGTTTATAAAAAGCGACATGCAAATTTGGTACCAATTGGTTCAGTAGTTTTTGAGTTTATCGCGAAACAGACAGACAGAAATTGACATTTATATATATAGAGATAATAGATGGTGTCTAGCTTTGAAGTCTATTTTGACGAAAGAGGCGACCTTTGTCTTTTTAGATCAATATACTCCAGGCAAATTTCCATCTATACATCAAGATATTTAAACTATCGAAATGAAGCGGATACCATTTCGCCTAGCGGATGTCTTCTAGAAGGATCTTTGTCCAACAAAAAGAAACATTTTTATCTCTTATTCATTGGCTGATGAGAGCTTTCTCTACTTATACTAATACAAATCAGCAGAAATGTTAATTATAGCGTTAAAATATAAAAAGACAAAAGGCATGCAATGCTTCTTAAGTCTATCCATCAAGACTGCGCATAGTCTATCACAGTTTACGATCGGTTCTCTCAGTTATTGATATCTTCAAATAAATAGCGGTCTCTTCAAGCTCAATGATGACCTATTGTTTGAATACGTCTTAGAAAGTTGGAATTTGTAAGAATTTTGTTTACATGGCTATTTCTTAAAATATCTAAAACAATTTATATCAAGAAAAATGATCGCAGTCAGGATAGTATAAGTTTGTTTTGTATTTAAAAAGAGACATTTGTGCTTTATTCCTTCCATTTCTTATATTCCATTTTGTAGAGTTGATATGGCAAATAACTAAATAGAGTACCGGCCATCAAAAATACTAGACTTAAAAGGCGATATTCTAAAGACTCAAAATGTATATTATAGGAAGAAGATTCGATGATATTCAAATTATTAAATTTCCAATACATTTATGCCAAAAAGCCGCCGGTACAATCTTATTTTCAACACAATATAGGTTTCGCTACAAGATTTTACAGCAGGTCTCCCAAACAGAAGATCTCAAAATAATCATGCCCGCACGAATATACTAAAACTAATCAAGTAAACCCAAAACACCTGTTTCGAAAATAAAATGGAACATTTTGAAGATAGATAAGTAGCCATGTTTGATGATTCGAATTATTTTTTACTTAATCTGGGCATCTAAGATGTAGAGAATAAATTTATTCAGGGGTGTTTAAGGTGAATATTCCCGATTTATTTGCCTGCTACTTGACAACGTTAACAAACGATCAAATAATTCGACTATTAAATTACAATTTATCTCCCCCATGGCAGCTAGCTTCGATCGTATAGTCCTAGCCGCCATCTTTATAAACTTTGGGAGAACCTCTCTCTTTCATTCTCTTTGTAAAAGAGGGAATTTTGTGAATGCTGTTTCACATGTTCTCTTCGCCTAGGGAAACTTGCACTTTAAAGATAAACTAAACATAGGAAGAAAAGAAAGAAAGATATTTGAAAAATAAAGGAATTATAATACAATTTAGTTAGAGATGAAAATAAAAAAATCAACAAATATATCGAAAATATAGTTAAATGAAATCATTTCTAAAGTTGTGTATTCGAGGAGAACAATTCACAAATTGAAGAAAGTTTTAAGAAATATCGTAGAATGAAAATATATGAGATATTAGAGAATTTTTCATAATTAAAACTATGCTGAACAGAGTTAATTTCTAAATAAAAGCGTTCCAATGATTTTACTAGTTTTTTTTTATAAAATTCGAAATAAGTCTGCAAAATGAGTTAAATGTTATATATTTGTCCTTGTTGAAATTGAATCAAGTTCGAAGAGGTTTTCATCAGCATATGGACCGTCAGTAACTCGTCCATGGCTACTTCTTACCTTGATACTACATTACACAGACAGCAGCTCTTTCGATAGTGTTATCAAAGATAAACCAAGACACAGGAATGGCGTGAGATCGTATATTCAGACAAATCAATGTTCTTTTTGAGGCATCATGTTGCCGCATCCATGTTTAGCGTCATCTTATAGAAGGCAAGTTATCATGGTGCATTTGACATCGTCAAACTAGCCTGGGGCTAAGATATGGGGTGCTATTGGATACACGTCTCGATCAAATTCCCAATACTTCGAACATTTCCCGTTACATTTCTAATTTGTCAAGTCTCGTCACAGTATACTTTAACCGAGGCCTGAGAAACGCTACACTTCAGCTAGATAATATCTCACCCTTGCTGCCGGTATTGTATAGACCATTCTTCATACAGAAAATGCCCCGGCTGCTACTGAAGAAAGCATATTCAACTACAAGGTTGTCACAAAAGTACCTAAACACTTGCAAAAATAGAAATACAAATATTATTCACCATGATATTATACGCTGTTATGTATGATGTCTTTATATTATGTATAAAGTAATTAAGATATGTATTAATAATATTACTCGCCAAATATTAAGAAAAATATCGTTTTAAGAAAAACATGAATTTTTGGGACAACCTTATAATTTATTGCTAATGACAAAGTCTAGTCAATGGATGCCGAGCGACTAGGTTTTTGCCACACGCCAGTCACTACTGTAATATGTTTTGTTTATCATTTTTATCGAAGAAATATATCTCTATAAAAGATTTTTTTATTATTCAATTAACAAAGTGCAACATACCAAATATTATAAATCTTCTAAACCTATTTTACATATATTTAAAAAACAATAATATTATCGGTCGATGGTCAAATCTATTCAAAGCATTTATATTAGGTCACAACTACCATCGATGAACTATGGCACGTGTTGAAGCTGTATGGGAAGCTATACCTATACATGCCTTTCAATCTCTGTTTGACTTAATGAACAGGCGTAAAGGTTCTTCAATTTCTACCAGAGATGATTATTCAGAGAATTAATTTGTAGGATTCATACATCCAAATTTCTTGATATATTTTTCACTTGTTTGTCTCAGTATAATGTATTTGGTAAACTATCATTTTATTATTTTCAATTCTTCCAGATACATAAATTTTATTGCAAAAGTGTAATAATAAATAAATAGGATTTATAAAAATGTATATATATATACAAACCAAATAATATCATATATATATATATATATATATATATATATATATGTGGAATCCGTCGACTCTCTGTGGAATACTGTCGACTCTCTGTCGAATCCTGTTGAATGCTGTGGACTCTATGTCAACTTTCTTCCTTTGCTGTGGTATTTTGGTATGCTGTATTGAGTCGTGGTGTAAGGTGGTGATTGCGCAGTCGTGATGGTGGTGAGTGGTAAAGCACACAGAGACGAATCAAAGGGTAAACCGAGGCATCAGAGAGAGAACGCAGCTACCTTGCGGCCGGCGGGCCACCTACTAACGAACTGTCTGCTGCTGCTGTCTGCTATATTGCAACACTCAACTGACTAACTAACCTTGACTCTGATTGGCTGCGGGGCAAGCCCTTTTTAGCTCAAGCGTGACAACGCGCCTCGGTGTCTGGCGATTGATCTCAGGTTTTGGTTTCGATAGTTTGGTTTTGGTTGCTACGTTCTCTAGATGCCTTTGTATTTATTTGAACACACAAAAACGATACATACAGAGTTAATTGATTAAAGGAGGATTGGGTACAATGATTAACAGTCAATATTAAAGTAGGGGGTGTAAGAAGGGGTGGTGAGTATTTACACAGGTATTATGATTCTTAAATTACCACAGATGGGCCCCCTGCGTTGAAGAATTTAAAAAGGGGCAGCCTGAATTAAATTCTGGTAGATGGGAAGTAATTTTTGGGGAAAATTAATTGGGTAACAAACAAAGCTATTTACAGGGTGGTAAGGAGTTGCGGTCGACAAGGTGACAGAATAGAAAGATGAAGTAGGAACTGTTAAAAGAATGACAATATGGTGATCAAATTGGTTGCCAGCAGGATCAGCTTGAGAACATGGGTTTGCAAGGCGTTTTGCTAGGACGTCTTGGAACTAGTTAACAAGGGATCAAAAAAACTATTGTTCTCCACTTAGCGGTCTTGGGTGGGGATAAAAAAAAAAGAATGAAAATAGCGCGATGGTGAGTGAGTGAAAAAAAATGCCTGCAGAGTATTCAAGCTTGGTGTATGGACAAACTACATCAAGGGAATTTCTGCAAGTGTAAAAAAAAATGAACATATAAAAACATGAAGAAAAACATCACATTAAAAAAAAACTGACAAAGACATGGGTCGCGCTGGTGGTGAAACGAGCCGCTAAGATGGTAAGGTTGGGTGAATGGCAAGGTAATTTCGTGGTTGTTGAGAGAAAACAATTGCAGAAGTTGAGAGGTGTGAACAGAAAAATGGTGAAACAAAATTAAAATATAATGATATTTACAAAAGTGGGACAATGGTACTCGTCTCGAGTACTTGGGTGAGAGAGAAAAAAAAGGGAAAAACATTGATTAGAATTTGTAAACAAGTCCAATTTAGGATTTAAAGGTCGCTTGAAAGATGTTGCAGTGGTTACATAGGGTGAGAAAAAAATGTGGGTACATAGGTTGACAAACGAATCAGTGTGCAGCATTGCGACAAGACATTGATTTTAAGGGAGATAGTTGCGGGGTAGTATGGTACAACATGTGGAGTACAAAAAAAATAAGGTTGGGATAAACTATCTGTAATATAAGGGAAATAGTTGTCAGGACGTAGGTGGTGGGGCAGTTCTAAATAGACGATGAACGGTTTCTCCTATCAAAATCCAGATGATGGTAAGCAGTTGGAAAATGGCTTCTTGTAGTTGAAAAATTCTATTAGTTTTTTGTGCGTATATTCCTATGTAGATAAGTGTGATTAGCGGGACGTTGGAGAAGGGCATTGTTAGCGTGTAAATTAGGAGAATTAAGTAGAAAATAAAAAATGTTTTCATATTGTATCCTATATGTTTTATGAGAGAGATTAGTCGTGGGCTGAGCCATTTATGTTGGAGGGTTGATGACTTGACTTGGGACTGGGTTGGTTCATGATAGAATTGTAGCTGGGGAACTGGGGAAACATTGTTACTTGAAGTCGATTCTACTTGGTTTAGGGTAAAAAGATTTGGGGTTAGAGGTAAAAGAGGTTGGCTGCTGGATGGTTTGGTCGGGAGTTGGTATTCTTGGAACAAGTCCGGTGAGAGATGTCGGAACGGAAATGAGTCATTGTCTTTGGATTGAACAATATGTGCCTGCATGGTGGGGGGTGCTATATGAGGTACGCCTTCTGTGTAGGGTCTGAGTTTGTTGACATGTATTGTGTCGTGTTCCTTATTGAGCGGTTGATTTGGTCTATTAATCTTTACCACATTGGGAGAAATAATTTCTAAAATTGTGTAGGGACCTGTGAAATAAGGGGTAAGCTTTCCAGTGTTAGGATGGTGGTACACTTTGACAAGAACGAGGTCTCCAATTTCGAAGTTAGCGACCTTGCGGCCGGCGGGCCACCTACTAACGAACTGTCTGCTGCTGCTGTCTGCTATCTTGCAACACTCATCTGACTAACTAACCTTGACTCTGATTGGCTGCGGGGCAAGCCCTTTTTAGCTCAAGCGTGACGACGCGCCTCGGTGTCTGGCGATTGATCTCAGGTTTTGGTTTCGGTAGTTTGGTTTTGGTTGCTACGTTCTCTAGATGCCTTTGTATTTATTTGAACACACAAAAACGATACATACCGAGTTAATTGATTAAAGGAGGATTGGGTACAATGATTAACAGTCAATATTAGAGTAGGGGGTGTGAGAAGGGGTGGTGAGTATTTACACAGGTATTATGATTCTTAAATTACCACATATATATATATATATATGTTATGAATATTTTGTGTTGTTGTTAGATTAGGCTTGATAAGACAAAGGATCGATAAGATAAAGGGTTGAGGTGCAGTCGTGATAAAAAAAGATAAATATTTACCGTCAAGTAGCTTTTATTTTCAATTACTTGAGGAAAGATTACACATTTGTTAGTTTTCACATTATATAGAATTTATAATTTAATCCTATATTAGTGATTTAAAAGGATTGATTGGTTAACTACGCATATTTACAACAAAATTATACAACGAAACTAAACAACTAAACTAAAAGTCTTTCTAAAAACGATGATAACAAAAATAAAAATTATCAATGAATAAAATGAAATATATATTTTTAAAATATAGAAATATTTAGAGTTTTTTGATTATATAATATTTTTAGATTATATAATATTTCCCCCCTGTGAAAAGATTCTAAAAAATAAAATTTTAAAATAAAATTGGTAATTAAAATAATTAATTAAACGAAATCAATAAATCTTTAGAAATAATTAAAAATGAAACAATAAAAATCAATACGCACATTTTTTCATAATAAACAAAAGAAAGTTTGTTTACAAATAATTTATACAATTATGAAATTATAATAAAAGTTTATATAAGAAGTATTAATGGGCGAAATATATCAAAAATGTATATGAAGCAAAAAAGGTATTTAAATTTGAGTAATTGTTACATTATGCTAGGTACACTTCAAAATATCAAAAGCGTAGAAAATGTTATTCTTACATGGTTGAGTAATGAAACGCTAATAGATGTATGGAGTGACATTAAGTTATTTGTGAAGGCTTAAGAATTGGTTGTGATATTTGTTCTTCATTGTCCATGTCCAAAATATGGCCTTCCTGTAAAAAACATGGTTTATCATCAATATCTATTAACTTTGTGTTAGAATTTTGATTTGCTATTAAGTCATTTTCTATGTTAGTGCTATAGTGAAGTAGAAAATCTGCTTCTGGGTAAAATAATTTAAGCTTATTAGAGTGTATAATTTCTGTTTGTTTTCTTTGGGGTATATTAGGCTTATCTATTTCTTATGTGACTGGAGAAAGTTGTTTTAAAATTGTAAATGGGCCTATATATCTTTGTGTTAATTTACCAGTGTTTGGATAAATAAAGGTTTTTACTAATACCTGATCTCCTTCTTTAAAAATGGGTTCTGGGTGTTTAATATCATAAAGTTGTTTGCTGTGTTCATGGGATTTTATGGTTCTTTCAATGGCTAATTTTCTTGCCTTTTCTATTGGTGTATGTGTTTCTGTGCAATGTTCTATATACTGTGGTTGTATTCCATAGTATAAGAATTTAGGTGTAAAGCCTGTTGTGGTATGTACTGTTTCATTATAGCTTTCAGTAATTTTAGGAATATATTTTGTCCAAGGAATCTTTAAATTATCATTATATTCACATCTTAACCTATTAATGATAGTGGAATTTAGTCTTTCTACTTTTGCATTTGTTTCTGGGTGATGGGAACTGGTGAGTAGATGCTTAACATTATTTCTATCTAAAAAGTGTTTAAATTTTCTGCTAAGAAAAGCTGCATTTCTGTCAGTTATTAATATTTCTGGTTTATTAATTTGGAATAAATTTCTCAAACAAGTTATATAAGAATCAGTTGATACAGATTTTGTTGGAAAAGCCCAAAGGAATCTACTATGGTGATCTACTATCATATGGATACTGTGTCTAGTTGTCCCATAATTATGTAACCCGCCCAATGTATCTAAAGAAAAAATGTGATTTGGGTGTGTGGCTATTGGCATCTGTTGTAGTGGTCCATAAACAATTCTGTTATCCCTAGACTTGTTAAACTGGCAAGTTTCACAATGTTTGGTGTAATTAGCAATATCTCTAGTCATATGTGACCAATAATAGTGTGGAGAAATTATTTTAGTCATTTGAGTTGTTCCAATATGCCCATGCTTTGTGTGTACTTTGCTTAATAATTTGTGTCTTAGTGTTTGTGGTACATAAGCTCTTTTAAAACCCTTTCTATTTATAATGTAGAGGCCATTTTGAATTTTAATTTTAGCACTACTAATTTGTTCAGTTGATTGGTGTTCTTTTAACTCATTATATGTTAGGTAAAATGAGACAGGTGCTCTTGATAGCATGTCTGCTTCTATATTATTTAATCCTTTAATATGTTTAATGTCAAAGCTATATTGAGATAGGATTAAAGACCATCTAAATAACCTACCTTGTGGGTTTTTTACATTTTTGATCCATTTTAAAGGTAAGTGGTCTGTGTGCAATGTAAAATGTATGTTGTGTAGATATGTGTGAAACCTTTGTACTGAATTAATGATAGCTAATGTTTCAATTTCTGAGGCAGTATAATTCTGTTCATATGGGTGAAGTTTTCTTGAAAAGTAACCTATGGGGTGTAAAATGCCTTGTTCATCTGGTTGTTTAAGAACTCCTGCTACTCCTAGACTTGACGCGTCTGTGAATAAATGACATGGTTTTGATGGGTCATAAATATATAGTACAGGCTGTGATATGAGTGAATTTTTAAGTGTTTGGAAGGCTTGTTCATGTTTCTCACTCCATAGCCAAGGAGCATTTTTTAACAAAAGTTCATTCAAAGGTGCCCTAATTTGCGCATAATGAGGAATAAATTTATTATAAATATTTATGGTGCCTAAAAATCTCTGTAAGGTTTTAATATTATATGGTCTATTTAATTTTAAAATTGCTTCAATATTTGTGTTATTTGGTGTATATTTTCCTGAGTTAATAGTGTATCCTAAAAATTGTATTTCTTTTTGTAAAAATTTGCATTTATTGAGATTCAGCTTTATATCCTCTTGTTCGAATATACCTAATATGTCATCTAAATGCTTAATGTGTTCTTCATAAGTTTTAGAGTGTATAATAATATCATCAAAATAATTTAAGGCATAGTGTATATTATGCTTAGTGAAAACTGACTTCATAATCCTTTCAAATTGTGAAGGTGCATTTTTTAGACCATATGGAAGTCTGTTCCATTCATAACATCCTAATTGTGTTACAAAGGAGGTTTTATGTCTATCTTTTTCATCTATGGGTATATGCCAGTATGCATTTTTAACATCTAGAATAGTATATATTTTTGACTGTGATAACCTATCTATAATTTGTTCTATAAGTGGAATTGGGGTATGTTCTGGAACTGTTTTTTGATTAAGTTTCCTATAATCTATACAGAGTCTTGTGGGGTGATTTGGGGCATCAGATTTCTTATTCACTAATAATGCAGGAGAACTATAGGGGCTAGATGAGGGTCTAATAATATCATATTTTAATAATTCAGTTATTTGTTTTTGTATTTCAGCATTATTGCAAAAAGATGTCCTATATGGCTTTTGTGCTATGGGAATATTATCTAAAAGAGATATGCAAATTGGGTTAGTCTTTATGTGTCCTATATCAAAATTGTGCTTAGAGAAAACATTCTTATATTTATGCAATATATCTGAAATTGTTTGATTAGAGAAATTTGGATTAATATCTACTTTACTAAGGTCTAAATAGGAATTATAATTTGTTATAGAGCCCGGTTGTCGCATACTGTGAAATGGGTTAGAATCAGTAATGGGATTTGAATTAGGATCTATAAGTTTAACATTTGTAGTTGGTATATCAAAAGAATTGAAATTACACAATGGGTTAATCTTTAAAAGAGATGAATTTTTAACATAGTATGGGTCTGGAATACATAGGGTAGTGGCATATGACTTCTGATTATCAGTTTTTGGATTAAAGGAATACAAGAATTTATAATTTTGGAAAAGAAGGTTTTTTGAAAAATCTATTTGCAACTTAAATATATAAAATGTTGGTAAACCTAAAATAAGATATTCTATTGGACTATCACAAACAAACATTTCTTGATACTTTGTAATTTTACCTAAGCTAAGCCTAACTAATATTTTGTATAATGGGTAAGTAAATCCTTCTACCTGGCCTATTCTTTCTTTTGGGGAATTATCTAAAATTTTATAATAAATATGGTTTAAGTATTTTAAAGGGATAATAGATATGGATGATGCTGTGTCAAGTACACAGGGTAAGGATATTTGATTTATAAATACAGAAAATAATAATAATGTTCTACCTGGGTTGATGCGCTTCGGATGATTATTGTTCTTAAGTGGGCAGTCTCTATGGAAATGGATCTGGTTGGGTAGCTGGTGAGATGCACATATCTTGCAGGGGTATGGAGGCTGGTTTATGGATTTGTAGGGTTCTTGTTGGTGGTGAGTTGCTGCTGCTGTCCTGGGAAAAGGCTGGTATTGATGAGCTTTGGAGGAGTTGGAGTTGAATTTTTTTACTGGAGGGCTTGTACTGGTAGAGGGTTGTTGGGGTTCTTCTTCTTTATTTGTTGATAATTTTAATTGGGTTGTGATTTTATACCATTCTGAAGGTTCTTGTACTCTTGCAGCTATTAGATATTTTTTTAGGTAATCTGGCATTCCATCTGTAAGTGCTTCTAGTAAAAGTGTTTTTTCAAGATTAAGTTTATTGGCTAAGGCAGATTTTTCTTTAAAATATTGTTCAAGATCATTATTATTATTATATTTTAAATTTAGAAACCTACTGAATAAATTTGAATCATTTATAGTGAAGTATGATGTTAATTTTTGTTCTATTTCCCCCCAATTATTTATATCCTGTAACTCTTCTATATAATAATTGAATGCTTCTCCCTCGAGATAATTTGATATATTATTTTGTTTAAAATCTTCATCAAGATGTTTCTGTAAACATTTTTTGTTAAAGAATTTGAGCCAAGATGTTATGTCTAAATTTTGACCATTAAATTTCGGTATTTCTATAGTATTTGGATATGGCGTCATGGCGTGTTCTACATTCCTTTGTTTGCGAGACATTTTGTAAAAATAGTTTTATGAAATTTGAATAATATATAGAGCAATTAGGTTGAAAATTCAGGTAATCCTGTCGGCTTATTGTTATGAATATTTTGTGTTGTTGTTAGATTAGGCTTGATAAGACAAAGGATCGATAAGATAAAGGGTTGAGGTGCAGTCGTGATAAAAAAAGATAAATATTTACCGTCAAGTAGCTTTTATTTTCAATTACTTGAGGAAAGATTACACATTTGTTAGTTTTCACATTATATAGAATTTATAATTTAATCCTATATTAGTGATTTAAAAGGATTGATTGGTTAACTACGCATATTTACAACAAAATTATACAACGAAACTAAACAACTAAACTAAAAGTCTTTCTAAAAACGATGATAACAAAAATAAAAATTATCAATGAATAAAATGAAATATATATTTTTAAAATATAGAAATATTTAGAGTTTTTTGATTATATAATATTTTTAGATTATATAATATATATATATATGTTATACCATAATATATCGTAATGATATATAATATATATATGAAAGATAATAAAAAATAAAATAATAAAAAATGTCAGGTGTTGGTATTAAAATAAAAAAGGTATATCCTGACCACGAGCACACGAACGTACTAGATGGCAGAGCACCATCTAGTGGAAGAGGTGTTCTAGATAAATCGTGGTTGGCTTTTCTTCATTTATCAAGAAATTGGGTTGGCCAAATATCAGGGAACATGATAAATCAATGTTTAGTTGATTTCTGTTCCACTAAATTGCACTCTTTGCCATCTGAAAAGCTCATGTGCTCGTGATCAGGATATGCCTTTTTTAAAATAAATATATATGAAATGTATTCATTTATAAGAGAGAATGTGATAAAGTGTCATATACGCGCGGGTAATTAAAATAATTTTAGGATAAAAATTCATAATAAAATTAATAGTGTTAGTCTCTTCATCAAGGATCTATTCATTGTAACTAAACCTCGAAGATCTTATTTTACATTGGGGATGAAAAGATTAAAAATTAGTGTGTAGAAGAATTAGTAACACCACTTTTCTTTTTCAGGAGGATCTAATGGTTTTGCGCTGAGTTGTGATATCATATTTATATTTCCAACTTTACTCACAAGTAAAGATATTTTATACAAATTTGAGGTTCCTGTGTGATTTTTAGGTTTCTATTTGAAAAAAAAAAAGTTTACCATCCAACTTTGATCCCCGTTCAAAGAAAGCGGTACCCAGAGAGAAAACACCATTTAGAAATTTTAAATGATACATTTTATTACCAATTTATTCATTACAAAATACACACTATATTCTATGTGGATATTTAAGTGCAAATGTTTAAACTATTTAATATACACAGTTTAAATGCATATATATAATCATTTTTAATATTAGAGCAATATTTATACAAGAAAGAGAAAGTTTATTTGCATATTAGATATTATTTGATCAATTAATAATATATAATATGATATAGGCTTAGCAAAATATGGTTATTCTTTTTTTGAGGATTTCTGGTTGTTTTGTTTGTACTCACGTATGTTGTAGTTACGAGGACATCCCTTCTGATAAAAACAAATATATATTTATTTAAGGAACGACTTGTTCCATTACATATATTGTTAAGACAAGTTAGCGGTAAACAATAACAGCAAGGTTGAAGGTAGAAGTTGGAAGTTACGTCATAGTAGTGACGTCAGCATCTATGATGATTAAAGTCAAAGTCTGTGTAACAATTCCCTCCTTACTTTGGCTTTATTCCCACGATGCTGAGGCTCTCCAGGTGTTTCTTCATCTGGTCTCGGGATAGGTCCTTTGTGAAGATATCCGCCTCCAGGTCCTGAGATGGCTTGTACAGAAGGCAGATGTCTCTGGATTCATAACAGTCTCTCAAGAAGTGGTACTTTCTGTTGATATGTCTACAGCGACTGCTTTGTTTAGGGCTGGAGATCCAGTTGATCAATGACTGACTGTCTGTATAGATCGCAGTTGGTTTTTCCATGAAATTCCATTCTTCCAGCTCTCGTAACAGGTTTATTATCCACTTGATTTGACAGCAGCTTTCACAATCAGCTATCATTTCTGCTTCCATTGTGGAGAGGGCGACGAGTGGTTGTTTACTACTTTTCCAGTCTATAGTTGCTTCGCCGAGCTTCAATACATATCCGCCGTAGGATTTTCCGTCATGAGTGGTCGACCAGCTGGCATCGGTGTAGGACTTCAGGATTCCAGTCTTTCCTCTTTCAAATTTCACTCCTAGGTCAATTGTTCCTCGTAGGTATCTGATCACTCTTTTGATTGCTGTCCAGTGCATCTGTTTTGGTTGTCGGGAGTACTGTGAAAGTTTGCTAGTGATGTAAGCGATGTCGGGTCTGGTGTTAACAGCTAGAAACATTAGCATTCCAAGGGCTTCCTGGTAAGTGTGCTGTTCACAATTGTCATCTTCAATATGATTATCCAAATTGATTTCTTTGGAACCTGGTGTTGGAACTTCCTTACAATTTTCCATTCCATATTTCTGCAATATTTGTTGTACAAAGTGGCTTTGCTGTAGCGAAATTCCCTCCTTGTCTTGTATGATCTTGATTCCCAAAAACATGCCTTTACATGTTACATCCTTTATTTCCAGGTGATGTCTCAATTTATTGATGAATCTGTTTGAGGTGTCTTCAGAATCTGAGACAGTGATAAAGTCATCAACATATATCCCTACATAGAAGTATTTGTCTTCATTCTTCCATTTAAATAGGCAAGGATCAGATTTAAGTTTTTCCAGTCCACAGTCATGAAGTACTTGACTGAATTTCTCATACCACGATCTTCCGGATTGAGGTACACCGTAAATACTTTTGTTGAGTTTGCAAACTTTGTTTCTGTCTTGGACAAATCCAGCAGGTTGTTCCATGAATATTGTATTTTCAATGTTTCCATTTAGATAGGCTGCTTTTACATCAAATAGTTTAATGACTGAATCTTTTGTTGCTGCCATTGACAAAATAGTCCTGAGGGTGGCATTTTTAATTACAGGGCTGAAACTTTCGTTGTAATCTCTTCCTGGGATTTGGTTGTATCCCATTGCAACAAGTCTAGCTTTGTAAGTTTTGTTTTCTTGGTCTTTAGATATTTTGAACACCCATTTACTTTTGACAACTTTAGCGTTTACAGGTCTAGGTACCAGTTCCCATACTTGATGCGAGTACATGTTCTGTATTTCCTCAAGCATTGCGTTCTCCCAATGTTTCTTGTCTTCGCATGCGATGGCTTCTTCATAGTCTTTCGGAATGGTTTCATTCGTAGTAGCCAGAACGTAGTCATCGAATCTTTTAGGTATTGTTCGAGTTCTTTGTGGTCTGTCTGATTCACTTGACTCTGTCTGTCTGTTGATCATGGTATCTGGTGCTGGCTCTTCAATATCAACATCTGATAGAACATGATTGTCCAGTTGTTCATCCTCCTGAATGAAGAAATATGTGTCAGTGTCCGTATTATTATCACTTTGTTTTTCTTCCGAGTTGACATTATTGTTCTCTCTGAAGTGAATGTCTGCGGTTTCAAGAATGACTCTCGCTGTGATATCAAATACTCGATAAGCTCTTCTGCATCTTGAATAGCCTACAAATATTCCTCTCTTAGATTTAGCTTCTAGTTTGTGTCTTTGATGATTCTCGAGTTTATAGAAGACTTCACAACCAAATCTCATGATGTGAGAGACGGATGGCTTTTTACCTTTCCATTTTTCCATAGGGGTAGTGTCTGGGTCATTGGTTGTGGGAGTTAGATTGTACAGATATGCAGCTGTATTCACAGCTTCTGCCCAGAAGTGTAGGGGTAATTGGGAGTCTGCCAGAAGTGTTCGGCCTTTGTCTAATAGTGTTCTGTTAGCTCTTTCAACTCTCCCATTGCTTCTTGGAGTGTACGGTGTAGTTAGTTCATGTTTAATTCCTTTGGATTCTATGAAGGTTTCAAGGTTTTTATTGATAAATTCTGTTCCGTTATCTGTTCTAAGTCGCTTTAGTTTTGAGTTTAGCTCGTTTTCTCTCTTTACAATAAACTTCTTCAAAACTTCTGCTGCCGAGAGTTTATCTTTGAGAAATTCTACAAATATTCTCCTAGAAAATCCATCTACGATGGTCAAGAAATATTTACTTCCGCCCAAGGAGTTTATTCTCATTGGACCACAGAGATCGACATAAATGGCTTCAAAGGGGTAGCTTTCCTGATTGCTATCTGTGTGAACATAGGGTACTTTGATCATTTTTCCCAAGGAGCAAGCATCACATTGATCAAGGGTACCATTTATAGAGTTCAAGCCTTTTAGAAGATTGTTCTTCAAAATCAGGTCTAGTTTGTTGTTACTAGGATGTCCTAACCTTCTGTGCCATGCAGTCCTAGAATTGTCCTTTGAAATCAAGCAATGTTCACTTGGAACATGAGTTGCTTCAGATAAACGTGATAGGTTCAATGTGTACATGTTACCATCAAAGTTGCCTGTTCCTATTAGCTTGTCATCAGAAGAGTATATGTATGCTCCTTCAGAGTTCAAAAGAACAGAGTTCCCTCTTCTTACTGCGCTTGGAATGGACATTAGATTTCCTTTCAGGTGTGGTACATGGAGGACATTATGCAGGGTTACAGCGTTGTTAAGTTTGTCCTTACCTTGTACAGTAGCTTGGATTAATCCCGATGAGGTAGATTCGATGTGCCTCCCTTCTTCTGCCACTTGTATGCTTCTTCTCTCCTCCGTCTTGTGCTCGATCCAATCACCATGGGGAGTCATGTGGCTTGTGCACGCAGAATCAATTATCCACACGTCCTGAGTTGTCGGGCGTTCCTCCCTTGTGCTTGCATGTAGTGCGTATTCTGAAGTGGAGTCTCTTCGTTGGGATGGTTCCTCCGTTCGTTCTTGGATTGCTGATCTGGCTGTGTCTTTGTTTTGTTTTGGTCCTTTATGGTAGTTCCTTGTACTGGCCATGTTATTTTTGTTTGTTGTATTCTTTTGATTTCCTTTGTTGTCAGGGTTGAACCAACAGTCTTTCTTGAAATGTCCTTTTCTTTTGCAAATGAAGCATGATTTTTCTTTGAATTGGTTGCCTGATGATCTGAAAGCATTTTCATGATTTTTGCTTCTATCCTGTCTTTTCTTCTCGAAATCCAGTAGAGCTTGTCTCAAGTCTGGTAAGGAGATTTCTCTGTTTATTGACAGTGCTGCTGTGATGGTGTCAAAGTTAGGTGTGAGTCCTTCAACAATGTATCGTACAAGTTCTCTTTCTGTTACAGTCTTTCCTAGCTGGGTGATCTCTTGTGCCAGTTTCTGTGCTCGTACAATATACATGTTGACATTTTCATTTGGGTTCAATTTTAGTCTGGCTAGATCCAACATTAGGTCTATCCTTTTATTTTCTAGAGATCCTTCAAACCTTTTCTTTATGTCGTACCAAATTCTTTTGGCTCTTTTATCGCCTCGAAAGATGATTGTTAAGTCATCCGAAAGTGACAATATTATTAGGCTGTATGCTTCCCGATTCTTTTTCTTCCAAATATCATATTCTAGTTTATTTTTTGTAAAGTCTGGCTCGTCATTAACAATTACGTCCTCGAAGAGATCTTTTGAATCTAGAATTGCTTCCATTTTCATGGACCACGTGGTATAGTTGTTTTCTGTTAACTGTTCGATTTTTGCTAAGTTATGTGTATCCATTTTTATTCAATATTTATTTTCTAAATTGGCGGTTAGTCCAATTATTTATTTTCTTTATGATTTAAATGGATCAATTGGCGGTTAGTCCAATTCGCGCGCCCAAACAACGCTCAGCTACCAAATTGATATAGGCTTAGCAAAATATGGTTATTCTTTTTTTTGAGGATTTCTGGTTGTTTTGTTTGTACTCACGTATGTTGTAGTTACGAGGACATCCCTTCTGATAAAAACAAATATATATTTATTTAAGGAACGACTTGTTCCATTACATATATTGTTAAGACAAGTTAGCGGTAAACAATAACAGCAAGGTTGAAGGTAGAAGTTGGAAGTTACGTCATAGTAGTGACGTCAGCATCTATGATGATTAAAGTCAAAGTCTGTGTAACATAATATAATTCAATAATTAATCACTAAATTAATGATAGAAATATAGATTTAATTTAAAATAAATTAAACAAATTGACACAAGAATTTTCAATTTATTAGTGTAATTCATGTCAACTGTAGTTGAGATAGAGTCTGCATAGCTTGTTTAAATTTTATATATTCATTTTTTACTGAAAACCTGGTGGCTTACATTGGAACTGTTCATTTAAATTTGTTTTCTCGGATTTGAAAGATTTGCTTTGGGTTATGAATTCTTGGTTGTATAATCAGATTGAAGAATCTATTCTACCAATTCTGTTTAATTTTATCTGTTTAATGCTTTAATTTGCAAGTCTCTTTTTAAAAGTTTTTATTCATTTTTTATATATGCAGATACGTGACACTTTGCATGTATTTCAGAAATTCGTGTATGTATATAAGTAGAACCAGGATTCAAAGTAATCATTCCCCTGAAGAGAGTGACAGGAAGTCACTGAAACTATTGATTGATGTGGCGATTATTTTCTCCGAATCAACTTTCAAATGATTTTTAAAACCAATCCTATATAGGTATATATGAAAGTCGCTATGCCCCGTTATTTAAATGATCATGCTGACCCTTCTCAATAGTTAAACGTATTGTGGCTAACTTGTTCGTGGTAAATTTAAAGAATTAATCGTATAGATCTTTCATATTTTCCACTGATGGTCGTCCCGACAATCAACCATCATCCAAAGGTAAGGCTGTAAACCAATCTAAAATTGTTTTAAAAAAAGTAAAAATGTGATATTGTACTGAGAAAATGTGCATAAATTAAAAAAGAGAAAAAGCATCTCCTTATCGTGCAAATGAACGTTGCTGATGGCTTTAGCCATCTATTGGAATAAATATCAACTGTTCTCGTTTATCGTAAAGATAGAGGTTTCCTGGCCGGTATTCATATTTCTATGAAAAATGACACTTCGGCCGAACTGTCTACTTTTCATAGAAATATTTTCTTTTAATTATCCAATGATAATAGTTGCTAACCATTCTGATAGATGGCGCAAGCCATCAGCAACCTTCAGTTACACGATAATAAGATACACTTTTTTCTTTCTCAATTTAAAATTGATGTTCTTTGAGTGAAAAAAGAAAGGGATTGTTTACCTTTAAAAATTTAAAGTATCCTCAAATATTTATAGAATTTAATTGTATAATAAAAAAGTATGTCTTATACAACCATCATGGCGTTCATATAATAAGATTTATGTAACAACCTTTAAGCCAATCGTCGACGTGCATCTGCACCTGAAACTAGGTTGCTGGGGGTCAGTGTTCAGGGTTAAAAATGAACGTTCTTTCCTATAGAGTTTCAACACTTCTTATAAATTCTGCCCTTTTGGGGTATCTAAAACTCTAAGAATACCGTATGCGAAATTAAATATGAGGGGCTTACGCGCCATCTATATATAAAAAATGAAACTATTTTCGCGATATCTTTAATAAAACCACTTACTACTGTTACAAATTCTGCTAATATTTCAGCGTATCTGTTTTTAAATACGTCAAGGATACCTATAAACTCCCGGATATATAAGCAGAATAGTTCAATAAAGTATTAAAGGATGTGGAAAATAGTACAAATGTGACATCGTAATGAGATAAGGTGTATTAATTATGAAAAAGACATCTCCTTATCGTTCAACTGAAAGTTGCTTATGGTTTGCGCCATCTATCGCCTTTTTCATGAATTATTAAAGGGTTATTAAACAAGTGAAACCCGTTGGAAGGGTTCACCAGTGATGAGCCAGGCCCATATAATATTTTCCCCATCAATATGGACAGAAGGAATTTGTTTTATTCGAAGAACTACTCTTCAAATATTATATTTGTAACACACAATCACATTTTATTGATTGATGGAAATTGATTTTATAAAGATATATATTGAAAATTATGAATGAGTGTATACATTATATCTTGAAAGTGTTTGTCTAATCAGTACATTAGAGGTAGTGTGAAGATCTAAGTATCGAACTGACCGCCAAAGAGAGCCGGCAGTTCTGTGGAAGCCACTTCACTCTAATTAAACAGCCCAGGGCCGTAAACAACTCCATGGAATTCCATAAATTGGAAGTTATTATTGTCGGCGATATTTCACAATATGAGGAATTCCAGTTAACCCCCGGAATTGGAACTCTGATCAACGCCATATTACATCTGGATTTATTGTCTTAGTAGATTTCTATATCTCTGTTATATATATTTATATCGTTCTGAAAATAGAGCAATCCATACTTAAATCATTAGATAGAAAAAAAGGTCTATATTGGATTGAATAAAATATTTATTTTAAATATAATTTCAACTGTGATATTATAACGCTATGCGGCTCTGAGTTTGTGTATACAAAAATGTAATGCCTCGATAAAGGTTGGCGTTCAAGCCAGCCGAAATATTGGCAAATAAATCTTTTATTTAATCCAATATATGCTTTTTTATTATCTATTATAATTATATAGTTTTTCAACGCAGTAAGGACAGTAGAAGTTTGATGTATGTGTGAAAGAAACATTAGCGCTCAATTATTTCATTTTCTAAATATAGATGACATGTTATTGCTTTGTATCAATTAATGCCTAAATGGTCTTGTACTTATTGTTTGCGGAAAAGCATTGCTCGATGCAAATATTATATGTAATTCTAATGTTCTAAATATTGTGTTCATTATTTTCTTGAATAACATTTCTGAGTTTCACTCATCAGTGTAGCATACTATAAGTAGAATGATCCAATACAGTATTAGAGCTCTAAAGAAGCGGTCTGGTAGATTAAATTGGCGACACCGCTGGGAGGGTTCACTACTGATGAGCTAAGCCCTCTCAATATATTTTTCATCGCAGTAAGGATAGTAGAAATTTTATATATGTGTGAAAGAAACATTCTCGTCTAAATATTTTCATTTGCTTTATACTTCCACTTCTGTATATATAATTTATAAACGTAATACCAAGTGAAAATATAAAATTCCAATCGGTAAATTTTAATAAAGTGATTTCTAGTTTATCAATAACAATATGTGATGCCCCTCTGTATAATGTTAATTTTGTTTTGGTATGCGTTAGCTATTTACATATAAGTAACCGAACCTTTTGAAAATACCATATATAAATATTATATAATCTGAAAACTCAAATATTTCAATATTTTAAAATATATAAATTTAATTTATCCCTTGATAATTCTACTTTTGTCATCATTGTTTTTTAAAATAACTTTCAGATTTATTGTAAATATGCGTAATTAATATATCTATCTTTTTGAATCACCAATATAGGATTAACTTTATAAATTCTATATATTGTGGAAATAACTAATGTGTAATCTTTCCTCAATTGAGAATAAAAACTGCTTGATGGTAAATAATTATCTTTTTTATCACGACTGCACCTTCAACCCTTTATCTTATCGATCCTTTGTCTTATCAACCCTTATCTAACAACAGACAAATTATTCATAACATATATAAGCGTAGTACAAATACGTGTTGAATACTATTATTTTCTTCAAATTTTCTGAATTCGGACCACTATCTATGCATTTTTTATGGTGGTTAAAACATGTTTAAAAGCGGTTTTAGAGTCAATTTTTCCTGAGCTTGTTTATTTCAGCCGTAGCATTTTAAATAACCTCTTTAGATGACGAAAATCGTATTTTTAGCGCAAGTTTAAGCCTGAGAAAATAAAAGAAATCACAGGGGAAGAGGTCTGGGGAATAAGGAGGATGTGATAAAACAGTCACAGAGTGCTTAGATAAATAATCCATAACCAAGGTGGCTTTATGGGCAGGGGCGTTGTCATGAAGCAACTTCGATTTCTGTGAATTAAAGAGCTGTTTCCGTTTCCTTCGTATTGAACTCTTAGGCGCACAAGTATATTTATTTATATTTTAATTGATGGTAGTTCATTCTGGAAAAAACTCAAAATATAAAACTCTTATGTAAAAAAAGGTAATAGGCGTCACTTTTCCCATCGATCAGTCAAGATGAACTTTTTCTCCAGAATATAAATAGGAGTAAAAAACAATAGAAAAAAAATTAAAAAGGTCAGGTGTTGATCTTAAAAATAAAGAAGATATATCCTGACTAGGATCAAATGTGCTTTATAGATGGCAGAGCGCCATCTAGTGGAACAGAAATCAACTAAACGTTGATTTAGCCTGTTTCCTGATATTTGGCCAACACATTTTCTTGATAAATCAAGAAAAGCCATCCACAAGCAGGCTGCTCCACCTCGACGAGAGCCAACAGCGCGAAACGCGTTCGTAGATGGCTTTTAAAGATTTTGGGTTGGCCAAATTTCAAGGAACAGGCTAAATCAATGTTTAGTTGATTCTGTTCCACTAGATGGCGCTCCTCCATCTAAAAAGCACATGTGCTCCTGGTTAGGATTTGCCTTCTTCATTTTTATAAATCGAGTGTATCATTTAAGTGATTTTTTCTCAGTTTGTGGATCATAAATATAGTACCAAGTTTCATCTCCAGTTATTATTGTATTTAAATGTTCTCTTTTATTAATATCGATTTTAATTGAATCACTACAAATTTTAATCTCCTCTGTTTTTGTTGTTTGGTTAGATGTCGTGAAACAAAGTAGCCAGAAAGTTTTCTTATTGTTTAAATGCTCATAAACAATGCTTTGGCAGTTACCATATGAAATTCCAACTATATCCGCCATCGTTTCAATAGTTATTTTTCTTTCAGCATAAATTAAATCACTAACCTGCTGGATGTTTTGTTCCGAAATCCAAGTTGAAGGACGACCTGACCTTGGATTATCCTCGATACTCTGACGGTCAACTTTATATCTATTGTACCAGAAATGTACTTGAGTTCTTAAAATTGTTTAATATCCATACGCTTCCTTTAACAGCTCTAAGGTCTCAGTGATATATATATTTAATATAAAACAAAATATTACTGTTGGCTCCTCATTCAAAAGCCCCGACATTATAAAATAACTCTACTAATGAAATCTGTCGATAGTTCGTCATTCTATAGTAAAGTTATTTAGACCCGTTGATTGGATAAATAATTACCTAAATAATTCAAACATTACAGAAGTTTTTATATTTAAGTTAAAATATTTAGACAAATTAACTTGTTTTTTTTTTTTCAACTCCATACTCACCTTTCTACCAACTCTAATATCCCAGTGATATATTTATTTAACATAAAACAAAATATTTATGTTAGATCTATATTCAAAAGCCCCGTCATTATAAAACATGTATATGAGATTGGTCATAAGATCGACATGCTATAGTGAAGTTACTTAGACCCGTTGATTGGATAATAAATTACCTAAATAATACAAACAATACAGAAGCTAATTTTTATATTTAAGATAAAATATTCAACCAAATTAAAATTAACCAGCGGTCGAAATATTCTTAATTACGCTCTAGTTAACCAATTAACCGTTGAAATGAAGGCTTTGTGAATCGAGTTTATTTTATAGATTTAAAAACAGCATTCGTGGAATTTACGAGACGTGAAATGGCTCGATGGAGAACTGAGATCAGAACGAGGAAGGCTGGGAGAGCGGTTCAATATGGCCCGTGTAACTGGCAATGACAATTATCGGTATGCATAATTAAGCAGCTTCAAGTTAATTTGAACAATATTAGCAGCTACGGCTTAATTGCCAAGTTTTGCCCTGGCAATATATATATGGCGTACTTTGGTTTAATATTGGAGCTCTTATTGGAGTGTGCTAGCTCCAGCTATATTACTCGCCGTAGGTAGTGGATATATATGCGCTATTCATAAATGCTAATATCCATATTTCTCTTGTTATTGATATATGCTACTAAAGAATTAGCAAACAGTACCTAATGCAATACAGACTGCCTAGAAATAGAGAATATTTTCTTACCGTTTAGTTTAGTAATAGGCTTGGTCTAGAGGCTTGGTAGATCACGTAGGGTTAGTACATTACATTCAGTTGGTAGATATTGCTGAAGTTAGCTATCTGCATAGTGTTGGTTGATTAAAAGAGATTTATATGTTTGTAGATTGTCTGGAATGAAGGTAAACTGATTAAAATATGTTTAGGCTGATTAGAATATTGAATTGGTTGTATAAGTTTAAAACTGCCTAGAATATGAATCAACTAATTTAGAGTTCTATAGATCGTCTAGAATATTAGTAGACTGTCTGAAAGATTGATAGACTGCCCATATTCAGAAGAAGATTTATAAACTACTTATTTAACGTTTTTATTTAATCAGCGGTTGAATATGTCGTAGATCATCCTGAAATGGAGGTCGTTCTCGACAGAGGAGGAGGGTAGATTGGTATCTACCAGAGATGATGGGAGACAAGTTTAATAAGAAGAATATACTAGTTGAAATGTAAATAGATTTTGAATAGTTTTATGTCCGTTCTGACATGTACGTTCTTTTCTTCCTCTACTGAGAGTGGCTGGCCACATGATCTATCCATACTTCCTCAACCATCCTCTTCATCTCCTCGTAGGTGTGTCGTCCAGTCCATTGTTTTAGATCGTCGTGTATCCCTGTCGTCTCTTTCCCCTCGATCTCTGTCCCCGGAGCTTTCCCTCTAATACTCTCTTACCAGCAAATTTTATATGACCGTATATTTTAGGAGGGTGGTTAAAATGTTATACGGAGAGTATTCTTCACGTTGGGCATTAAAATTGTAAACTTGCTCAATAATATCTAGCCTTGCGTGATTTCTTATTAGAAAAAAGTCCCCAATGCGGGATTCGATTCTGAGTCGTAGCGGTCGAAAATCAAAGGTCTAAACCATCCTTTCACCGACCCCCTATTTTATAAGGATACAAACCTATATTAACTCAATGAATTATTTTCCTCGAATACATTATTTTACAATTGATATCATTCAACTAAATTTGCATACCAACCCTTTGTACATATTTCAATTGTGTTGATATTTTTCTCTTTCCATATAACTAAATTGCATACTAATTCTTGTATATATTTCAAATATCTCTCTTTCTTTTCTTTCTATGTTTAGTTTACCTTCAAACTGCAAGTATCCCTATGGAGACATAGCGTTCTAAGTCGAAATAAAATAAAAATAAAACTCAATAACATAATATTTTAATATATCAATCCCTTCTTAATTAACCGAGTGATAGATGTGTTCTTTAATATGTAGCTAGAGAATTCACAGCTGTGTTCAGACAATAAACTCCAAATATCCAAAGAGTTGGGTGTAAATTCAATGTCCGGGAGGTAGTCTGGCTCGATGGTAGATGGAATCAGGATGCTGAGAACCAAATCACACCATCGATTCCAGTAATGAGGCGGCCTGGGTAAATATCCAGGGATGTGATTGGATCACTTCGTTATTGTAGTGTTTGGTTAGGGTGGCTGAGTTCAAACACCTTTGTCTTCCTCAGACATTCCACACAATGGGAACCATTTTATGGCTCATTTACTATTTCCCTGATCTCGGCTTCTAACTCGAGGTATCATGTTGTGGGGGATATTTAATAGTGGATTCAACAATCATTTTTATCCTTTTCTCTTCTAATAATAATGATAAATGAACAATTTTCAAGTAAATATTTGATGGCTATTTCTTTTAATTTTATCTCTTTTTTTTCTTCTTTTTAATATCATATGACTATTCTTTACGGTCTAAAATTATTGTAAATAAATATGTATAGACAACTGTAGAGGCATAGGTATGATAGTGCAATTGTCCTTAGGGGAGGACATAGCACTTTAAATTGAAATAAAAATATATCTTTACTAATTAAATGTTTTTTTTTTAATTTCTAATCACTTTACACAAAGAGATATTTTACAAATCATTTATTTACAATATTTAATTTTAATTCAGGCTTATATATATGTGTAAGTTCTGGTATTCCTTAATTTTTAATTTTACTTTGAAAATATAATCTAACACCTTTCTAGTACTTTCTTTACATTAGCCATTTTTGGGTTGCATGTTTGTTGAATATTTCAATATACATTTACAGTCGAACTTGGATGATTCGTAGCTCAAGGGACCAAAAAAAATCGAATTAAAAACGGAATTTCTATCTATAGGAAATTCTAAGGACCAAGATAAATATATGATAATGTAATTCTACTGTCCTATAAGCTTATGTCCATAGTTTTCTTGAAAACCATTTCTGAGATTCCATCCTTCAGTGCTGCGTATATAAGTAGAATCGTCCAATACAGTATTAGAGCTCTAAGAAGCGATCTGGTGGATTAAATTGGCGAAACCTCTGGGAGGGTTCACCACTGATGAGCCAAGCCCTCCCAATTATTTTTTCATTGCAGTAAGGGCAGTAGAAATTTGTATTATGTATAAAAGAAACATTCGTGCTTTTAATTCCTTTAATTTTATATGTATAGATGGCGCGTTATTGCTTTGTATAAATATTTGAATTGGATACGTTTGAATTATCCAAGTTCTACTGTATAAACTCAATTTTAAAAAGGCTAACTTTTATGATTGAGAAATTAATTATTGCAAACGATATGAACATATTCGAAGTTATATCGAGTAATGGAATTCAGAGTATAATGTAGTTACATTGTTTGAATACAAAGCAATCGCCTACTTCTACTCACCATGATTATCATGGCAAAAAATACAAATGTGACATTGTACTGGGATATAGTTCATAAATTAAGAAAAAGGCATCTCCTTATCGTGCAATTGAAAGTTGCTGATGGCTAGCGCTATTATTTGGTCAATTCTGGAATAATTAAAATTAAATAAATAGTTGATATTTATTGGGATAGATCGCGCAAGTCATCAGCAACTTTCAGTTGCACGATGAGGAGATGCCTTTTTCTTTATTTATATTTATTTCGACAAATGATAAAAAACATCAGAAACTTTTAGTTGCGCGTTCATGAGATGCCTTTTTTCTTAAATTATCTACTTAATACCAGTAAAATATCACTTTTGTACCATTTGTTCACCCCCCTATCAATGTTCTAATCTTTCCAATTGGGATATTTTGGAGAAATCCACTGCTTGACAAGAGAGAATATATCTCAGTAAATAAGTAATAAAATCAAAGCATGCGAGGATGCGTATCTTATTAGTTTTAATAAAGGCGAGCTTTCGGGCTAATAACCCTTCTTCAGGACATCATATCTGACTGATCTTGCATCTTATATACATATCCATATCGACAAAAATCAGCTTATATACAAAAATCAAACGTATCAGCTAATCAGTTAGAAAAGTAATAGCGAGAAATAACCGCGTGTCCCGAGCATATCATGTAGGAAAAACTCAAGAGACTTCACGATTAAGCCACGATACAGTTTAAGGCTGCATGAGTAAAATTAATCCATAATAATACGTGCAGGCAATGGTCTCCTAAGGTACATTATGGCAATATTGCTTTGTATATGTCAGGGATGTCTATATGTCTATTAATACTGTTGTCTTAAAGAGAGCAACGCCTCGACGACCAATCTTTTGTATTTGCTCTTGATATCTGAGTAATATGCCTGTGGATGAGAGGTATCAAAAGAATGTCCTGTCTGTTGGATGTGTTGCACTATAAGAGATCTGGGTTCACTGTTTCTAACGTTTCTGTGGTGCAACACATCCAACAGACAGGACATTCTTTTGATACCTCTCATCCACAGGCATATTACTCAGATATCAAGAGCAAATACAAAAGATTGGTCGTCGAGGCGTTGCTCTCTTTAAGACATAACAGTATTAATAGACATATAGACATCCCTGACATATACAAAGCAATATTGCCATAATGTACCTTAGGAGACCATTGCCTGCACTTATTATTATGGATTAATTTTACTCATGCAGCCTTAAACTGTATCGTGGCTTAATCGTGAAGTCTCTTGTGTTTTTCCTACATGATATGCTCGGGACACGCGGTTATTTCTCGCTATTACTTTTCTAACTGATTAGCTGATACGTTTGATTTTTGTATATAAGCTGATTTTTGTCGATATGGATATGTATATAAGATGCAAGATCAGTCAGATATGATGTCCTGAAGAAGGGTTATTAGCCCGAAAGCTCGCCTTTATTAAAACTAATAAGATACGCATCCTCGCATGCTTTGATTTTATTACTTATATTCTTCAGAGGATTTCAACCTACTTTATATCTCAGTAAAGTAGGCAATCCTCAAGATTTACAAATACACTCCTCATTTAGTTCAGTGAATGGGGATTTTTAAACAAATTCCAACAACGTCTATTCTTAAGGTAAACGAAAAAATTGCGCTACGAATTTTAAAATAAAAATACAACCTTTCGCAATGAGTTTCTTTTATTATTAAATATAAATATTAAATATTAAATATTAAATAAAATAAAATAAAAGAAACTTATTGCGAAAGGTTGTATTTTTATTTTAAAATTTGTAGCGCAATTTTTTCGTTTACTAAAGAATGAACCTCAACTTGAATTATTTGGAAATAAAAGAAACTCATTGCGAAAGGTTGTATTTTTATTTTGAAACAACGTCTATATAGTTTTTATTTGCATATATGTCTAGATTTTGATCAGTCACAATTGTGTAACTGCCTTGAAGGTTAATTTTGTCCTACGCTGTCATCAGAGAAAGCCATCCCATTTTCGGCCAACAATTGCCGCTGTATTGCAGAATCTATTTCGTGGTGACTTGGGAAGTAAGTTTTGTCGAAACTTCTGTCTATACGCGTTTTCTTCTTCTTTTTAATCTCCACTCAATCATATTAGGGTATTAAGTTGTGTTGCTTGATGATGTCTGTTTGACAACCATATTAATTGGGTGAAGTAGAATGCATCTGTATTTGTCATTAAGACTGGAAACACTACTCAATGGCAGGCCGACTTAGCTCCAAAAGAAATGGCCGCCTCTGACATGAGGAACAGACGCCATGTGCAGCGGTTCCAAAAAGGAGTAAAAATAGTACAAACGCTGCTCATCCTGTATCCCTGGATTAGGAGCCCTTACATGTACTATCAGCCAGGCCAGCTGAGCTCAGGTGTTTTAGTGAGCTTGTTACTGCTCCCCCTCCTCCTTTTTCATCCGGGCTTGGGACCGGAAAAGGCGGAGTTTCTGTCTCTACGCGTGTACATAGGGAACTGTATGTTTCAGTGGAAGTACTCTCTCTCCATACATATATTTATGAAATGAAAGGATTTAAAAGCATGAATGTTTCTTTTATACATAATACAAATTTCTACTGTCCTTACTCAATAGTCATCTTGTAAACCATTTCTGAGATTCCACCCTTCAGTGCTGCGTATATAAGCAGAATCGTCCAATACAGTATTAGAGCTCTGAGAAGCGGTCTGCTGGATTAAATTGGCGAAACCGCTGGAAGGGTTCACCACTGATGAGCCAAGAACCCTCCCAATATATTTTTTTTCGTCGCAGTAAGGACAGTATAAGTTTGTATTATGTATAAATGAAACACTCGTGCTTTTAAATGCTTTAATTTTATATGTATAGATGGCGCGTTATTGCTTTGTGTTAATATATACCTAACTGACCTTGTCTTTATTGTAGGCGGAAGAGCATTGCTCGATGCAAATATTTGAATGTAATTCTACTGTCCTATAAGCTTGAGTCAATAGTCTTCTTGTAAACCATTTCTGAGATTCCACCCTTCAGTGCTGCGTATATAAGCAGAATCGTCCAATACAGTATTAGAGCTCTGAGAAGCGGTCTGGTGGATTAAATTGGCGAAACCGCTGGGAGGATTCACCACTGATGAGCCAAGCTCTCCCAATATATTTTTTCATCGCAGTAAGGACAGTAGAAGTTCGTATTATGTATAAAAGAAACATTCGTGCTTTTAAATTCTTTCATTTTATATGTATAGATGGCGCGTTATTGCTTTGTGTTAATATATACATATATTTACAACTTGCTATTCTGGGTATTCCATTTCAACCTATATTGTATTCGAAAATCTTCTATCATTCATCAGTGTGCCAGAGAGAGAGTTTAAACTTATGACATTTAATAAGAATCCTTACTTTAGAAAAGCATTTATTTAAAATTTATATACAATATTCAAATAATAACTCCATGACATACTCTATTGAACAGCTACTTAATAAGCAACCAGTTTCCTGTGCTACCAAATTTGTTATATCATTAATACATATTCAAATTTTATTAAGAAGCCAATAAAAGACCAAGAAAAAAAAGAAACTATCCATTTTATTTACAAATGTCTCTCATGAAGTTTCTACTGTTTAAAACTCACTAGTTTCAATTTTTTAAAATGATTTAATATTAAATTTTATTGGTTAAAATTATTAAATTTTATGTTTGGAACAACATACACATCAGTATTCGACGCAATGAAATGAAATGACTAATCTATCTCTTGCAGTCCTAATCACAGTACAGATGTTTCCTCATATTGAAATACCGTTGAGAAGGCAATGGTACATCATATCAAAGAACCGTAAATAAAGCAATGATGCATCAGACTAAAGAACACTAGACGAAGCAATACGATACACCAACCCAAAGAACAGTGGACGAAGCAATGTACATCAGACCAAAGGACGGTAGAAAAATCAATAGTGCATCAGACCAAATGACAGTGGACGAAGCAACGGTACATCAAACCGAAGAACAATGAACGTAGTAATGGTACATCAGCCTAGAGGAAAGAGGAGGAAGCACTGGTACATTAGGCCAAAGGATGGTGTACAAAGCAATGGTACTTCAGGCCAAAGGGCGGTAGAAGAAGCAATGTACATTATACCAAAGAAGAGTTGACGAAGCAATGATACTTCAGACCATAGGACGGTAGACGAAGCAATGCACATCAAACCAAAGGAGAGTGGACGAAGCAAAGTACATCAGGCTAATGGACGGAGACCAATATAAAAACCTAAATAATTGCAATAAGTAATTTAATGAATGAAAGGAAGAAAAAATTGTTTGCAACAAGTTTCTTTTATTCTTAAATTTGGCGAGCTTTCAGGCGTTAGCCTATCATCAGGCCGACATCGCAAATATATATAAAATAATACAAAATCTAAACTAAATATAGGCGTAGAACTGATCTTACCGGAAATAAACAAATCGTAATAAAATATATCGTATACACCGATACATGCAAATGTGCCGAAAACTTTAAAATAAAATAAAATAAAAATTTTTTTTAAAAACAAATTTAAAACTATGAAATTTGTGATGCGCTAAGATTACATAAAAAGGACTAAAATAAGATTTGGAATTTACAATAAGACAAAAAACCGACTATGAATTTATACAACTAATTTAGCTATGGGATATATGAAGGTATTGCTGTGGTAAATCGATCCTTCTGTTAATGCTCTTTTTATCGTTCGAAACCAAGGATTCTAGTATAAGTCTATTATGTTTGGAGAATATGTTTCGGAAGTAACACTTGACCTCCTGTAGGTTGAAATGGTGGCCTGTAGAATCCTCATGTTGATATATAAAAGATCTGCTATCTCGGTTCCTTACGTTTCTGATATGCTCCTTAACTCTGGTACCGACAGTTCGGCCGGTTTCCCCCACGTAAGAAGCGGTACATTGTTGGCAAGATAATGAATAAACCGCATTTTGCTGGTCACTCGGTTCTGTCTTCACCTGAGATTTCGTGATTGGATGTCTGACTAATTGGCCGATGGATCGAGAGCCTACAAAAACAGGCCTAATCCCAAATTTCCTCAAAACATCTGCTAGCCTTTGATTAGTAGGGGAATACTGCAAATAGCAATTGGATCGATATACCTGCCGGTTTCGGGGAAGGAACCCTTTATAAGTGTGTTTCATTACAAATGAGGCTGGGAATCCATATCTCTGGAGGTTTCGGATAATGTTGCTCTTTTCAATCTTTCTGAAGCCTGGAAGGGAGCAATGCGTGATAATTCTTTTTGTCAATGTTTTGACTATGGAAATCTTGTGACTTATCGGGCCAAATGAGTTGAAATTGAGGTATGACGGCTCTATTCCTTTCTTATAATAAACGGTCGAATGGTATTTGTGTTCGGTTCTGAGGATGAGTATGTCCAAATACGGCAAGGCGGCCTCTGTCTCTGTCTCCATAGTAAATTTTATCTGGGGGTTATAACTGTTCAGAGTGTCTAAAATCAGGTTTCCTTTGTCCTCTTCAAACTCGCAAAAGATGTCATCAATATAGCGGTGCCATCTTTTTATGCCAAGGTGTTTGAAGGTAGTGATCCACTTGTCTATTTTCAACATGACAATTTCAGCCGCTATCAATGAAAGTGGGCTCCCCATAGGGGAACCACAAATCTGTTGGTAGATTAAATCTTCAAACTTGAAATTATTCAATGAAAGGCAGAGCTGGAATAAAGTGACCACTCTATTGTTTTCAATGGAATCAGTAGAATTTTGGGCCAGTATTTCTTTCAGGTTTTCCACAATTAGATTGTGCGGTAAGCTAAGGAACAAGGATACAACATCAAAGGAGCCCATGATACATCCCGGATTTGGTTTGGAATTCCGTAATTTAATGATGAAATCAGGTATGTTACTGATGGAAAAGGAATTGTAAGAGCGTATCACTGGAGACAGGAATGAAGTTAAGAACCTTGATAATGGCATAGCTGGCGAAAGATGGTACGCGAAAAGAGACCAAAGCAATGTACATCATACCAAAGGACAGTGGACGAAGCAATAGTTCAACACACCAATGGACGATGGCCAAAGCAATTGTACATTAAACAAAAGATCGGTGGACCAAGCAATGTACATAAGACTAAAGGACAGTGTACGAAGCAATCTACATCAGACCAAAGGACGGTAGACGATAAATTGGTACATCAGGCCAAAGGACAGTGGACAAAGCAAATAGTACATCAGGCTAATGGACGAGACCAAAGCAATAGTACATCAAAACAAAAAACCAAAGCAATGGTACACCAAAACAAAAGAAGGAGACCAAAGCAATGATACATCAGACCAAAGGACAGTTGACGAAGCAATGGTACTTCAGACCAAAAGACAGTGGACAAAGCAATGGTACATCAGACCAAATAACGGTGAGCTAGGCGCTGATATACCAGAACTAAAGAAGGAGACGATGGCAATGGTACATCAGATTAAGGGAAGCAAGGACAGTCTGGGCCATTAAGTCCCCGGCAACCTCCCCATTATTTTCCCCGACATGCTCTAATGGCGAGATTAACAAGTCGACCCAGAGCTTGAAGAAATCTCCCTAATTGTTCCCAATTTACCTGCGCAGGACCTTTTTAATGGGACTTGGCGTTAAACATTACCGTGGCCAGGCCGGGACTCTGATGGAACTTTCTGAATACTTAGGCTTGTCTTGGGCTAATGTAAAACATAGTGGTTAATATGATTAAAATATTCCTTTTATAATCTGAAAACAAAACTAAAATTATGAGAGTTAAGATTTAACGTTTCTCTTCTCTGTAATTGGTCGTCTCAAGACTGCGGTCTTTAGGAAACTTTCAAATTTAATTTCCGAATAAAAGTACAAAACGAAGTGCGACACCTTTAATTTGTGATATATATTATATCCATGTATCTATGCAGCCAATATTCATTCATATTAATTTTGATAGACCATATGCGCTTACATATAATATTAAGTGATATTTATTAGTTATTTTGCGCCGTGTTATACGTCAAAAAGGCAACAGTTATAAAAATAAACTTAATCAATCAAACAAAATGTTCCAATCTTGCCACAGTTGGGAAATTGAAGAGAAATTTCCTGCCCGATGGAAGAAATGACATGTCTCAAGGGAACTGGCAATCCCCACAATTTACAGATACATTCTTTATTCGGTTCATGGAAAGAGGCATTCATACATACCCAGTGGTAATAGGGATCTGATAGGTATATTTTATGATGGCGATTTCTTTGGTGTTTCTATCCTTTCATCATTTTACACTAAAGGCTGTCGGGCGATATTTCCCCCTGCTTTAAATAACACTACTTTATCATTTAGAAGGCTATTGTGTTCTCTTTAGAATCTCTAGTTATTTAATATTTTATATTTGATCAGGTTTCTTCAGTTCTTTTACTATCCGTTATCTTATGTTGACTTAGAATTAAGAATCCCTTGAGATAAATTGATGTGATCCAACCTTTATTAAATTTTGACAGAAGAGAGAGAAAGAGAAAATAATTAAGAGTACAAATATTTATAATTCTATAATATAGATATTGTGGTTGTATGTATCTTATTTAAAAGTATTTTAAATATTTTCCTTTACCAACATATTCTAGATGTGATCTATATGATTTTTTTTCACATAATTTTATTTAGCGAATTTCTGTTTCCCCAGTATTTTTAAAATCGCGTAAGATTGTTATAGGAAATCAGAGATAATGAAATAAATGTACGATCTAATGAATATTGTATTGAATCTATCTTAAATTCCTATTGTGTGTATTCGACATATAGCAATTAGATATATTCTGAATTGTATTTAGGTCTATTTTATATTCTGCAATTAGATATTTTTCATAGCAATTAATACTGTCGCGAAGAAAAATAATCAAATAGGCTTTCGAATTACTTTAAATATTTATTTAATTAGTTATAGGAAAGATTTAAATATAACAAAACAACAACAACAAAGCCTTTATTTAGGGCCTCTCGCCCTATAGAGGATTCGCCAGTTCACAAGGGATGGGGAGAACACTGTGTGGCCTTTTTCCGGGATATAGTCTTGTGGAATCCAAATATCGCCATCGCTATATACCTATTCTTTGATATCCCATTAATTAGTGACGGAAATGAAGGATAAGTTGTTCCGTTTTATCATTTAGTTTTCGTCTTTCCTTAGACAGTGCAGCAGAGTCAAATAAGTAGTGCAACATCTCCGTTGTTATTCCTGATCCACAAAAAGTGCATTTCAGGTCTTCACGCCTCAATAAAATCAGATGATGTTCTCTGAAAAAAAATTGAAAGTGTTCTAAAGTGTGCGATTAATCTGATGACAGGAAAAGGGAGTTCACTTAAGAAATATTCTTCGGTGGTAAACGTTGTATATATATCTCTATAGTGGGAATATAACTTTGATTGGGTTATTCTTGTTAAGTCGTTTTGTATTGTTTGCTCTATCGCAGTTCTTAATATTCCTGGGATAGCATTCCTTAGTGAATCAGGATCATTACAATAAGTAAGCCACGAGGATCCGTTATTGTTGAGTAAATTGCTTAATTGTTTTATAAACCCGATGGGCGCACCTGTAGCACAGGATATTTGCCTCATTCTATTTAAACATATTCGAGGCAATCTATTTGTATCCATACTCAAGGAAAGATTTAAATATAAAATAAAAGTTACTATGTACATGAGCCAAATCGACCCAACAGTTAGAGCAAGAGGGGAGAACTGGGTTTTTCCTCCTTCCACGTGGCGCCACTGTATTCCCCGACAAGTCGGTCCAGTCCAGATAAGAGGTAATAACTCCTGACAATACCTTGATATTTTACATTGAGAAATTATATTATTCTAACATCACACGGATGTGGCGCTGAGTTTGTTGTTGACACACATTAATATGTTATAATACCTTGATAAAGGTTGGCGTTCAGCCAACTGAAATATTGCTAAATAAATGATATTTTGATCCAATATATGCCTTTTCAATAAAATTCTGTTTCACACATATATATGAAAAAAATGAGATAACGAATAAATTAAATTCCATAGAAAGGGATTTTATTGTATATATATTTCAATAAAATAAAAAGATGGTTTTATAAGGGTTACAAAAATGAATGAATATAATTGATTTATTTTATTACACAAGTGTAAATAATTACAAATCAATCATTATTAATTAATATATATATTGTTGCGTTGTTGGTTGACAAAGAATAACTTCCGTGGGTACAAAGGATCTTTAGGACTTTATTTAAGCCTAATCGATAAAATAATTACAGAAGAGTGCAAAGATAAAACAACAATAAATAAAACAGCCGTTACAAACTCACCAACTGCATCACGGTGAGGGAAAGCAGGAGCAAAACAGGAGACAGAATTTGTAGAACCTTCTAGAATTTTCCAGGAAGTACACCAGCGTCGGCGGTAAAGCAGCAGCCCGACCTCTTGGAGTACACCACGTAGCTTCGTTGTTCCACCCTCATTTCTTATCTTTCTTCTTCTCCAGCATGAGTTTCTCCTCCCTATATATCCAGGAGTAGATCTTTCCAGAACGGTCATGGTTGGTTAGCCAATCAGAAAGCCGCCAGCGCTGAGCATTGCGCAGTCGGTACTGGTTGGCCAATCAGTTGTTCTCCGATTTTTCCATTTTTCTTGAACGTTCTAAAATATTCTCTCTCCATTCTGGAATGTGCTTTTCTTTCTACGTAACAATATAACTCCAGGTTTATATTTATGTATCACTTTCTAGTCATATACTATCAATAAGATATACATATATCGTGTGTTTTGGATTTAATAATTGTTTATTTATGTATGGACGTTTTTACTGCTTATTTAGTTCTGGTACAGGTCATGGCTTTCAGTGAGGTCTTAAAATTCTATTGTGAGCTCTTCTTTTAAGCATACCTTTTAGAGTAACTACAATAATTTGGTCCTTAATAACAATAATACCCTATTATTAAGGCCCAAATTATTGTAGTTACTCTGAAGAGCTTATAAGAAGAGCTCATAATAGAAATTCAAGGTTATTGAAAGCCATGGCCTGCACAAGAACAGAAGAGAAAAGGCCGATATGGTTTAGCGTTAATATTAATATTATAAAAACGTTTATACATGAATTAATAATTATTGTTGCGTTGTACCCGACTCTGTTTGTGTTCCGATGAGTTCGTGAACAGATGCAGCGGTAAATGAGGGTTCTATTAGATAGCATGAACTAGAAGGAATATAATAAGTGGGACTTGCCTCCAACCTCCGTATTAAGAAGGATCCTTGTATCCGTGGATGTCATTCTTGCGAAGTGTCCCGTTCCACACACAGTCTACGTCCGCCTGGACGACACCGACTTGTAGGCTGACCCGCTGCCGCTGTGACCAACAAAAACTTTACGGTGTCCACTTCCACACAGTGTTCCGCTTCATACAGTCCAGTCCCAACACGGCCTGGCAAGATTCAGGGCCACTCCGCGGACAGGCCAACAGCGCCTGTAACTCGTGTTGTGTCCGATCCCTTTTTGAGGACTAATCGCTGTCGAACTCCTGTCTACAGATTGTTGAATTTCTCCTTGAACCACGCGGTCGCTCCTACGCGCTGTTAGTCTCCTAATATTTTGTTCTGATCCAGGCATCTTCCATCATACCGCCTAACCTCCTGACTGCTGCAGGTAGCCCCTTCCATATTTATCTATTTCTCACCTCCTACGAACTTTGGGTTCTTGGGGTAAGAGAGCCAAACGTCACAATATGTATCTGTATTTAGTAGGCCTCTAGTTTATCCGCCCATTGAATGGTTCTTTACTATCGCGTTACATCACTTAGCCAATCAGTATTGTCATTAGCCGATCAGCGAGCAGTATCTTTAGCTTAGCTATGACATCAAGCAACAAAGTACTACCCACGTATACTCTCTCCATCTCACTCTTTTTTTTGTTATATTCAAATAGCTTTTTGTCCTCTCTTTCTCTCACATTGCCTATCTTTTCTTTTTTTTTAACAAACCCAAGTTATAATTTTTAAATAATTATTTTTATATAAGGTATTTTTATTATTTTAATAAAAAGGATGTGACGTTAAGGCTTCACTTTCTGTAATGAAGAATTAAGGTAGATGTGGGAATATAATTCAATTTTCCTTGAAATAGTCCAGCGTATGTACGTCGGGCTGATGTTCTGGTATATGCTGTACATATATTTGGCACAAATGTATATAAAGTAATTTTATATATAGAATTCATAAGCCCCAAACTAGGCGGTGTATATAAAATATAATTTTTTGAAAAAATGTTAAGTTGTTCACAGCGAAACCGTTTCTTTCTAAAGTAAAACAATTTTCAACAGCCCCCTCCCTTATAATGAAATAATTTTTATTATTTTAGTATGGGCATTTGAGGATGGGGGGAGGATGTTTTGTTCGTCTCACACTAAAAATTAATGGTCGCTCTATAAGTAGTTCATCTTTTTAAGTACAGATGGCGCGCTAATCCACCGTGCTCAGAAAATTGGATATGTACACGCACTTTTTTGATAAACTTTCGTTTGAATATCTTAAGATAAATTACGTTAAAATTATAAATGAATAGTTTAAATAACAATATTTGGGCAGACATTCAACCATAATATGAATGTTTTAATATTCTGAATATAGAGCAATCCATAATATAAAAATTTAAAAATAAGGCTTATTTTGGATTCAGTTTTATTAGTCCACAATTTCGATGGGCCAATCGTCCATCTCTTACGAGATTTTTCTTGTTTTGAAGGACCACAGCAGATCGCGGGCTTCAGGTGAGATACGGACGTCTCACAAGCTTGTTGGGAGATAAACCATCTATGATATACACCCTAAACAAGATTAAATATAAACAAAGATATAAATTAGGAAAAGGCATCTTCTTATCGTGCAACTGAAAGTTTCGGATGGCTTTCGCAATCTGTCGAAATAAATATAAACTATTATCGTTGATTTTTAATTATTCCAGAATTGGCCAAATACCGATTCATTATAAATCAAGAAAAGCTAAACCACGGACGTGTTTCGGGCTATAGGCCCTCATTAGTGTGGTGCAAGCTGTACCTCAACGACAAAAAAAGGTCATTCAGGCTTCATGAAAAATCAAAAAACATGAAACATGAGACCGCGACACAATGTGGAAAATATAAATGTTATATACATATATCAATTAAATTAAAAAGAAATAAATAACAAACAGATGTGAAACCTATCAACAACGGTAATTTATTTAATGTTTTAAGAAATATTCGTTAATCATAATCTACCAAATACCTATGTGATATATATAGTATGCAAGAAAGCAGTTGTTTATCCGTTAGTATATATGCTATACAATAAACATGTAGATATATGTAAATATGGTTGTATCCAGCCTTCAACCCGGGAGATGAATGGAGCCATAACTCTAAAATAAAAAGTTCCCTCGGCGAAATTAGGTTATAAACTCGGGGAGAATGTTTTCCAACTAAAGCACAAAATCCATTACGACGAGTGAGTTCTATGGACGCCAGCGAAATCTATTAAAAAAGTGCCCAACAAAAGATTGCCTATAAATATCAAAATGTCATTTATTTCAAGATGTGTTTAAAACTGGGAGGTTTAAATGTAAAAGTTTATTGTGGCCAACATTTTATTAACGTCCACTTTGGTTATATTCCATATTGGATGGTAGCGGTTGTATCTAGCGGGCGGACATTTTATTTTGAATTCTTTGCTGTTTAAATATGGATTATTTTTGGTAGAATTATGTTGAAACAAATGTATTTACAGTGAAATATTCTCAATCCTTTCTTCCAAAAATTATATATTTCGGAGAATTAAAAATAAAATAGTATTAAATATATTAAATAAATTAATAAAAATAAAACAGGTCATACATTTAACTTATCTCAACACATAGTGTAGTATGACAATACCCATGGTAAATACCAAAGATTTAGAATCTATGATAATCAACCAGCGCAAAAAAAAATCATAAACAGATGTATTGAAACAATACGAAACAATATGGACAAATACTATCCTAAAGATGTAGGCACTCTTCTCTATATACCACGATGTTCCACGAAATTCTTAAATTTAGTTTTGAGTCTCGAGATATCGTTCAATCGGCACGTATCATCCAGCATGCACGTATAGTTTCAAAAATAGTTTTTCACAAATATTGTAATATATTCTCTCAATATCATAATTATATTCAAAACATGTAAATAATAATTTGTATATAAAATAGTATTTTATCATTAATTTGTTAAGGTGATACTCCTGTTGAAGGCCTGAAAAATCCGAAAACTTCAAAATAAAGGTTTTCGCAAGAAACTTAGCCATGGAAGCTTTATTAATATCATTATAAAATAGTATTATATAGTTCCCCTATATCATTTACGGAAATACACACGAAAGCCCAAATTTCAAACAAAATTTTGAAACACAAAAGTTATCCAACAGAAGGTATACAAATAACACCAATACTTCTGATGCTACTCATTTACATACTCAACTAGATAACTAAACAACATACCCGTTCTACGAAGATATCAAGAAAGACAGCAAGTTCCAAATCTTTTTCGAATTTCGACAATACTAATAATTATCATTATAATCTCTTTACTCATTAATCTCATAATCATCATTGTTAAAGTTATCATAATTCTATGATTTTTTACTATCTTTATATTTTATTTTATTATATAGATTAATAGCTTCTCATGTGATTGAGCCAAATGAATGATCAACATATATTGCTTCAACGAATTATTTTTGTCCAATATTAGCATCATTAGCACATACACATCATTGTTATTATTTCTGAAATTACCATGTTTGTTGATTATGCAATCACCCGAAGTGTTAGTTCAGTTTAAAACACAGTTAAAGTTTCCTATAAGAATTTTATAGGTTATTGTCAGAACCGTTTCTGAATAGGCTAAGTACATCTTGGGGGATCATTAGGGGGTCGGTGGAAGGATGGTCTAAACTTTTGTCTTTCGACCGCTACGACCCGGGATCGAATCCCGCAATGAGCACTTTTTTCTAATTAAAAAAAAATTCTCCAATGGCCCCCGTTTCTTGCAAAATTCCAACCCCACCAGCGAATACAAGTAACCAAACGGGATTCTGGCACCATTTTAAGTGCAAAGTCGAACTGCTTTTCACATGTGTAGACATATGGTGCACTTGAAGGAAGAGCTGTCGCCAACTTCTACCCACCATGATTATCATGACCTGTACCACGTGTACTAGGGAAAATAATACATCTTCAGGCAACTTATCTGTTAAATAAGCTAAGTTTTCTTCTTTTATAAAAAAGAGTTCATTATAAATAAAATTAGCTTACCTTCTCTATCTTTATGTAATCCGGATACATGGAGCGTATTAAAGTCATATATACGAATTTTATATACGATTCATGGCTGTTATGCAAACAACAGCGGTCAAATATAAATAAATAATATCACAGATATATTCAAGTAGATGATATGAAACATGAAGAAAAAGTATATTCTGTATGAGAAACCCTCCATTATATTGTCACCTTTTGCTTTGATTCATGTAATTATTTTTATTATCTTTTCATTTTAGAAGTATTAAACAAGTGAATATTAGTTTGAGAAAATTATCATGTATGAAAATTCTGTTAGATACTAATCGTGTCCAGAACAACCACACATGAACAATTACCTAAACATTTATTCTTCATAACAAGCTTTATTTAGACCATACACATTGTATAATTATATACATAAAATTATAATAAAGTAAGTAATAAAGTATAGGGAGAATGTGTACAGAGCTATATATATACATTATATTTGAGTCAGTAAAATTAAGTCAAGCTCTTTTTTATACATCATATTTGTTATTAAAACCAACACCATAGGTTGTATATGACGTATTTAGTAATATCAAAAATCCTTATTATATCAAAGTTATGAAATGAAGGTTTACCTTTTCGCATTTCCGTAGCTATGTTGCTATCCCAATTTTAGATAGTGCTTTAACTAGCTGTTCCAATCGCTGTCTATTTGTCTTCAGGAATAAAATTTGGATGATAACTTTGGAATTTGTCCAACCGTGCCCATAGCCATCGAATCATAACCTTGATATAATAAGGATTTTTGTAATAAATATTGATTATAATTACGATTATGATATAGAAAAAAAGAGCCCGGCTTAATTTTAGCGATTCAAATATAATGTAAATATATAGCTCTGTACACATTCTCTCTGGTATGCTTTATTACTATTTTGTGTATCTAATTATACAATGTGTAACATCTAAATAAAGCTTGTTATGAAGAATACATGTTTAGGTAATTGTTCATGTGTGGTTGTTCCGCATACAAAACGTTGACACTATATATAAATGGGTTTGAAACATGTTACAATCATAGTATCGAGAATATGAGAATTAGTCAGATAATAATGAATTTTCATTTTTACTTTCAATTGAAAACAAAAGGCTGCGCCGAATTGTCCCCGTAATTGGCGAAAGATATTCCGTGATTATGCCTCTATAAGAAGTCAAACATGTTTTAATTGCTTCTCAATCTTATTCAATTAAAAGTTTAAATAATATCAAATCATATAATCTAATAAGAAAGTGTATGTTGGCATCCCTTACCCATTTTTCAGTTAACAGAGTGATTTCTGATTTTATAACTTAAGAAGTAAATAATTATCATAATATCCTTTGGTTATGCTTGTTTTTTGAAAAAATTTGTTTCAATATTAATTTTACACTATGTACTTTAGACAGGCACATTACAAAGCAACTAATATTAATGCTGGCCCAACAACGAGACATCTTTACTGAGCGAAAGAACGACTCCCCAATCCCGTCCAAGCAACGATAACCTTGTTCGGCCAAGAAAGAACCATTAACACAGGTAAGAGAAAGCTATAGAACCCGACCCAATTAAATAATGGTTACAAAATAAAGCCATTGATCGACACCTGTGTGAAAGAAACCAATACACAACAAAGGTCTAATCATGGACCAATAAAAATGAACCTGTCTTGAAACAAATCTTCTTCTTCTCCTTTCTTGATTGGGTGAACTAGAATGCGTCATCCTTTGTCATTAAGACTGGGAGCACTACTCATTGGCAGGCCGACTTAGCTCCAAAAGAGATGCCCGCCTCTGACATGAGGAACAGATGCCATGTGCAGCCGCTCCTAATAAGGAGTACAGACTCATCCTGTATCCCTGGATTAGGAACCCTTACAGGGTACTATCAGTCGGGCCAGCTGAGCCCAGGTTTTTTAGTGAGCTTGTTACAGCTCCCCCTCCTCCTTTTTCATTCGGGCTTGGAACAAATTATGGACGTTTGTCCCGCCCAAGTAAAAGGCACCAATATCTAACCAAAAAATAGTAAACAAGAAAATGGGCCCAATTCCCGACAAAGCTCTGGCGAAATGGCGAAACCGCTGGGAGGGTTCACCACTAACATGCCAGGCCTTCTAAATTATTTTTGACCGCAGTAATGACAGTAGAAGTTTGTTTTATATTTTTTTTTAAATAAAAATTCGCGCTTTAATACTTCCATTTCTTATGTATAGATGGCACGTTATCGCCAAATAAAGAAATCAGTACCATCACCGTACCAATAAACAAACACCATAAATCGTTTAAATAAGTAAAGGACACAAAACTAAAAATAAAATAAAAAACACACTATTTTCAAACTGTTTATCTATTTGTTATATTGAAATTTCTCACACACACTGGAAACACTTTCAATATTTTCTTCAATTAGTCTTCAATCAATAAATGAACACGACGTACAATTTATTGTTAAAATTCAACAATCAATAGACATTCTTTCTAGGTCAATTTAAATACATTTTTCTATTATTTATTAAATATATTCAATCGATTATTTTTATCATTGTGAAAAAAATAGTACAAATGTGATATTGTACTGGGATAAGGTGCATAAATTATGAAAAAATACATCTTCTTATCGTGCAACTGAAAGTTGCTGATGGCTTGCGCCATCTATCGGAATAAATATTTTTCACTTTGTATCGCGGTTTCGCGCAATTCTGGCCTTAACTACCCGTTTCATGATTTTTAGGATGCCTGAATGACCAGTTTTTTGGTCATTGAGGTACAGCTTACACCACGCTGATGAGTGCCGATAGCCCGATACGCGTTCGTGGTTAGCTTTTCTTGATTAATCAAGAATGGGTATTTGGCCAATTCTGGAATAATTAAAAATCAACGAGAATAGTTGATATTTTATCTGATAGATGGCGCAAGCCATCAGCAACTTTAAGTTGCACGATAAGAAGATGCCTTTTTTTTTTCATATTTTTATCATCACAAGGTAATAAGACCAAATCAAAATATAAAAAAATAGTGTGTGACGTTTCGGTAACAAAATTGGATTTGGTCTTATTACCTTGTGTTTATAATCTATAATCCAAATTGTGCCTTATCAATATTTTTATCATGTTTGTTAAATTAAAAAAAATTCTTGGTACCAAATTGAAAACCCCGAAAAAACAGACCCTCCAACTAAACAATAGGAAGTCGACACAGTTGGCCAGATGGAAATCTGGTCACCTGCGCCCTCTAGTCTATAAAGAGGGAGCCAAAAGCTTCCCCATGTGCACTAGGTGCAAAACCGAAGAGGCCCCTCCCCAACATATACTAAATTGTATTGGAAAGGACAAAGCATCCCTGTACAGAGAACCAAGAAGAGTTCTTGAACTTCTTATGAGCATGATCTCCAAGATCTTGTTTAATTTAGACTAATAAAAGGATAAGAACAAAAATATATATTTCTGTTAATTTAAATATTTTAACTCTTCAACCTAAAATTATCAAAAAGAAAGACATAGACAAAACTTTTTGTACCTTTATCTATGTCACTTTCAAGTTAAAATAATGCCTATTCAAACAATTAATCTCAAAAATGTAGGTTTACACAGAGATTTCACATTCTAAATTAAGGAAGATAGAAACAAATATATGAAAATAATTATTTTTTCAAATAAAAAGGCATATATTGGATCAAAATATGCCTTTTTATTTAAAGATATTTTAATGGATTGCTCTATTTTCAAAACAATAAATATTTTTATTTTCATTAATCAAATCTATCAATTGATTTAAATATCCTGGATATTAATTAAATGAATGCTACAGGTTGTTGGATATGAGTTTCTCTTTTTAAAATCAATGTTAATTGATTTTAAAGATTGTTAAATCGTGAGTCATATGTTTTATTTATTATATTTATAATTTTAACAGACACGCTTAATTTTTAATCAAATCTTGAATATTCGAATGAAAATACATATTCAATATATTTTTAAAAACATGTAAAAATGTAATTAGAATATGAAATTAATATCTTTTTTTTTCTTAATTTATGCATCTTATTTTAGTACAATATCACATTTGTACAATTTCTTAACATCTTTTTTTAAAGAAAATTCTCAGCGTGCTATATGGTGTGATATTTACTTCCATTTGCGAAAGGGGTATTAGAAATAAGAAACTTACATTGCATTTTCAATCCAACTTATTTTGATCATCAATGTGAGTCCTTGGCAGTTTCCCGAGCTTTATTGATTCTCGCCATGTTTATATTCATTCCTGCTGTGGGCTTCTACCATGGTATCATTTTCTCCTGAAATTAGAGAAAGGTAGGTCTGATTAATATATGGACCAAAAAAGTGTCAGCCCGATTTGATTTTGAGCGATGGGTCATAAGGCAAAGAAATCATGTTTTTCAATGTATTTTCGATCAGAAGGTTGTTCATTTTCAAAATCGTATACGCCAAATTCTAATTTTGATGTAGATCACAATTAAAGGCTCATTCTGTTGTCCATGTGTCGCGGCCATCTTCAAGGTATATAGGAATCTTCGGAAATATTTTGTGTATTTCAATCAGGAGGTTTCCAAAAATATATATATTCTGTCAGCTGACTTTCAACACACCGCCAACAATCAAGACCTTAATTGTTAACAATCCCTGAACACCTTTAAATATTCTCAACCTGGAAATCAAATTTTGAATGATGGAATTAACCTACATTGGATATTTGAAAAATTATTTTTTCAAATTGGAATATATACAGAGAAGAAAAGTTCATATATCAACAACTAAGAAGAAGATAAAACTGATATTTTAAACCTTTAATGGAAATATAGAAATTGGAATATTTATCTTGAAGATATTTAGTTATATATCAATATCCTATTACGAAACTTAAATATTGATTGCATGGCAAAAGACAAATTCCGTCAGTTAGAATAAATAATTAAACTTAACACCTTCTAATTGCAGATTCAAATTATTTGTGCCTATATAGGAGTGATATTTCGGGCGAAGCAGTCCCAAGACTGATGTTCCCCTAGGATCCTACAGGTTGATTCTTCTATGGCATAAATGTTATGATAAAACAGAGCTTCAGTCAGTTTGTTCGTTCCTTGAATGCTATTGCGTGGGTCTGTATTAGGTTAAAGGCCATGTCAAATATTTCTGCATCGAATATAAAAAATGTGAATATTTGTTTGAAAAATATTATTAAATCAAAGGCCGAGTTAATATATTGGGATAGAATGGGGATTTCTACACACATGGAGATGGATGTTCTCCAATTTATTACGGCTAGCGGAACAAAGAGTGTGTGCGGGGACAAATAGGAGAATGTAAGGACTTAGGTCTGTCCCGCTAGGCTTAGCAACTGTCGTCTGCCCCGGAATTGAATCGCTAAGCTGTTTATCGGGAGTTGGAATACAATTTCTCCCCCATAATGCCTTGCGCGACAGGGCTATTACACAATATGACACTGAGCCTATTGTACCATATTGTTTGTTATACCAGGTTTCCATATATAAATATACTTTCCCCCTAACTCTTTCTTCAATAAAATATTCCTAGTTTACACAAATAAAATTGTAAAAATAATGTGGTGGATTTTTAATATCGAAATTATTCACACATCTTACATAATTTCGAATATTTATTAAATTGAATAGAAGGACATTGCTGTTTCTGATTATTATCTCTTCCGATCAATGCAACATGGCCTGGATGACCAGCACTTCTGCAACTACGATGAAGTCAAAAATAGATCGATGAATGGATAGCGGCCAAAGACCCTGCCTTTTTCCGCGATGGGATCCGTAAATTGCCAGAAAGATGAGAAAGAGTAGGGGCTAGCGATGGACAATACTTTGAAATACTTTGAATGTCCAACCAATATTTCACAATAAAGCTTCAAATTTCGAAAATATCCCGCAAGAACTTATTTATATTCCTAATATAAATATGGAATATGATTTTATTATGCCGAACTTTCAATTTATGGGTAATATAGCAGAAATATTTTTCCAAAAATACGAAGAAGTAAAGGTGCCATTGCAACAAAAATAACATCCTGATTTCTAACGTGTAAATAAGGAAGTTCAACATACATACAGGAAACCAGACGAACCAATGACATCCAAATCGATGATAAATATCAAAAGATCATTGATCAACTTGAGCTTTTACAGAAGTGTGTTGCATAAGGTTATAACAGTAACGTGGCGTCAAGGCAGTAATCTTTGCTATTTGTAGCGGTTATATAACAGAAGTTTCCTATATTTTATCGACAAGAGAATATGCTTATATATATTATAATGATAAATTTGTTTGATATAGAGAATTGAATTTGCTAAGGTTGTTCAAAGATTGGATTTCATGAATGGGATTGCAGTCGTAGTAAAATAACAAAAAGCTTTAGATCAATATTGCTTTAATTTAGCTTATTAAGAATATTTAAACATAAATTGAGAAAGTACTACCAGTTTTAAGGCGAGTAGAATAAGGAAAACAAAATATTATATACAAATCGTAAAGATAGAGTCTACCTGGCCGGCATTCATATTTCTTGAAAATAAAGATACTTCGGCCGGTAAATCTTTTTATTACCTCGACGTTTCGACAAAAATATTTTGTCCTCATCAGGAGCAAACAAAAATTAAAACATTTGGCAAGGCGTTAAAAATTATTCTCTATAATCATAAAATATGTAATAAAAAGATTTACTGGGCGAAGTATCTTTATTTTCAAGAATTATTTACATAGTTGAAAAGGTTTTGAGCCGGCACGGGAAACAACAACAACAATCAGTTTATATAGGGAAAGCGGCGACCTATGGCGGTCGACCTAACAGAGTAGTTTGTTCTAGAATTTATAATTATAAAAAATAAAATATTATTTTTATATAACATACAGGGTCCATTATAAAAGTAATGAGCATAATGTTATTGTGACGCGACGATAGATGTCAGCACGGTAAAACCGTGGAAAATGTGGTGGAGGGATATGCCCTTTCAATCCATCCGGTCATCAGTTGAGTTCGAGCAGTGTGAGGGGAGATACATGCCTCCGCTTGAAGTGTGTTTTCAAGTTTTGTAACATTGCGCGATGGAGCGTTCGCTTGAACAACGATACGCCATAAAGTTTTGCGTGAGGCTTAGAAAAAATGCAACCGAAAGATTCCAGATGCTGCAAAAAGCCTTCAAGGACGATTGCATTTCAAGATCACAGTCTGGGAAGTGGCACAAGGCGTTCAAGGAGGGCCGGGAGGAGGTCGCCGACGAACCCCGTTCAGGACGCCCAACAACGGCCAGAACTGACGAGAACGTGGATCGTGTGCTCGAAGGTTTGCGTACCGACCGTCGATTAAGCATCCAGCAAATTGCTGACACATTACACATGTCCACATTTGTGGTAAATAGGATAGTGACCGAGGATCTGCAAATGCTTAAGGTCTGTGCGAAGCTTGTGCCGAAAGTGTTGACGCAAGACCAGAAAGAACTTAGAGTTTTGCGCTGTCAAGAATTGTTGGATTTGATTCAAAATGAACCAGGCTTTCTGAACTCTGTAGTAACCGGAGACGAATCCTGGATGTTTGAATACGATCCAGAGTCGAAAAGGCAGAACTGTGCATGGCACACAAAATCATCCCCACGACCCAAGAAAGCGCGAATGAGCAAGTCACGCATCAAAACGATGATCATTGTCTTCCTTGACATCCGAGGAATAGTCCATTGTGAGTTTGTACCGCAGGGTCAAACTGTAAACTCAGCCTTTTACCTAGAGGTACTCAGGAGATTGAAACGCCGGATCGCACGCGTGAGGACTGACATTAAAGACACGGTCAAGCTCCACCATGACAATGCCACCAGTTACACAGCCTTCATCATTACCAACTTCCTGGCCCGGAGCAACACCCCGGTGATCCCTCACCCCCCTAACAGTCCCGACTTAGCTCCATGTGACTTCTTTTTGTTTCCGGCAAACGCGTCTCCGCAAGTGTATTGATGCAGGAGGAATGTATTTTGAAGAAAATTGAACATTCGCACATATTACGATCAATAAATGTATTTTGCCAGTAAATGCTCATTACTTTCATAATGGACCCTGTATATATACCAATGAACCAGCGACAGGTCGTTGGACCCAAAGGCGACACAGGACTGTTGGATCAATGCCGGGTGTGCTAGATGAGACAAGGCGTGCAGAACTATCCTCACTGCCTCGTCCGCGTTGTGCCCGAAGAAGACGCAACGCCAAAGCAACGACCAGCCAATGTTGATGGGTAGGTTTATATCTTCCACCCATCTTCCAAGGTACTGTGCGATGAACAGCCGAGAATATGCACCAGGTTCTATACTTGCAACCGTAATATGTAAATTGAACTAACCGGGGAATCACCTATCATGTAGTTGAGATCCTTTCGATGTTCTAGCTTCCCTTTATTCCAACATTTTAAATATCCGTATCCAAAAGCGTGACCTTTTATGTGAGCTGGTAGGAAGTAGATAGGGAAAACTTTCTGTAGGCATCCTCTCACCCATTTGTTCTGTTATGAAAATCCCTATATGAGAGAAGATATGTGAAAGGGAATCAATTCCAAGTAGATCTTTCTTTTGTTAACATATAGGTTTGGCGTTCAGCCAACCGAAATATTGGCAAATAAATCTTTTATTCAATCCAATATATGACATTTTATTATCTAATAGTTACCTAAATGTTTATTCAGATATCTGCTTTGCTCTGCCATTATAAAATTGTTTCTCTTACCTTGATAGCCTAAAAGTAGTGTAATTTTTCTTAAAACAAGATCATATAGAATATGTCTTTAAAAATAGACACTTCGGCCATTTAAAGTTTTATTTTCTTAACATTCCAACAAAAATATTTGGTCTTCGTCAGGAGAAATAAATAAAAATAAAGCATTTAGCATTTTAACACCTTGCCAAATGCTTTATTTTTAAATATTTCTCCTGACGAAGACACAATATATTTGTTGAAACGTTGAGAAAATAAAACTTTAACTGGCCGAAGTATCTATTTTTTTAAAGAAATATGAATGCTGGCCAGGCAACCTTTATCTTTACTATAAAATATGTAATACAGTTAAACCTATCTATAGCACCCCCTCTTGGGATTCGCCAAAATAGGGTGTTATAGAGAGGGGGTGCTATAGACAGGTCACTTTTTATGTAAAATGTTTACATTTTTATGTTTGAAATCGGGCGCTATAGAGAGGAAGGCGCTATTTAGAGTGGGCGCTATAGACAGGTTTAACTGTATATTAAAAGTATTTGCTATGAAACATCAGTTTAAAATAAGTTTCACGGGAGAACACAGCAAGTCGACAAGCGAAGTAATTATTCCACCAACATTTATGACTGAAAGAAACCCACGTGACGAATGCTGTGTATGTAATTAAAGAATGGGCCATACTTGGAATAGTTGCCAAGACTCTGGTCGCCAGGGTTGCCGAATTCCTTCTGACACCAATTAGAAATGAACTCCAGACGAACCTTTCCATTTACCTAATTGTCGTTTGAAATTTAAACCATTTCCAGTAATAGCATTTAAATATATGTATAGAAACAAACATATTCGTGTTTATTATACGTGTATATACATAGGTGTTTTTATTTATATTAAATCTATTAACAATACATTAAACTTAATTTTCTTCTTTTTATATTATTAAATCTTTATTAAATCTTAAATCTTATTATTATTATTATTATCCCTAGTACAGAGGCAATGGAACAGGCCATGATAATCATGGTGGGTAGAAGTTGACGGCTGATTTAACTGTAAGTGCACCACATGTCTACAAATGTGAAAAGCAGTTCGACTATTATTAAATCGGACAATATCCAATAAGCTTAGAGCTATCTTAAAGAAAAAAAACTATAATGGTAACTATTTCTTGAATGTTTGGGCGGCACTTCAACACTACAACAAGCGACGTATTGATAACAGGAGATTAGCTTATCTATGATTGAGCACCGCTGTGTACTTTGTGTCGGGAATAAATTTAGTAAACATTTATTTTTTATTATACCATGTATTATATTCATTATGCGATGAAGTAATAATATTTATCACTTTATCAGCAATGTAACTGAAATAATAGAAAATTACTCAAATCAATACATTTGTAAATTATATTAACAAAAGTCGCGGTGATTTTTTATGTAGGTCGAATAAAAATTCTCTTTATAAATAATCATAATTAATCATTATAAATATTTAATTATTGTGTGAAATTGGATTCTAACACATGCGTTCTTCGTAAACGTAATTATCACTAATTAATAGGAATTAATTAATAATTAGTAATTATTGTTGACAAATTTCCACCATTTCATATCTTAATGGAAAAATACAAATTAACGCCAATAGCTTCAGCGTCATTTATTAAAATATAGTGTAAGACATCACATCCGTTGTTTAGTAATATTTCAACTTTGCGAACCCTTTGTATGATTTGAGTATTTTCCCGGTATTTCTGGTCCAAAAGGTTTAACAAATCGATTCTAGAGATCAGAGCCATATCTCAACACAGCTTACAAGGGCGACTTTCCAAATTTTGTGCTATTGAAATTGAGCTCATTGAATGCATGACTGTGATTGACAAATCACGGTTGTTTACCTTCTTTTTTTACCGAATATATTCATTTGAATACTAAACCTTTAATCTCCCCCACTCACAAGAAAAGATAGATTTTTTTTGTAAATTTTCAAATAATCAGGCATGGATTATTTAATAAATATTTGTGCATAAATGAAAAAGAGAATACAAAAAAAAGGAAAAAACATTAGATACGGACAGCAAACAAAGGCAGACCTGACCGGCCGTTAGAATAAACTTAATTTAGCTCATTTTCACGTGGTGGCGTTTAGAACTTCTATGCCGGCACTCCCTCGTGGTGACAGCAGTAACTAATAGGCGATTGCCGCGCCACACCCCAGTCCATCATCGACTTCACTTTTGTAACATTTTTTAAAATAATTAAAACTAAAAATGTGACGCATCGATAAATTCGATATGTTCATACACCGCAGAAATTTACCATTGCAGAATAAAGATATCAAAATGTCATAACTACAAAAATTACATATTGTTTTGAAAGTAAAAATAAAATTATATAAATACGATATCGTCCTGTTTATTAGTGAAGCACGGTTTCAACTCGGAAACGACTGATACTTGAGGCTTGATTAAGGGAAGGATTATTAATTACCTAAAAAAAGAAGAAATAAAAAATTGAAGTATTTAAATTTCGAATCTCCTTGAAGCTACAAGTCAAAACATTCATTTATACAGATGCATCAGAGCCGCAATGTGCGAGCGCTCGCTTCACGTGGCTTTCCCGCTTCAGCTGTTTCAAAGATAACCTATTTATGATGAGTGTATTGTGATGGTCTGATTATCCCAAGTTTGACTATATACAGTTACATGCAGAATATGCGAAAATATTGAAAGAAAACTCACTTGAATCTATTGCCAAGGAAAGGCCAAACCATGGACCACCTCCTTCTAACCTCTGCCCAACCTTCCAATAGCAAAGTTTCTTGATCACGACCTTTCTTAGGGATCATTAAGCTCAATCTATTATCCCTAAAAATCTCCCAATAATATAGAACTTCATGGGACCACCTAATGATTTAGTCTTCCACTGGCATGGCAAATAAAAGGAAGAAGACATAGATCAGAAGGACAGCCCGGGTAGTTAGCGACTTTTGTACACTCCAAGAACCTAGGTTAGTCAAATACCAGGCTGTATAAAATGATCGTTCCCAAGCGGTAGCCCAACATGAAATTAAAAAATTCTAAAATATATACAAATATAAATAAATTTTAAATAAATAAATGTTCGGTCCAACGGTCGATGAGCGTGCCCACGTGATTAAAATAACGTAATAGGGTTTAGAATAACATTTAAACATTCTAAAAGATGGATAAATAATGTGTGATAAAAAATAACAAATATATGCTATTGCGATTTATTTCAGGAAAAGGGGCTATATGCAAATATGGTGGCAAAAGAAATATGCGAAGTGAAAGGTAAAAGAATAGCCAATATAAGAACATTTTGATAATGGTTCAAGAGATTCAGAGAAGTTGACATCATCCTTGAGGTCAAACCTCACGAACACAAGTGACGTATATTGAAACCCTACAATTTCTGGTGATGAACAACCCACAACAATCTACACGTGAAATGTCAGACAGACTTGAACCATCAAAAGATACGATCAACCGAAAACTGCAACTGCTGCGCTTTGTTAGCAAACGCCCAAGACAAGATCCCTACGACCTAACTATAGCCCAGTCCTAAGTTGCGAGTCGATATCTGTAAATAATTATTAGAAAATCTGCAAGATCTTCGTTTTTGGAAGCAGATTGTAACTGGGGAACAAAGGTGGATCTATCTTCGTAACCCTGACACAAGAAGACAATGGTTACCCTGTGATCAAGAGGCCAAACCTGTAGTTAAACTGGATGGCTTTGGCCATGAAGTGATGATGTCTGTATGGTGGAACATTGATGGTATTGCACACTATGAACTTGTTCCTGATGGTCTTGCAGTTAATGCCGATCTCTATTTAGAACAACTCAGCCGAGTATATGAAGTTTTAAAGACTCGATGTCCTGCTTTGATCAACCGAAAGAGAGTACTCCTGCAACATGACAACGTTCCAACTCATCGTGCTATGTTAGCTACGAATAGAATAAAGGATTTGGATGGCATTGAAGTTCTATCTCATCCAATCAATATGAAGATTATATTATCTGCTATCAATTTAAAAATGTATTTATTTTTAAACATGAATATAAAAATAAAGGTCGCCTCTCCCCCATTAAAATTGACGTTAAAACTAAGCCCTATCTATTGACCGTCTCCGCAAATTAGCAGACTTAGATCGAGCCACAACATTTGTTTTGGTGAACTGAGAAGCGTCACTGGCTTTGTCATCGATCTGAGTCCGCAGGTTTGCATAGACGTCAATAGATGGTGTTTAGTTGGCGCCCAATGAAAAAGAGAAATAAGTATTTATAAATTCTAACAATAATCTAAACATATATGAATACAGGAAGCTACATTGAATAGGTTTATTGTAAATATACTAATTTTAATTTAAACCTAAATTAAAATAGTAAACTATATATATGTACCAAAAGGTACCTCTCCCTTTAAATGTGTATCAGAACAAGGGAATTTCGTATCACTCTAGCAAAAACCTTACTAGTGACGCTATGGTTTCGGGTTTTGGCTCATCAATACAGGGACGGCTTCGGTGGCCCTTGCCAGTTCACCAGCTTACACCTGTTTGGTAAATTGGACCGAATACATAACTCCTCTCGTAGGATGTTGTTATTCAACTGCTGAGCTAAGATATTGTTTCATCATGCAACCTCCTATGTATTCAAAATACTCTATGATATTTTGTTTATTTTAAACCGATTATATACTATAACTAGCAATCCCTTGTATAGTATTATTCCTTTTTTATCATTGATATTGTATATATCTTGATTATTTATTTTAGTATAGGAGAGAGTCACGCAGGCGAAGACTAAAAATCCCCAAATACGAAGTCAACAAAGTAACTTTAAGAGTGTTGTGTATTAGCATATTTACTTATATTGTATCTGCACTATTTTGCATATTTGTTGGTTATGCCTTTTGAAGATAACACTAATTTTCATAGTTATTAATTGTGCTTTCCAACATATAAATACCATTGTAGTTTTAGATCGGCAGTCCAATAGCACGTTAAGCAAGCATTGTACCTTATCTTGTGTTGGGAATAGAAGCCTTATTTGACCACGTGTAGGCGAATGGAGAGACACCACGACACAACAAAAAGGTAATTTATTTATTTTTTACTTTTTTTATTATTCACTTTGATTATGGAAACCCGCTCGGGAAACATGTAGGACACAAAGAAGAAGGGAATCGAGTTGGATAACTCTACAAATTTGCAACACCATTTAACAATTATAACTTCGCTTTATTACCTAGGGGTTGATTAACTGTATAAGGTTAGGTGACAGTCCAACACAATATATAAAGACGGTGTTTTTATGTTTTGTAAAATTTAAATGACAATTTAAAAGGTTTGTATATATCAGGTTGTCCCATAAATAAAGGCCGTTTGGAAACGACCAATTAAAGACACCATATCTAAGCCAAAATGAATTTATTAAAACAAAATAGGCACCATTAGAATCACAGCACTTATGCCAACGTGATGGTAACATTTTTATGAAATTTTCATAGAGATTGGTTGTCTTGAGGCCAAAAAATCTAAAAGAGCGTTTTCCAAGTATAGATTGTGTTTGTTTACGCCATGAATTAATGAAATTTAATAAAATAGGGTATTTGGATAAATTCATAGCTTTAAAAATATGCTGAAGTTTTATTTGATATAATGCAAATATATACACGAGATATATATACATATTAAAATGGTTTATTAAACAGAATTGCTTTATTTCAAACAATGATTTTAAAATAGTTGTGACGATACTAGAGTGAAAAAAGAAGGAAACCAACCATCACAATTCGAACACAACGATATGTTTACAAATATGGCACATAATATTGAAACTCGTTGAAATTTATCTCAAATTTATTCTCATCAAATATTTATTCAGTAATGTTTGCACATTTTTCACACAAGTGGTTGTTTATTTACTTCCATAAGATTTAAATGATGCGTGAAATTAAAATTCAAGCTTGGTTGCCTCTCAATATATCTCTCGACGTTAACTTGTGCAAAAAAAGTAAAATTAAAAACAATGAAGAAAAATCGAGGGAAATTCCCAACTTCAATCACTCTGACGTCATTACTTGCATCATTAGTCCGTCCAACTTGTCCGCGGTGGTCGACGGCGACAAAAAAAAAAAAAGACGGCTACTGGAAATCTCGTTAATATTTCCTGACCGCTGGCAGGCCGTTTAGGAAAATTCTTGCGATGATTCAAACTAATGTGCCGCAAAATTTGAGAAGTTTCCAGAAAAAGAGGGATGATGAGGCTTGTTAGGTAGGGTTGATAGATGGGCCCATGTTGGGCGCCAATTTGGGGGATGGTGTTGACCGCCTGCTCTACTAATGAGATTGCTTGGACAAGGTGGCGTCATCCTTCATATCCGCAATTCTGGAAGTGGACGCCGCAAACTTTCCACCAGTGCTACATTTCAATGACTTGTTCCCCTTTATCTATAGTGCTACTGGCCTTTATGATCAATATGTTATTTTACGATAATCTCTCTCACGTTAGCACAACCTGTTGTATCTTTATACGGTTTCTATTTTATCTGTTAACCTATATTCTACATATCGTATTTAATATCGTTAATGACTTCGGATAGAGCTATTCAATACACCACCGCGCTAGAAGAATATTTATTATAGCTTAATTGTTTATAAACAGTTTTGCTGGGTATTCACATGTATAAAGATTATTATTATATACAACACAACCATTTAAGTTTTCTTTCTATTCAATCTTTATATATCTTTTTTGGGTGGTATTAATTAATAAAACTTCATAAATTGAAAATTTTCCTAAACAATAATGTACCCCTTCAGACCCAACATATTTGTATATATTCATTTTTGTAAATGTATACCCTGACCGTTTACGAGATCCCTTTACATGGCGAAGCGCCAGCTAGTAAAAGAAAATCAACTAACGTCAATTCAAGCTTTTTCCATGATATTTTTTTCCACGTACGCATTTCGGGTTAGTAATTTGGGCCGGTTAAAAACGTACTACGCTGTGTGAAACAACCAATCAACTCAAAGCTCTAAGAATATTATTATCAAATGTGAGTTTGTACCAATCAACAACACTTCTTCCAACAATGGGCTTAAGAATTTGATAGTCTTACCTGCATAAAAAAAAACGATTTTCTACGGAATTAAGTTCGTGTATTGTCTCATAATATTTTGAATTTGGCACAAAGTCTTATATTTATATATTCTGACTTATTATTATATTTATATATTCATATTCTGACCAATCAGACATTACTACTGGCAGTTATGGATGAAATTTTGTCAACTAGAACAATAGCCGAAAAATCAATGTGGGCCATTCTACTTTCATTTAGGAGTCTTAAAAATTCGAAATCAGTAATTATTTTATTTGCAATTTAGAGTAATTTGTTGAAAAGCCTAACTAATTATTTCCAACCCAACAGAAGAGAATGATGGAATAGACCCCCAACACTACCGTGCCAGGAGATACTGTAAATAATGAACTCCGCACGGAACATTTTGACGCGGGATCATTACGTAACTCGCCTGACTCCTGGAATACGAAACTAGCAGAGAGCAGGCGCTAATTAAATGTCCCTTTCTTATCTCTGATCGGCCGTTAGGGAAGGATTTATGACGTTGACGTGGATTGATTCATCACCGTTATGGAACCCACGTCGTGAAGTTAACTGGCGTTAAAACGACAACTCGATTTCTTACGACCTTTATTTGATAGAATCGCCATAATATACATGTATCATGATGCATTAGCGCGTCATCTGTATGATTCTTTTGAAAATTAAACAATTTCTACTGCTCTTAATGCAATGGAAAGGCAGGCCCTCCTTTTAATTTTTCATTGCAGTAAGGGCAGTAGAAATTGTTTAATTTTCAAAAGAACCATACGGGTCTATAATAGTTTCGAAAATTCATAATAAACATGTGCACTTTCATAGGAAACATCACTATTAATCGAATATATTATGGTTCTGATATTTATTCATTCACACAAATGCACACATATAATAGATATACATATTTATTATATTTGATATACAGATTATTAATTCTGATATTTATATTATATTTTGCTACTCTGGAAGTTTACTTAATTGCTTATCTTGTATCTAATAATTGTTCATTTGTTCTTGCCTTAAATAAATTGGCATGTCATTATGGAGTTTGTGTCTTTCCTAATTGTCTACTTGACAATATCATAGAAATATAAATAAAATTCTATATGAATTATCGTTCTATGAATGGATCAGGTTTAAAGGTTTTACCTTAATAATAAATAGCATAATAATAATACTAACAAAAATTGTTAATATTACCATAATTAATATCACTATCAATGAATTCCTCTATGGATGAAGTGTTATATCCTAACATGTTTTTCAACCGTACTATGAATATTTACTACGCTATGTTCAAAAAGGTTCGCGAACACTATGGGCAAACGTCAAACTTAAAAAAGGACGTGTAATTAGGCTAAAGGGCTGGTTGGTTTAATTGGAGAATCGCTTCGAATAGGAGGGAGACCCGTATTTGACGAGGTTGGCCGGTATGGATAGATCATGGCTGAACAAAGCGACAATAAGGGGATGCTTTATCTAGAGAATTGACAGAATGAGAGTACCAAGAAATGGTCATAACCCCAGATCCACCATTAACACCGTGCAACATCAAAGACCGCAAGCTGAGATCATTGCAGCAATGTGCCAGCTACCTATGGTCAATGCTAACTGACAAGTAGATTTGTAGTGGTGACGGACTCATTGTTGTTTCGCTTTTCATTAGATAATATGTGCCCTTGCCACGTAATTCGCCTTGGACCAGAATTTGGTCGAATATTCCAAGGATCCAGTGGTGTGGTCGAACTTCCTCCCCCCTCCCTGGCTGGTTCATTCTACCTGATATTTGACTGAAAAGAGTAAAGTTGTGTTCATTGATAAATCTCACTCTCCAATTTAGACACGAAGACGTGTGGAAACGTGTCTGGAGATCCCTAAGAGCTGTGAGACAGTAACCTGCACCGTCTGAAAACCGAGAGTTATGGTCTGGAGTACCATTTCCCATGATATTCATTATCACAGTTATGTGGAATTATATAATATTTGACTAAATCAACGTTTAGGTGATTTTTTCTACTAGATGGCGCTCTGCAATCTAAAATACGCTTGTGGGCGGTCAGCATATGTCTATTTTGTTTTTAATATTAACATATAAACTTTTCTACTTCTCTTGATTTTCAATATAATAAATATATTTACAAAAATATCACTTTCCGTGAATATTCATGGAAATATCAATTAAGCTAATTTATCATTTTCTTGTCTTACCGAAAATTGAAAATTAATAGGGGAAAGAGCAAATGTCAAAAAGTAAAAAAGAATATTCCCAATTGGGACCTAATGTAAAATTAATTGCTCCATAATGGAGTCACAAAGGCAATTAGACCGGCTTCCGTTCGATGCCAGAAGCACAAAGCAACTTTTTGCCCGTCCTCTCGATGGCTGGATGCCTCCATTGTGGTCTCTGCGGACAATATAGTCCATCTTCCCTGCCGATATTGTGGACAGCATGGTTGACCAAATATGGTTAATATTCTAACTCTACGATGTGTATAACTTTCACTATTCACTGATATTCCCACCTATTATAGAACAAAGCTCATACCCATATAAATTATTAGACGAAACAATGAGGGTTTTTTATTTTAAATGGTAATATAATATAACATAGAAAATAAAGAAGACCAATTTCAGAAAGACACAGCGATTTATTTAAGGCACAAACAAAATCAACGTGTCTAAGATACAAGTTAAGGAAAAAAGTAAGTTTTCAGAATAGCAAAATATATAATAATATAAATTATTATAATAATAATCCGCACATAAAATATAATAAATACTTTGCTACATAGCTCCTTCCCTATGGGAGCTGTGACCCAAGGCTTGCGATTATTGTAGATACTGACATGGATCTAACGTGTTTCTGACAAGGATTCCCTTAGGCTTGAAACTTTGTCCTTAGTATAATCTTTTCTCTTACGGCGTGAAGATCAGCTTCGGCGGCGTATCGTCAATAGGGACATCGTCATCTTGGAGGGGAGCCTTGGCTTTGACACGGCGTTGGTATCCTGGAGCCAGTATCTAAAAATGTAGATCACAGCACCCAAGGCCTCAAGATCTTATCGGCGATCCTCAGTATGTCTTCCCTAATTTACCCAGCATCTCCGCCAAAATGAAACGTAGAAAATCAGGAAAGACAAACTTCGGGATAACATCAATTTGTTTTAAGAATAAATAAAATCAATATTTATAAGATACAAGTTAAGCAATGAGGGAAGTTTCTAGAGTAGAAAAATATAAATAAAATAAATATAAAAAAAATAATAATAATCTGTACATAAAATTTAATTAATACTTTGCTACAATAAGAACACAAAACTCATTTTTATATTGAGGATAGAATTATTCCAGAACTAGAACGGATTTCTATACTTAGAGAACTAGACGTAATGATTTGTGAAGGCCTAGTTCGTCAATGGTGAACCTTCCAATTGATTCCAGAAATTCAATTCACCATATGTATACAATTATTTGTTATGTGAATTAGTCTTATGTAGTCTAAATTTGGAGGCTTATTCTTGTTAGTGGTTTTATGTTCGCGAATAGTTCTTCCACTTAAAAGATAAAACGGAAACTACAAAAGTCTGTATAGGCAACGAGCAGAATATTTCAAAAAGAAAATTAGCGTGAATTAAATGATCTCTCTAAATGAATGTAAGAATTAGATACTGTACTGGGGGTAGGTTATTGACGAAGGTTAATTTATTCTGCTGTCGAAGGACATCTTAATGCCTTTTAATAACCTTCTTTTTAATCGGATTAAAATCTCTCAGAGTGATCAAGATAATGGGAACACGCATAACGGGGCGAACATAAATAAAAATAGACTAAAACCTCCATGATATAAAAAATAATATTGATTTAAAAAATTAACGAATTAATTTTATTTTTATAATCGCAGAAGACATAAATTGATTACATATTGAAACATGATAAAAGATACAAATCCCCCCCCCCGAAATGGTTTCTCATTATAGCTTTTATAAGTGAAATCTAATATAAATGTTGGGTAAAAAGAGAGATTTGGTTTCGAGTGGTGTGTTGGTTGTTTCTGTAATAGAGAAATTTCTAGGTTTCTGTGGAAGTAGATAATTTTTTGCAAAATATTATCAGCTATTTTAGAAATAGCTGTTCCTATCTGCTTGTCTTTTCTCTTTTAAAGGAGAACGCCCAGTACACAGTGATATGTTGTAATTGTTGCAGTCCGAACAACAATGGAGCACTTCTCGTAGACATTCATATTCTTTTACTGTTGCAGGCAGGCCAACAATGGGGAACGCCTCATTGACAGTGATATGAATCATTGTTGCAGGCAAGACAACAATGAAAAGCGTCTCGTGAACAGTGATATGCTTCTATTGTTGCGTACAAGCCAACAATGGTGGAACGGAATGATTGTTATGTTTTCATTGTTGCAGGCCAGCTAACAATTAGGAACAGATATTACCGCTACCACATTCCGTCTGTAACAGCTGTAAGTCAACACCGGCGCACTAACAGCTGTAACAGCTGCACGGATATTGACGGAACCACAGCCTGGCTGTAACAGGTGTAAAGTCACTGCGGGCACCCCAGCCTGGCTGTAACAGCTGTAAGGTCACTGCGGGCACCCCAGCCTGGCTGTAACAACTACACGGATATTACCGGCAGGGCAGCTTGGATTTCACGGCTGTAACCAGAACCTGGCTCTAACAACTACAAGGATATTATCGACATCACAGCTCGGATTTCACTACTGTAACCAGAGCCTGGCTGTAACAGCTACACGCATATTACCGGAACCGCAGCTAGGATGTCACTCCTGTAACAGCTACACGGATATTACCGACATCTCAGCTAGGATGTCACTGCTGTAACAGCTACACGGATATTGCCGATATCACAGCTAGGATGTCACTGCTGTAACAGATACACGGATATTGCCGATATCACAGCTAGGATGTCACTGCTGTAACAGCTACACGGATATTACCGGCACCGCAGCTAGGATGTCACTGCTGTAACAGATACACGGATATTGCCGATATCACAGCTAGGATGTCACTGCTGTAACAGCTACACGGATATTACCGGCACCGAAGCTAGGATGTCACTGCTGTAACAGCTACACGGATATTACCGGCCCCTCAGCTCAGATGTCACTGCTGTAACAGCTACACGGATGTTACCGGCCCCGCAGCTCATATGTCACTGCTGTAACAGCTACACGGATATTACCGACATCTCAGTTAGGATGTCACTGCTGTAACAGCTACACGGATATTACCGACATCTCAGTTAGGATGTCACTGCTGTAACGGCTACACGGATATTACCGACATCTCAGTTAGGATGTCACTGCTGTAACGGCTACACGGATATTACCGACATCTCAGTTAGGATGTCACTGCTGTAACAGCTACACGGATATTACCGACATCTCAGTTAGGATGTCACTGCTGTAACAGCTACACAGATATTACCGACATCTCAGTTAGGATGTCACTGCTGTAACAGCTACACGGATATTACCGACATCTCAGTTAGGATGTCACTGCTGTAACAGCTACACGGATATTACCGACATCTCAGTTAGGATGTCACTGCTGTAACAGCTACACGGATATTACCGACATCTCAGTTAGGATGTCACTGCTGTAACCGCTACACGGATTTTACCGGCCCCTCAGCTCAGATGTCACTGCTGTAACAGCTACACGGATTTTACCGGCCCCGCAGCTAGGATGTCACTTCTGTAACAGCTACACGGATATTACCGGCCCCTCAGCTCAGATGTCACTGCTGTAACAGCTACACGGATATTACTGACACCACATCTCGACTGTAACAGCTGTAAGATCACTGCCGGCACCGCAGCTAGGATGTCACTGCTGTAAGGATACAAACGACACCGCAGCTCAGGTTTAAAAAGGAGCAATTCTCCTTAATTACATTAGGTAGTCCGGACTTAATTAGAAATCTCTCGGCGTGGAAACTCTCTCTATATACATTCTTCATCTCCTTCTTTCAATATGTGGTGGGAACTGTCTTTAATAAAAATTTGTGATAATTCAATTCAATTATATAACATTTTCTCTCACTCTCTGTATCAACTTATTTTAGATATGTAGCAATATTTGTGAATTCTAATTGTAGTGAGATAAGATGCGACAAAGAAAGGTACCATCAGGAATAATAAGAAAACATCAAATACCGTACAGATTCACGATCCCTGTTGTGAAAAGGAGAAGAAATAACATATCCTAAAACATCAAGAGAAAGAGAAGAGTATATTTATATACAAATAAAGTTGCGATTTCTTCGAACTCAGACCTTTCATTCAGTTTATTAATTTCCTTTGTGTCCTCATTCTTTACTGTAATTTGTTTTTCCTTTAGTAGTTTAGACATTGTAGAATTTATAACAAAGTACATTATAAAATAAAAGGAATTAAAAGCGCGAATGTTTCTTTTATACATAAAACGAACAATCTACTGTCCTTACTGCGATGAAAAAATATATTGGGATGGCTTGGCTCATTAGTGGTTAACCCTCCCAGCGGTTTCGCCAATTTAATCCACCAGACCGCTTCTCAGAGCTCTAATACTGTATTGGATCATTCTGCCTTTATATGCTACACTGAAGGATGGAATCTTAGAAATGGTTTTCAAGTAAACTATGGACATGAGCTTATAGGACAGTAGAATTACATTCAAATATTTGCTTCGAGCAATGCTCTTCAGCAAACTATAAAGACAAGGCCAGTTAGGAATAAATTAACACAAAGCAATAACACGCCATCTATACATATAAAATAAAAGGATTTAAAAGCGCGAATGTTTCTTTTATACATAAAACGAACAATCTACTGTCCTTACTGCGATGAAAAAATATTGGTACACCTGTTCAAACCTGATGACAATGCTAGCTGACCAATTTTCAGACTTCTGGGGTGTCAGGTTGGCCAAGAACAGACATATTTCCAAATTTCCTTTCAAATTTTGTATATTTAATTTTAATATGCTTCCAGATCATATAGAATAATGAAACTCACAATCACTATAAAAACCTAAATAATTGCAATCAGTAATTTAAGGAAGAAAAAATTTTTTGCAACAAGTTTCTTTTATTCTGCAATTTGGCAAGCTTTCAGCAAATATATATTGCGAAATCGGCCTGATGATAGGCTAACGCCTGAAAGCTTGGCAAATTGCAGAATAAAAGAAACTTGTTGCAAAAATTTTTTTCTTCCTTAAAGAAACTCACAATACTCGCTCAGTCCAATTGACACACACAATGCAAGTGTACTAATTTTCAACTTCTGGGTGGTCGGGAAGGCGGGAAATGCATCATTATCTATATTTATTTTTTAATATTATGTATTGCATTATATCTACTCGGAAAATGCTGGAGGTTGCGAAAGGATTTTTTCAATAAATATTCAAGACATGGAAGGAATTAGAAATCCAAATATTCAGATTCCTATCTAAAACGTCCTTGGAATTACAAGCAAAAAAATGAGAAAAACCAACAAATATATTAATTTTATCTGTTATAATTTAGTCATCTTATTCCAATATCATCACGCATATATTTGTATTCATTATATATATATATATATATAGGTGTGTGTGTAACAATATACCACCATACATTTCACGACACCTTTTTAAATAGTTCCCCTTTTTCAATTAATATGTTGTTACTTTTAACTATTTAATCAATTGTTTAATTATAATTTAAATTTTATATGTACCAATTATCCCCTAACAATAATCCACTGGGTGTCTCTGACTTTGTAATATAATTCAATAAATTTAGGGTTCCCAAAAGCAAAGAGACGCAGTTCTGTTAGTAACGGATTTTGCTTACGTCACTTCCGACCTCCCACGAGGAATTGACCAATCTGCTGCGAGCAGTCTTGCAGCTATTTAAGGCCAACGTCGTCTCAGTGATAAGGCTTTTTTTTTTGACTGGCATATATACGACTAAAAATAGCGTGAATAATTAATTATAAAACACTTTTATTTAAAATGCAATAAAATGAACAAAATAAATATTTCTGAAGTATTGCTTTTTTTTCTGTAGGTACCATTTAACATATAAAATAATAGACTTAGAAATAAAAGCGGTGGGGTACAATAATAATAAATTTGAGATCAATGTGATTTTATATGAAGCCAAATGATTAGCAAGATTATGCCTTTCATTAAATGTATACCTACTTGCTGCATAAATGATTATCACCCCCCACCGCTTTTATTTCTAAGTCTATTATTTTATATGTTAAATGGTACCTTCAGAAAAAAAAGCAAAACTTCAGAAATATTTATTTTGTTATTTTTAGTGCACTTTAAATAAAAGCTTTTTTAAAAGTGTTTTTTATAATTAAATGTTAATATATATAGTCACGACCGTCTTTTCTCATCGGCCGGCCGCCTCTGTCACGGATGCGCGCGCACAGGGAGGTTACGTGCTCGCCGGCTCCCTCGAGCCGGATTTGAACCAGCGACCTAAGGATCACCGTTGTAACATCTACAGTCGGGTAAAACACGGGCGTTGCCCGGGTCATTCGGCTAGTTTTTTTATATAGATGGTGCGTTATTGCTCATAAAATATTATAATAAAGTATATATACAAAAACTACATATTATAATATAATATACCAATTTCAGAATAATTCTTGAAATAAATTACTGGAAACTGTTGACACTCTTCAAGGGACAAAGAATGTTTAAAAATTATAATTAGAAAAATATTATTTGTTCCAAAACGGTTAAAAATCTAAGAGAACACGTTTGAAAGTTACGTGAACACTGGGTCAATTGAAATGCTAAGCTTCGAAAAAATTGGAAAATATCTGAAGAAGAAAATTCTTACAAGCAAAGTTCCTTGTTACTTCAGGTTTATATCTGATTGATTATCATATTATTGATTAAATCACTGGACAATCGAAATATTTCAAATTGTCTGAAGAAATTCTGAGTCTCTTTCTTCGATTTAAATATTTTGTGATCCAAAAAAAAAAAAAAACGGCGCAGAGGTGACGAAGAAAGTGCTGTTTTTAAGATTGTTCCAACACCTAAAAAATCTCAATAGGCAATACATATGTTCGGGAACTTAACCAACACCTATGGAAACTTCATCCAGGGCATTAACAGATTAAGGAAACATGCGCATTTAAGTTTATATAAAAAATGCCGTACCTTTATCTGTAAAGAAAAATATATATTTTTTTTAATATTTGAGAGATTTTTCACTCTTTATCAATTTATTGCACAATAAACTTAATTTAAAAATTATTGTAAAGCACACGGAAACAACTTTGTAATTGTTGCCATTGTTGCCATGTGATCTATATGAATTTGTAAATTAAGTTTACTGTGCAATAAATTGATAAGGAGGGAGCAATCTCTCGAAATATTTTGAGAACAATTTTATTTTTGGCTTTGCACATCCAGGTATGCTCTTTTTTGTATAAACTTTTTTCAATGGATCGTCTTTTAACTCAAATATAAATTCAAGTCTATTTTTTCTACGCAGAAACTCACGACAGTTCTTAATTCAAGTTCCTGAATTCATATTTTATTATTAAAAGCAAGCAAGCAACAATTATTGATCAGTACATTAGCTGCAGGATACCTCGCTCTAATTCCTTATACGTTCCCTTTAGTATGGGTATTTTTCCGTTAGCTAAAGAAAATGTGCTTAAAAGCTTGCGTTTTATACACTGTTCGTTGAACTTCTCTTCGTTTGTTTTCTTCAATTCACTATTCATCCTAGAGGTATAGTTGGCGCACCAGTTTTCCTTAAAATGTAGCGAAATTTCCAAAATCCTAACTTATCTTAAAGCACTGGTCTTTCAAGAAATCAACTACACTCTATATTTAACCACCATATATAGTCAATAAATTTACACACGTGACCAGGTACTCCTGGTCAAATATCATATAAATATTTTATACACAGAGAGAGATAGAAAGAGATAGATTTATTAAATATAATAATAATAATCACTCTAATATACACTAATAAAAATACGTTTCACTGAATTACCTACTGTCTCTTTTTTTTTATTTAAAAAAATGCATCAACGTGAAACTTGAATAAATTTCAGGACTATCTGTTTTTCTAAATCCATTCGTGAAACGAAAGGTCCTATATATGTCACAATTTGAAAAAAATAGGATACCTTCCCTTTTGATATTTATTTCATTCATTGTACATGTTTTGCATGTAATTTGTTATGTCCTTGTTTGTGTGTTATGTAAATATTATTCTTTCCCCTCAAAGAAAGTTCGTATGACTGAACATAGAAGTACCTTCAGTGAAGGGACATTCCAGTTCAACCTCAGAATACATCCCATGAAGATCTATTTCCCGCTGAATTGTCGGAGACCCCTGACTCTCTACTGCTTCTCCACTGGTCCCTTGAAGACATGAATACTTCCGTGTCCAAATTTCCGGGTTATATGAATACCAAGAAGTCAAGAAATAGAAGAAAATAAAGATCGAAAGTCCCCGAGTTATTAAGCAAATCCCACCAGATAATTTATTTTCAACCAATATAAAAATATTTGTCAGCTTTACTGATGACTATGTTGTGATTGGCTTTCAATTCTTTGATGGTAGTTGCATATCTTCGGGCATCTAGGATTTAAGAAGCTGAATGGTTTGACCTGCTGAAATTCACCACTAATGCAATCCGGATACAAGAAATTAACATCGCCAAGAAACACGACAATAAAATTGAATTTTGGTCCAAAAAAATGCTCATTTCCTGATATAAAGAAACGAACCTCCATTGTCAATTTGTCATCCTTTCCAATTTCCCAATTCCTTGAAGAAATTTTAAACAAAGATCTGAAATTCCACATGCCAAGACATGCTGATCAATATGTCACCACTTTCGGCATCGAAGCAGCAATGACATCGTTCAATAATTCTCAGAAGAACTCAATACGAAACCTAGTTTCCTCAAAGATCACTACCCAAAAACGCCCTTACGCTGCAACTACTCGAAAATATGAAAATCGCTGCTCTCTTTAACGGGCGCAAACAACCTTCCTAGCTAACTCCTCCTTCTGCCCTTCCAATATGATTAGAGGCAAGAGGTAAGCCACCACTGAAACAGAAGAACCCGCTAACTCTATTTTAACCGCCAATTATGGTATTCCGTCTAAAATGAATCAAGGTTCTACAGTAAACGCTGCAGGAGAAGATAACGAAGGATATGTACAAGGAGCTCGCACTACCTATCAGAACCCCATGATGCATTCTCCCTACCCTGCAACAAGCTTCTTACCAAACTTCCAAATCACCAAATTACTGTAACTCTTATCCTAGCTACCCCAGAGCACTCCATGTTCCGATGTTTCTCAAAATTGTCCGAATATAACGTATGAAGTTTGTGTTATTCTTAAAACGTTGTTTTCTTATTACATGGCGAATAATATTATTACGGAGAATATACATAATAATACAATTACTTTATACATAATACAAAGACATTATACATAACGGCTAATAATATTGGCATTTCAATTTTTTGCAAGTGTTTGCGAACTTTTAAGACAGCCTTGTATGATATGGAATTCAATTATAATAATGGTTATGAAAATCACGAAGCTGACATGATTTCCATTCGCTTGTTTATTGTTAACTCAAAATATCTCGAACAAAATTAAAATAACAGAGCTTTGGATACTATCATAGGTCTAGGTAATTAAATAACAGAGCTGAAAATTTCGTGCATACCGTTATTGATCACTATTCTTTCGCATCATAAAGTACTTCAGTTGTCTTACCTATATAAATATTGTTGCGTTGTTGGTTGACAATGAATCACTTCCGTGTGAACAATGATCTTTAGGGCTTTATTTAAGCCTAATCAATAAAATAATTACAGAAAAATGCATAAATAAAACGATAAATAAAACAGCAGTTACAAATTCACCAACTGCAGCACAGTGAAGGAAAGCAGGCGCAGAACAGGAGACAGAAGTTGGTAGAACCTTCTAGAATCTTCCAGGAAGTAAACCGGCGTCGGCGGTAAGCAGCAGTCCGACCTCTTGAGACAGCAGCGTTTGCTTGGATTACACCACGTAGCTTCGTTCTTCTTCTTTCGGTATGAGTTTCTCATCCCTATATATCCCGGAGTCGATCTTTACAGAACAGTCATGGTTGGTCAGCCAATCAGAAAGCCGCCATCATCAAGCCTTGCGAATTGATTCAGATTGGCCAATCAGTCATCTTCCGATTTTTCTAAGTTATTCTTAAACGTTCTAGAACATTCTCTCTCCATTCTGGAATGTGCTTTTATTTCTACATAACAATATAATCAAACTAGCCGGCAACGCCCTGGGTTTATCCAGAGGGCCTGTGGAGAAAATGGCTATATTCTGATTTCTTAGAAGCAGCATTTCAAGTAGGTTTAAATGAAAAAGACTTTCTAAGCAAAGTATATACATTCGGGCAGATACGAACACGGGTAAATCCTGGGCATCCAGAGTATATCCCCAAGGGAAATTCCCACATAGAAGAAATTATCTTTATAATCAAAAAAGTAATTAATAATTGGAATAGGAACATCAAATATCTGACATTAGAATTTAATAAAATTTAAAAATTCAAACGCACATGTTTTGAAAACAAAGCAATATTTAGGATAATAAATCAAGTAAAATTTGAAAGCAAATTATCTACACACATGATTGAGGAAAATTGAAAATTATAATGAATAAATATATCTACTAACATTTGGAGAATAAAAATAAGTGTGACGCACGAACTTAAAAAAAGAAACGGGAAATTTTAGTATATTGATCGCTATGTATAGTTCAGTATCTTATTAGGAGGGTGCTTAAAACTTCACAACTGAAATCTTTGTTAGTGTATTATCCATATAGACAATTATTAAACACAGATAAACCTAAAATTTTATTGAAGGATCGAAATCCTTTTTTTTTTGTCTCCGAGAGGTCCAATAGGTTTCTGCAGTAAAAAGCTATTAAACATATCACGAATTCTGCATTATACCCAAAATTGCTGGGAAAATAGAGAATATATAAATATTCTAAAAACATCCGTGGCATATATTGGAAAAAGATATTAAAAGAATATAAAGACACAACTCATTCAACGACATTCTCCTTCTTCTTGTGTATTTACTGTATATATCTTAAATCTAACTATTCCATATGTATCTATAGAGGATGCTAGGATAGTTACCAATAATATAACGGGGGAGTTGCACGAAATATTAGTTAAACGGTAAAATAGAGATATTATCTATAGATACCTAAACTTCAAAGTTGGAGATAAAGTTTTATATAGAACCCCTTTTCAGGTCGATCATGATAAGCTGTTACCAGTTTATTACACAGAACTAAATACTGTGTTCTTTCGGTTTCATCTCCTCAAATCATTGAGATAGATAAAACTTTCTAACCAGAAAATAATCCAACCATAATAAGTAATGACTCTATATTTAAATGCCTCATCCGGGGCACCTGACGTCTAGTCAGCCTGAGCCTGCGGCTCCAGCGACCTGTAAAACCGCTACTGCTCCTGCAGCGCCGTTCACCCTCTAATCCGAGAGATGTTCTCCATCATCGGCCGGACTTGCAGTCCTGTATCTTTCCAGTTAGTCTCGAGGACCGCGCCATCACCATCTCCTCAGCGGCGAAGTACGCGATCTACGTTTTCTTTGTAGATCGCGAAATGTGTGGTGTCGATGGAAAACCGCTGGCGATTCTCCACCAAACTCTGCAGCGGTGGCAGAGGCGCTATATTCATTGTACATAGTGTTATGTATATATAATTATCTTTTTTTTAATAGCGCAGACTGTGCACTTTTGCATGTATTAACAAAAGATGTCAATAAAATTATTTTAAATTTCGATTGTCTAAATAAAAAATACTGGATCACGTTTCAATCTCACTTGAAAGAACGGATGATCTCTCACTTCCATTCCAAGACGTAGACGTGAACTTGTGGCGAGTATCATTAACTTCGATTGTGACAACAATATTAGTAAAGGGCGACAACAAAGGACTTTTGTACATCACTATATCTATCTGTTAGTGTCCAAACTGAGAGTAAAGATTGGAAGTCTTGCAACGGCTGCCGTAAATTAAAACAAACAACAATGCTACAATTAGATAAT
>CP092868.1:91720117-91737355 GCA_030710605.1 Cordylochernes scorpioides
GATCCATAACGATGCTAACAATAGCACATTTTGAAAAAGAGCGATATTTTTCTTGTTGGAATATTACACAGAGTAACAATGGCTATAGATGAACTCGTGTTTGAAAAGGAACCTGCATATAATAATTATTGCTTTTGTTGTTTTCACGTAAAACATATACCAATATTTGGGTTTGTATAATTTCTATTAAGAATAAATAATATGCAAACAATGGCTAGCATGGCTATAGAGGTAACAATGGCTATAGATGAGCTCGTGTTTGAAAAGGAACTTGTATATAATAATTATTGTTTTTGTTGTTTTCACGTAAAACATATACCAAGGTTTTGTTTTGTATAATTTCTAATAAGAATAAAAAATATGCAAAGTTAAATTGGTTATGGATTCATCTTACTTACTTACTTTAATAACATAACATGTGTCATGCTTGAAACTTGTACAATTGTTGGTCCTTTTGTTTCCTCTTCTTTCTCCATCCAGTAAGTCCCCACGACTGTGCATATCTGCGGTGGAAGTGGTCTGTTATCGGCACTTCGTTATGAGCATATAAAGAGGCACTTTATTTTTTGAAAATTTTTTATGACTCGTTAAGTAAAAAATATTACAGCTCGTCCACTGCATTTTTTTAGAACAACAATTTTTAAGTGTTAAAGAATAGCTATACAACAAGATTGTTACATACATTCTTGGACAACACTTAGGAAAGTGGAAAGTATTTTATATAGCCGGTCGTTTTTTTAAGACGGGCAATTTTGCTCAAACTCGTTTATCTTGTGTCTTCTCAATAAATGGTAACTGTGTATCAAATATCTTTTATAGGTATTATCTGAATATCGCTATACATGCTAATAGGTACAACTTTCTCATGTTTTGTCCATGAGTGTGTATACTCGGGTAAAAATTCATTCAGGTACATCTCTGTCCGGGTTTCTTGTCTTGTATTTTATTTTTCTGCTTATCCCTAGTACACGTGATACAGCCCATGGTAATCAAGGTGGTTAGAAGTTGGCGACTGCTTTTACTGTAAGTGTACCACATGTCTACACATGTGAAAAGTAGTTCGACTTTGCGCTTACAAATGTGCCAGAGCCCCTTTGGTTTAGACCATCCTTCCACCGACCCTCTCTTGTATTTTATAATTATATCAATTGAAATAAAAAAAAATATTTTTCGACAAAAATAACACATGGGAAGTTAGGTAAAAATTAATTCATCAATTAAGTTTTTTGAAAAATGACTAACCCAAACATGTTCTAAATATTCTATATGGAAAAAGGAATAAATGAGAAATGATTAAAACGCTAAAATGTTTACATTTTAACAAAATTCTTAAGTGCGATTCAAAGTGTAGTTAGAAAATCAAATGAATAGAAATAACTAGGCAGAAATACCTATTCAACAACATTTCCAAACATCAGACGCTCGCATTCAAGCTGACCTGAATGACAAATTTACCCCGGACAACTCTCTCTTTAGAAACTCCAGGCGGCTGTTAGAACCAGCTTAGTGCTGATGGCGAGGAAAGAAACTTGGTCAAAAATGTTTAAATCACAGAAAAAGTTTATAAGAAAAATTTTATTTTTTTTTAGGAAATACTCGTATCTATCAAAATAGAATTGAGACATAATTAGAAAGATATAAAAATACAATTTAAAAAAAATAATCAATTACTTTAAATAAAATAAGCTATGAAAATAAATTTTTGTAAATTACCGTTTTTACGGTAAGGTGTTGATAAGCTTACTTCCTTTTATAAAATTATCGAAATAATTTCCTTCGGGCGAATTTTTCGTTTGGTTCAGGAATGTTTTTGTTGAATTTAATTAAAATTTCCGCCCTTGCCTTGTGTTTATTACTGCGTTATATTTTACACACGTCTTAATTTGAGAGTATTTCCACTCACAAACACAAGGTCTGGAACTTTTCGAATCAATGTACATATTGTCTGATTAACACAAAGCAATAACGCGAATATATATACATATAAAATGAAAGGATTTAAACACGAATGTTTCTTTTATATATAATACAAACCTCTACTGTCCTTACTGCGATGAAAATTATTTTAGGAGGGCTTGGCTTAATACATTCTTTCATTGCAGTAAGGACAGTACAAGTTTGTAATGTGTATGGAAGAAACACGCACACAGAACACAATTCGTTCTTAAATCCTTTCATTTCATACAAACAATGCTTTCATCAGCCTCTGATTTGAAATTTATTCCAAATAATCTTAAATATTGAAGACGTCCCTGTACTGATGAGGGTAACATCCCAAAAAGGTGTTATATATATGATAGCTTATTTTTCTAACTTGACAAAGCTGGTTAGTGACATATTATGTGATATAAAGTTATGATATCCACACAAATATTAACGAAATGCATTGTGCCTTAATACGCTATCATACAATCAAAGATAATTCTCAAATTATTCAAAATATTTAATCCGTTCAAAAAAATTTTTTTTTTTTATTAAAAAGGCATATATTGGATCAAAAAAATATTTTTTTTTTTTTCGTTTGAAGAAAATGGGTTTCACCAATCTCAAATTTTATTATACTGTTACGTCGTACCCAGACGTTATTCGTGTACTTTGTCTACTCAGGATGCCACAAAGATACACATGTGAGTTCGAAGGGATTGCAGCTAAAGTTAGCGCTTTATTGTATCTCACTTAACAGAAGGAATACAACAGTGGGACTTGCCTTCATCCTCCCCGTCAGAAGAATACTTGGCGCCGTGGATGTCCCCTTGTGAAGCGTCCCGCTCCACACTATACAAGTCCAGCCTGGACTACACCGCCTTGTAGGTCGCTCCAATGTCAGTCTCTCCTGACAACGCCTTGTTGGATCATCCACACGCCCCGGATGTAACTCTCCGACGTCTTATACTTGCCGCAGATTCCGTTGTCACCAGACTGACTTTTCTCCCAGACTGCGATGTCTTCTCGGCGCACAAATCCGCCTTCAGGCCGACCGCTATCCCGGCTTGTTCTCCTTTGACTGCACCAGCTGGACTGCCTCTATGCCGCCTCCTCCCTTTGAATCAACACTTCCTTGTAGAGAGGGCCCCTGCATACCTTATTTACTGCTTCCCCACATATTCTCTTCATCTTCTTTGCTGCACCGTTTCAATACAAAATAACTACAATCATGGACAAGACTTAAAGAAGTGGAAAGTATTTAATGTCGCCGGTTGACTTTTATTTTTAAGAAGACCGAGGCAATTATTTGTTCACACTTGGTTATCTCATGTCTTTAATAATGGTCACTGTGTGCTCACCACTGATGATCCAAGTCCTCCCAATATTTTTTTTATCGCAGTAAGGACAGTAGAAGTTTTATTTATTTGTGGAAAGAAACATTCGCGTCTTAATGTCTTCATTCGTTATACATATAGATGGCGCTTATTGCTTTGTATTGACTGTTCATATTCACGTACCTAATTGCAGAAATCCGCCTCTTCATTTGAAAAATACTGTTTTTATTTATTTTTTCACTAAAAAAATCGGTTTTCAACAAATTGATTAATTTCTTTCCATATAAACGCTTGTCAAGCAATTCCAAAACAATTATAGCAAAAGGTTCTACATATATTTTAGGAAAAATAAACAAAATTATTGGAATCTCGTATTCACAATAAAAAATAAACGATTACAATTTATAATAAATCACGCTTTAGAGAATATAATAACATTAAATTTCTTTTTCAACGTTTAGGAAAAAAACTCTTGATCAAACCATAAAATTCATTTTATTCCCAAATCCTAAACGCTCGAACAATAGGGATCTCCATTTAAACTGACGTAATTAGAAAACACAAGTGGTTTGTAAAACAACACACATAAAATATAGAAAAAATAAAACCAACTTACCTATAAATATATAGATGAATATATTTAGAGTAATTTAAAACAAAACAAATTTTATTCGAAGATTTGCATAAACAAGTACAACATAGAAAGCAATTGCCGTTAATATATTTTTTTCAATTCAAAGTAAAACAAAAATATTTAGTTATATTTGGTAATTTACCTAACCAAGCACAATAGTCAAAACAATTTTCTTTTTATAGATTTAAAAGTTGATCCTACTATGTATTTTTATACAATTTATATCTGCGATTTCAAATTAGATAAGATTCTTTCTAAGTAATAGCATCTTTCATTATTTTAAATTTTAAAATAGCTACGCGAAATATAAAAAAAAAAGTCATAAAAACGTTACTTTTCAAATATATTTCAAATGTTTCTGTTTTTCTGAAAGGAATAATTTAAAATTTTACAAATTATGCAAAATGAGGCCAATCATCAAATTTTAGTCCTACTAATGATGCCTATAACGATAACTAGACTGAACTAAAGTTTCAAACTAAAGCCGCTTGGTTTTCTATTAAATAAATTTGTTTTAGAATTGGATATATGCTTAAACATATATTCTGCTATGATAATTTCATCGATTTTGTTTATTTATGAATCTTGTCCTAAATTTGTCGATGTATTAACTTATACCATGCTTCTTTTGTGTGCTAAGACTTGAGTTTTTCGGAAGTTCAAGATAATGATTTCAATATATTATGATTAAAATATTTATAAAATTAGTTCAGGTTTTAGTAGTAACAATGTTTTAGTCTGAACTTCCTTTTCGCTGGAGTTCTTTTAAGAGCTTCTTGTTGTGAGAAAACCATCTCTTCACGTTGACGACGTTTAACACTGTTTTCATATATCAATCGGGTCTTTACATTGACGTGGTGTGACACACCACTGCATTGTGTATTTCACACGGGATTTCATGTTGACACCGGGAAACACACTGCATTGTGTCTTACACACGGGATTTCATGTTGACGCCGGGAAACACACTGCATTGTGTCTTTCACACGGGATTTCATGTTGACGCCGGGAAACACACTGCATTGTGTCTTTCACACGGGATTTCATGTTGACGCCGGGAAACACACTGCATTGTGTTTTTCACACGGGATTTCATGTTGACGCCGGGAAACACACTGCATTGTGTCTTACACACGGGATTTCATGTTGACGCCGGGAAACACACTGCATTGTGTCTTTCACACGGGATTTCATGTTGACGCCGGGAAACACACTGCATTGTGTCTTTCACACGGGATTTCATGTTGACGCCGGGAAACACACTGCATTGTGTTTTTCACACGGGATTTCATGTTGACGCCGGGAAACACACTGCATTGTGTCTTACACACGGGATTTCATGTTGACGCCGGGAAACACACTGCATTGTGTCTTTCACACGGGATTTCATGTTGACGCCGGGAAACACACTGCATTGTGTCTTTCACACGGGATTTCATGTTGACGCCGGGAAACACACTGCATTGTGTCTTTCACACGGGATTTCATGTTGACGCCGGGAAACACACTGCATTGTGTTTTTCACACGGGATTTCATGTTGACGCCGGGAAACACACTGCATTGTGTCTTACACACGGGATTTCATGTTGACGCCGGGAAACACACTGCATTGTGTCTTACACACGGGATTTCATGTTGACGCCGGGAAACACACTGCATTGTGTCTTTCACACGGGATTTCATGTTGACGCCGGGAAACACACTGCATTGTGTTTTTCACACGGGATTTCATGTTGACGCCGGGAAACACACTGCATTGTGTCTTACACACGGGATTTCATGTTGACGCCGGGAAACACACTGCATTGTGTCTTTCACACGGGATTTCATGTTGACGCCGGGAAACACACTGCATTGTGTCTTTCACACGGGATTTCATGTTGACGCCGGGAAACACACTGCATTGTGTCTTACACACGGGATTTCATGTTGACGCCGGGAAACACACTGCATTGTGTCTTTCACACGGGATTTCATGTTGACGCCGGGAAACACACTGCATTGTGTCTTTCACACGGGATTTCATGTTGACGCCGGGAAACACACTGCATTGTGTTTTTCACACGGGATTTCATGTTGACGCCGGGAAACACACTGCATTGTGTCTTACACACGGGATTTCATGTTGACGCCGGGAAACACACTGCATTGTGTCTTTCACACGGGATTTCATGTTGACGCCGGGAAACAAACTGCATTGTGTATGTCACATAAGCCTCCGCGTTGACGCCTTGGAACAGACTCCATTGCGTATGTCACGCGGACTTCACTTTGACCTGGTGTAACACATTGCATTGTTATGCCACATGAGACTTAAAATTACATTTTACACCTAATAAATTGTTCTATTTCTCAAACATGGATAACACATTATTTAATTACATGTCAATGTCATTCTGTCTTCGTGGGAAATATAAAATGAACATTCAATATGTTGTTCAATATATTCAACTAAATATATATTCACATTTGAACACTCCACTTATTAACCAAACGTATATATTTACATATCTTAATTTAAGAGATTTATGTGTGGTTTTCTTATTTCTTACTAAGAAATAATTCACTTGGCATCTAAAGTTTCAACGCCATAGATGGAAAACTCCAATCTCGGGGGAAATCTATCCCAGATTAATGGAGCTACATCTCAGGATATTCCGATGTCGGCGTCGCGACGTCAGCACTAAGTGGAATTCGACAGTGCTCCTCCATCTTGGCTGCGTTGGCACTTGCTGTTAGGCATCTACACCAGTACAGATATACTACTTATGATTGGCTAGGATAATCCTTGAACACCTCAATTTGATGTGTCGAATAGCAAATTCTGAGAGCGCGCTTCAAATTTGTGTTCATGAAAATCTAATAATCCTAAAAAAAACTAATGTTTATTAATTTCTGTAAATTATAGACACTAAATGCTTTATTATTATTTCTCCTGACGAAGACAAAAGATTTTTTGTTGAAACGTTGTGAAAATAAAACTCTAACTGGCCGAAGTATCTATATTTTACAGAAATTTGAAATACCGGCCAGGCAACTTTATCTTCAAGATAATGTTTATCAAGGTATCTAGTGAGGCCAATAAACTATGGTTTTGAGCACCACGAACTATGTTTTGAAATTCTCTTCGAAGCATAAGGTATTCATTTCAAATCTTGGCTAGTGATTTTAATATAATTATACAATTTAGATTTACAAAATTACCTTTTTAATGTTTATATTGAAATGCACTCAAATAGAGAAAATAAACATTTGATATACTGACATTGATCAATCATATTTACAATACAATAAAATAATCCCTTGTATCAATATTGGGTAAAATCAATCAGGCCTCCAGGGAAAACTCGTGTTCTATTGGCGAAATATTATACCATGTTTTTTCCTGTAGAAGGACGCCCATGCCCGAATGATAGATAATAAAAATGTTTTGAAATATACTTTGCCTGGAGGCATGATTGATTTTACTTAATTATATATAGATGAATCAAAATAGAAGCGGCGAGAGACGTTCATCAAATGTTAAGAAAAGAGATATTTAGTGAAACATAAAAACTTAGCCGCTTTATATTATATCACATTAAGTTCGAAATTCATGTTGATCGTTTTTTTTCTGCTTTTATTTTGACTCTTATAAATATAATTGTTCAATGGCGTTAGCTGAAATATTTATATTACCCTTTAAATACATTAGAACCTCCATGAGATGACACTCCCTCTAGAGAACACCTCTCTATAAAGGACAGTTTTCATTTGAAAAATTACCGTTTTTACTATTTAGTAAATTTCTGCTAAGAGGACACCTCTCCCTAAAGAACACTTTATCTCTGTATTTAGGTGTCCTTTACGGGGAGATTCTACTGCATATTTGGAAACTATTTCATTTTAAAAAAACTATTTTAATTAATTATTTTAAAATATTTTCCACAAAATTTAAGCCTTCTGCTGTAAATTGGTGAATGCTGAATAAAGATGGGGAGCATTATATGAAAGGTTCATCCCTTGATAATGATATTCTAATGGCTAACGTGAGATATTTCACTCACTTGTTGATTAGAATCAACAGTAATTTATATCCTATACATATCGGTTTGATTTTATTCTAATTTTAGCTTCATTATTAAAACCCTTACAGTCATTATTCTTTCAAAATATAATCCTAGACGAATGACCCGGGCAACGCCCGGGTTTTACCCGAATAAATTCTTTTATTCAAATACTATTCGTTACAATTATAAATTGGCGCCGTGGATGTCATTCTTGTGAAACGTCCCGCTCCAAACTTTGTGTCTGAGAAGCGATATTTTTATGAAGAGATGATCTGGCTTTGTGTCTTCTGCTCGAATGAATGTTTTTCTGTTAGAATTTTGTTCCTGTATACTAAAAATGAACTGGCTTCACCCGTGGTCTCTGCTTTTTGGAATTTTTCCGGATATAATTTTGTATCTGATAATCAAATATGATACAGCAATATTGTCATCATCATTTTACTGAATAAAAAACAACTATTTTTTCCCAGAACCTGTCAATTTATTTTTCTTGACTAAAACTCCGAAAAATATCTCTTCCAGTTTTTATCTATGTCCTGTTAAAACACGTTTTACATGTCCATTAGGTCAGCTGATATTACCTCCCATCTTCACCGCTAGAGGCGCTGCTTGCGAGCGAAAGGGCAAATTTGCAACGCAATTTGCAAATAACTTGTATACATACTTGTATACTTGTGTACATAGACCATATATCTGAACATAGACAGGAAAAGCACATATATTTTAATAATATAAATGAGTTTTAAAAATTGTAAAAAAAAAAAAATGCATCGGCCGGGAATCGAACCCGGGGCGCCCGAGTGGCAGGCAAGCATTCTACCACTGAACCAAAAGCAAACGGTGACAGAATTATTGATATATGACTCTGATACTTGTATATTTTAATAACTAATATCTTAATACCGATGACTCACATTAAATATGCGGTGGTCAGTGGAAGGATTGTCTAAACAGTTGGTCTTCGACCGTTACGACCCGTGTTCGATTTCCGCATTGGGCACTTTTTTCTGATTAAAAAAAGAATGCTCTAATGACCCCCGATTCTTTCAAAATTTTATCCCACCAGCGAGTGCAATATTTGTAAGTGCAAAAGTTGAACTGCTTTTCCCATATGTAGACATGTGGTCCGCTTACAGTAAAAGCAGTCGCCAACTTTTACACACCATAATTATCATGGCCTTTACCACGTGTTTTAGGGATTAAAAAACTCACTTGTTGAGCAGAATAAACAGTAATTTATATCCTATACATATCCTTAACCCTATACTTAACCGTTTAGATACAGCAAATACAAGGAAAGACGTCGATAGCGCGGTAAAAGAACTTTCGAACACGCTCATTGAAGCAGCGTATAATACTCTTAAACTAAGAAAAAACAAACAAATAAAAACAACATAAACAGATGGTGGGACGCGGACTTGACACGCCTTGAGAGCTATTGTAAATACCTCCGTAACTCCTATTATCGGGCGAAAAATCCCTCTATCCATATTCAACAACAGTATAAAAGTGCAAGAAACAAATACGTCAGGGAAATAAATAAGGCTAAAAGAATGTCTTGGAGGTTTTTCTTAGAGGACATCAAATCAAAAAACCCATATGGAAATTTATACAGGGTATACAAAAATATTAAAAACGGTTCTAACCGAAAGGGCATTTTGGAAATCTTAGAAGTGAATAAAGATGAAGAACGATTCCAGAAGACAGTAGAACTTTTGAACAACCTTTTCCCCGATGATAGAGATAATGAAGACACAACATTCCACAAAAACATAAGGAACTATACTATAGGATTTCATAATAAAGAAAATATAATAATAACGCCCAATGAAGTAAATGGAATCATTGATGAGCTAAACTCAAAGAAAACGCCTGGAATTGATAATATTTCTAACAATATGATAAAACATACTAAACAACTAATAGTTCCAATACTGGTGAAACTTTTTCAAAAATGCTTAGATTTAAATTATTATCCGAATCTACTTATATATTTGCCTTATTCTGTCTGTCTGTCTGTCTGTCTGAAGCTCACGGATAGAATGCCCGCCCATTGGCTGCTAGCAAACACGTGACCTCCCTGCCCGCCCCCCCTCTAGACAACCCTGTTATCAGCTGTGTGATACATACACCTGTCTATAGCAGCCATTCTAGACAACCCTGTTATCAGCAGTGTGTTACATCCACCTGTCTATACAGACCACCCTGTCTATAGCGGTCACCTTAGACAACCCTGTTATCAGCTGTGTGATACATACACCTGTCTATACAGACCACCCTGTCTATAGCGACCACTCTAGACAACCCTGTTATCAGCCGTGTGATACATCCACCTGTCTATACAGACCACCCTGTCTATAGCGACCACCCTAGACAACCCTGTTATCAGCTGTGTGATACATCCACCTGTCTATACAGACCACCCTGTATATAGCGGCCATTCTAGATAACCCTGTTATCAGCGTGATACATCCACCTGTCTATACAGACCACCCTGCCTATAGCGGTCACTCTAGGCAACCCTGTTATCAGCAGTGTGATACATACACCTGTCTATACAGACCACCCTGTCTATAGCGACCACTCTACAGCTGTGTGATACATCCACCTGTCTATACAGGCCACCCTGTCAATAGCGGCCACTCTAGACAACCCTGTTATCAGCTGAGTGATACATCCACCTGTCTTTACAGACCACCCTGTCATAGCGGTCACCCTAGGCAACCCTGTTATCAGCTGTGTGATACATCCACCTTTCTATACAGACCACCCTGTCATAGCGGTCACCCTAGGCAACCTGTTATCTGCTGTGTGATACATCCACCTGTCTATAGAGACCATCCTGTCATAGCGGTCACCCTAGGCAACCCTGTTATCTGCTGTGTGATACATCCACCTGTCTATACAGACCACCCTGTCATAGCGGTCACCCTAGGCAACCCTGTTATCAGCTGTGTGATACATCCACCTGTCTATACAGACCACCCTCTATACAGACAGCCCTGTCTATAGCGACCACTCTACAGCTGTGTGATACATCCACCTGTCTATACAGACCACCCTGTCAATAGCGGCCACTCTAGGCAACCCTATTATCAGCTGAGTGATACATCCACCTGTCTATACAGACCACCCTGTCATAGCGGTCACCCTAGGCAACCCTGTTATCAGCTGTGTGATACATCCACCTGTCTATACAGACCACCCTGTCATAGCGGTCACCCTAGGCAACCCTGTTATTTGCTGTGTGATACATCCACCTGTCTATACAGACCACCCTGTCATAGCGGTCACCCTAGGCAACCCTGTTATCAGCTGTGTGATACATCCACCTGTCTATACAGACCACCCTGTCATAGCGGTCACCCTAGGCAACCCTGTTATTTGCTGTGTGATACATCCACCTGTCTATACAGACCACCCTGTCATAGCGGTCACCCTAGGCAACCCTGTTATCAGCTGTGTGATACATCCACCTGTCTATACAGACCACCCTGTCATAGCGGTCACCCAAGGCAACCCTGTTATCAGCTGAGTGATACATCCACCTGTCTATACAGACCACCCTGTCATAGCGGTCACCCTAGGCAACCCTGTTATCAGCTGTGTGATACATCCACCTGTCTATACAGACCACCCTGTCATAGCGGTCACACTAGGCAACCCTGTTAACAGCTGAGTGATACATCCACCTGTCTATACAGACCACCCTGTCATAGCGGTCACCCTAGGCAACCCTGTTATCAGCTGTGTGATACATCCACCTGTCTATACAGATCACCCTGTCATAGCGGTCACCCTAGGCAACCCTGTTATCAGCTGAGTGATACATCCACCTGTCTATACAGACCACCCCTGCCACAGTGGTCACCCTAGGCAACCCTGTTATCAGCTGAGTGATACATCCACCTGTCTATACAGACCACCCTGTCATAGCGGTCACCCTAGGCAACCCTGTTATCTGCTGTGTGATACATCCACCTGTCTATACAGACCACCCTGTCATAGCGGTCACCCTAGGCAACCCTGTTATCAGCTGTGTGATACATCCACCTGTCTATACAGACCACCCTGTCATAGCGGTCACCCTAGGCAACCCTGTTATCAGCTGTGTGATACATCCACCTGTCTATACAGACCACCCTGTCATAGCGGTCACCCTAGGCAACCCTGTTATCTGCTGTGTGATACATCCACTTGTCTATACAGACCACCCTGTCATAGCGGTCACCCTAGGCAACCTTGTTATCAGCTGTGTGATACCACAACCTGTCTATACAGACCACCCTGTCGTAGCGGTCACCCTAGGCGACCCTGTTATCAGCTGAGTGATACATCCACCTGTCTATACAGACCACTCTGTCATAGCGGTCACCCTAGGCAACCCTGTTATCAGCTGAGTGATATATCCACCTGTCTATACAGACCACCCTGTCATAGCGGTCACCCTAGGCAACCCTATTATCAGCTGAGTGATACATCCACCTGTCTATACAGACCACCCTGTCATAGCGGTCACCCTAGGCAACCCTGTTATCAGCTGTGTGATACATCCACCTGTCTATACAGACCACCCTGTCATAGCGGTCACCCTAGGCAACCCTGTTATCAGCTGAGTGATACATCCACCTGTCTATACAGACCACCCTGCCAATAGCGGTCACTTTAGGCAACCCTGTTATCAGCAGTGTGATACATACACCTGTCTATACAGACCACCCTGTCATAGCGGTCACCCTAGGCAACCCTGTTATCTGCTGTGTGATACATCCACCTGTCTATACAGACCACCCTGTCATAGCGGTCACCCTAGGCAACCCTGTTATCAGCTGTGTGATACATCCACCTGTCTATACAGACCACCCTGTCGTAGCGGTCACCCTAGGCGACCCTGTTATCAGCTGAGTGATACATCCACCTGTCTATACAGACCACCCTGTCTATAGCGGTCACTTTAGGCAACCCTGTTATCAGCAGTGTGATACATACACCTGTCTATACAGACCACCCTGTCATAGCGGTCACCCTAGGCAACCCTGTTATCTGCTGTGTGATACATCCACCTGTCTATACAGACCACCCTGTCGTAGCGGTCACCCTAGGCGACCCTGTTATCAGCTGAGTGATACATCCACCTGTCTATACAGACCACCCTGTCATATCGGTCACCCTAGGCAACCCTGTTATCAGCTGTGTGATACATCCACCTGTCTATACAGACCACCCTGTCATAGCGGTCACCCTAGGCAACCCTGTTATCAGCTGAGTGATACATCCACCTGTCTATACAGACCACCCTGTCATAGCGGTCACCCTAGGCACCCTGTTATCAGCTGAGTGATACATCCACCTGTCTATACAGACCACCCTGTCTATAGCGGCCACTCTAGACAACCCTTTTATCATCAGTGTGATAAATACACCTGTCTATACAGACCACCCTGTCTATAGCGACCACCCTAGACAACCCTGTTATCAGCTGTGTGATACATCCACCTGTCTATACAGACCACCCTGTCTACAGCGGCCACTTTAGGCAACCCTGTTATCATCAGTGTGTTACATTCACCTGTCTATACAGACCACCCTGTCTATAGCGACCACCCACCTGTCTATACAGACCACCCTGTCTATAGCGGTCACTTTAGGCAACCCTGTTATCATCAGTGTGTTACATTCACCAGTCTATACAGACCACCCTGTCTATAGCGACCACCCTAGACAACACTGTTATCAGCTGTGTGATACATCCACCTGTCTATACAGACCACCCTGTCTATAGCGGTCACTTTAGGCAACCCTGTTATCAGCAGTGTGATACATACACCTGTCTATACAGACCACCCTGTCTATAGCGACCACTCTACAGCTGTGTGATACATCCACCTGTCTATACAGACCACCCTGTCTATAGCGGTCACTCTAGGCAACCCTATTATCAGCTGTGTGATACATCCACCTGTCTATACAGACCACCCTGTCTATAGCGGCCACCCAAGACAACGTTTTTGAAATATATTCGCACTCGGGTAAACCCCGGGCGTTGCCCGGGCCTTTCGTCTAGTGAATTCATATTGTTGCTAGAACACCAAAGCTCACGGATTTTATTGAAACAAATATACTAAAAATGAATATTGGATACAAAAAATCAGATCCAACTAAAAGAAAAATGATATCTAATTTTATAAACCAGAAATTTGAGGAATACTATGGAGGTGCCAATGATAATTTCAAGGGATTCTTTGATGCTTCAAGAATTCCTAACTATGTTCAACCCAACTTCTATAACGTTCAATTTTTTGCTGGACATGGTGACTTCAACACATATTTGTTTAGAATTGGCAAAATTGGTTCACCTGCATGCACTTGTGGAAACGAACAACAAACCCCTGAACATCTTCTGATAGACTGTCCATTAACTTCTGATCTAAGGGAAGAAAACCAACTTTACCTGACTAATACAAAACAAGCTGCTTGCAATAAAGACCAATACATCAAGTTTAATAGATTCTGCAGGATGTATATTTTGAGGCGAAAGCGTTGACTGTACATATTTCAAGCTACTACTTATAATTGCTATATGTAAAATTTGACTTTGAACGTTTAATTTTAATGATTTCCAATGTTCAATTGTATTAATTGTATATAATTTAAAATATACACGCAATTATCCAAATTGTGGATATGGCGTGTCTCTCCCAACTGTTAAATAAATAAATATCGGTTTGAATTTATTAAATTTCAGCTTCAATAACTTTACAGTTCTTTCTTTATATATATAACTAATATCTTAATACGATGGCTCATTATTCAATTTGAAGTTTCATGTATTTCAATTCCAAGAAAATCGTTCTAAACGAATATAACATACCGCAATAATTGCGCCATAGTGACAAATAAATTGCATGAAAGAGTATTAACATCAATCCAAAGAGCCTTTCCAGTCCAGGTGGCGACCAAATTTAAAAGAGGTCAATATATTTCATTTTCTGTATTTTAAAACACCAAAATGCTTTTAAGAAAGTTACAATATTTTCTGTAGAGAGAGAGAGTTTATATTTTATATTATTTTCATTTTTTTCTAAAACGGCACATTGGGCGTGTCCCAAAGGGACTTGGCTTAATTTCCTCTTCGCCAGACAGAGATAAGCCGATTACCCCGGACAACCAACTTTAAAAGGTTTTCTCCGGTTCCGGCAGCGACCAATTCATCCAGTAGCTGACTGGGGCTTACTTTATTGCCGACAACAATTGGCTGCTGGAGTGGGCGAAGAAATACACTTTTTTTTCTCTATTCTTCCTTATTCTAACAAATGTATAGGAGTAGTATAAAAAAACGCTATAACTTGTTTTGTAAATTGAAATGTGTTTATTATTTGGCTAATTTTAAGAAAAACATATATACTTATATTGTGTATATTGTTGTGTCGCTAGATAGAGATGTAGCCAGGATGAGGTGTTGCTTAGATTAGGAATAAACATCACAATTGGCACATTATACTGACTGACTAGCAAAAATGGTGCCGCTATTTATATACAATTTCTAAAGCAACGAGGATATTACCATTTCTACAAATATTCAAAACATGCATATACACTACATATATATATATATATATTTTATATATTATTATATATATTTTATTATATATATATATATATATATATATAGAGTAGAATCTCCATGAGAGGACACTCGCGCTAGAGGACACCTTTCTACAAAGGACAGTTTTCATTTTACAAAATTACCATTTATACTATTTTGCAACTCTCCGATAAGAGGACACCTCTCCCTAAAGTACACTTTGGCTCTGCAAATAGGTGTCCTTTACAGGGAGGTTCTGCTATATATATATATGTGTGTGATAATCTGTGATATGTATATATCTGTAATCTATATACTATGTATCATCTAAAGGTTTAATAAAGGTTAGGCCTCGCGAGATGAGAAAGAAACAAGGTACAGGATTACATCATCCAGGGAGTAAAGGTCACTGTCCTTGACCCATAAAACTTAAGTTCGAAGGCCTTCTTCTTCCTGGAGGATTGAAATCATGGCGGCAATGGAGATTCAGAGCCAATCCCCTTTAAGCATGACAAATTAGTAGCGAATCACCAGAAATCACGTGTAAAGATCTCAGTCAATGAGAATCCGAGAGAGTAGATGACGATTAGCCCGGACAAGAAAAAGATGGAAGGTAGGTGACCGTGCTACGAGCTAGGTGTGCTCAACATAGGCTCCAACCAAGTTAGTGTACGCTCCATAGATGTGAAAGGCCAGCCACCTCCGCCGAACCTTTCTTCTTCCCCCCTCGCAGGTCCTATTTAAACCCATCCAGTTGTGTCGTTCTTCCCCTGTATTGTCACCCGACCAAGACTGCACCACCACCAAACCCCACACCACCCATCCATCTCATATCCCCACATATATATATTAAGTGTATATTATATTGAATTTAACTCCGAATCGATAAGAAATCTAGCGTCAGGCCTCTTTTAACTATTTATTTATTTCTCAAGCTTTCGGGTCAATATGCCCTTCAATAGAAGACCTAGAAGTACCAATTCCTGCCAATGGCTGTAAATAAAGAGTGGTTGAAAGAGACCTGGCCCTAGATTTCTCATTGATTCAGTTAAAGGCAGGAATATAATATATTGCATACCTATACAAGATATAAATTTAAATATCTTATATTCAATACTTCCAAAGGTTTGTGGAAGATTTTATAGTAAAAGATAAAGTTAGAACTTATTTTATATGAGCGAACTTCTACATTACGTTTTTTGATATATGAATGAAAATATTCGAAAAATAATACGTTTTGTTATCTTTTTTTTTTATAATAAAATATTTGGTTTCCTTATATAAAAATATTTAATTTAGAAAAACAGAATAAAGCACCTATACTTTGCCCTGAAGGAATTAATTCATTGTACAATTTGAATTGAGAAAGAACAAAAGTTTTCGAGCAGTTAAACGTAATTATTATTCTCCTAAGTCTATATAAAATAATACAATAATATTCTCGTTTTCATTTTAAAATATATATCTCGTCTTTTGTTTAGATTTCTGCCCTATATTTATATTTTTGGAAACTCAATAGCGTTAAAGAAGTTATAGAAAAGAATACTATTTTAACCAATATGAATATTGTTTTGGAACAACAAGCATTTCCAAAATTAAAGCTATAAATATATACATTGTAACATGTATGACAAGGCCAAGATTCCAGAGTAAAGTTGGAGAAAGAGGGTGGACTCCAGCTGTCATGGGTGAGGTGCCAAAAACGACAT
>CP092868.1:91737455-91875514 GCA_030710605.1 Cordylochernes scorpioides
CGGCACCCATTTTCCAATGAAGAGCAAAGATAGTGGATATTGCTGCTGCTGTGATGGAGATGCATGGAGACATCTGAGACTCTTCTTTGGACACGACAACAACAACAACAACAAAGATAGCAGTGAAGTCACACAGTGTACATAAATACAAATGATGAATCTATAATACATATATTCTGTCTAATAAAATAAATAAATATAAAATATAAATTTGAATTTAAAATATATGAAAAATGATATTACAAATTAAAATAAAATAGGTTCATTATCCATGATGCAACAATATATAGAGTTTAAATCCTTTGAAATTATTTCACAAGTTAAATATAAAGACTGACTTCATAACATCCTACGAGAAGAATTATATAAAATAGGAATTCCAAAAAAAGCAAATAGTTTATAATAAATGTATAGATAATGTTTGATTTATTTTATTTTATGAAAAAGGCATCTTCTTTGGCAACTGAAAGTTGCTGATGGCTTGCGCCATCTATCGGAATAAATATCAACTATTCTCGTTGATTTTTAATTTTTCCAGAATTGGCCAAATACCCATTCTTGATTAATCAAGAGAAGCTAACCACGGACTCGTTTCGGGGATGCTTTTTTCATAATATATGCACCTTATCCAGGTTAAATATCACATTTGTTCTTTTTTTTCGCATTATATTATTATGTTAATCTTAACACTATTCAGATTGGCACAACATCTGTCAAGTTACAACTAAGTGATTTGTTAGCGTTCTTAGTGGCCCATAATGCAATATAAAAAACATTTTATAATGGAAACCAGTTCAACTGATTTAAAAATAGTTTATATTTATGTTTTTTTATATTATTATTGAGTATATATAGCAAATTGAAACATAGCACGTTATTGATTTATATTAATTTATGCCCAACTGGCTTTCTTCTCATTGTTTGCCGAAGAGCATTGCTCCATGTAAATATTTATATGTAATTCTACTGTCCTAAAAGCTTATGTCCATAGTTTTCTAGAAGATCATTTATAATATTCCACCCTTCATGGTATATAAGCAGAATTGTCCAATACAGTATTAGAGCTCTAAAAAGCGCTCCTTAGATTAAATGTTCTAACCGCTGGTAGGGTTCACCACAGATGTATGTTTTTTTATTCAAATTAATATACGTTTTATTTTAGTTAGTTCTTGTAAACAATATATGAAAAATTGTTATTATTTTATCATTTGCGATAAAACAGTATTAACTTTGCAATATATATATTAAAAATAAAAATGGCATATCCTGAACAGGAGCACATGTTCTTTACAGAAGGCAGAGCGCCATCTGGTGGAACAGAAATCAACTAAACATTGATTTAGCCTGTTCCCTGATATTTGGCCAACCTAATTTATTGATTATTCAAGAAAAAAGCCATCCACGAACGCGTTTTTGGCGCTCGTCAGCGTGGAGTAGGTTGTACCACTGCGACCAAAAAGATTTTTGGTCCCAGAGGCTTCTTGAAAAACCAAGAAATGGGTATTTAAGGCCAAATTTGCACATGTGCTCCTGGTCAGGATGTGCCATTTTTATTTTAATATCAACACCTTACCCACTTATCTTTTTTTTTCTTTCATTTTTCATATATGTGACAATATCGTTGCGGAATTTCTTGTTGTTCGATTTGAATGGTGAGGATTGGTTGAAACGCAGTCGTTTGAGTGGAAGTTTAAGCATACAGTTAGGAATAATCAGGACACGTGATGTGGTTTGAAAATAAAAGGCAACTGGGTTGGAGGGAAGAAAGCTTGAGAAGAGCGGAGCGGTTTTGATTGTTCCTTATCTAATCACATGTCGGTGATTGTACTTAGCTGTGGGATGAGCAGAGGAAGAGAGGCCTCGCGAGTAGATGTCACCTTGTTGGAAGCGGAATCACAACTGTCCGAACTCGGCGAGAGCCAGTGAACAACTGTAGATGTTGTTCAGATGGGAGCGAAAACGATACTAACAATTCTTACTTTTCGATTTAACACCAAGACTCAGTTTCTTTTTGATTGGTCGAGAGATGTCACATGATCTTTTCCTATTGGTTGACCTACTTAAGGTGCTGTCTTCTGATTGGCCCGCGGCTCTCTTTGGTGAAAGATATGGCCTGCCTGATATATCCGATTTCGTCAGGAAGTGTTGGGTAGCTTGACGCTTATAACTTCGACGGATATTAGATACGTCCTGTTTTGTCAGGAAGTATTGAGTGCTTCTTGACTAATATAACTTCGGCGGTCACTAGATACGTCCGGTCTCTGCCAGGAAGTGTTGGTTTAAACTTAGCTCGCAGGTACCCGGGGTCAGAAGGTTAATTGCGACGTTATTAATAAATATGTTCTCCTCTAGATCTACTTCCTATGTCTTTTGTTACTTTCTTTCCTCCAGTTACCTTATTCTTTTATTAAATCTTTGAAAATCATACATGGTACATACATAGTGGGTCGGGGTTGCATTTAATTATATACAAATTATGACAGATGCGCCCCCTACATGTGAAGAATTCAAGAAGGGGTTAGCCTGAGAGAATTCTGTAAAGTGAAAAATAATTTTGTGGTAAAATTAGTTGTGGGTATTGAGGGGCTATATACAAGCATGGCTGGTGATATAAAAGTAAAATAGAATGGTGTTGATGATATAGGTTGAGTATAATTAATAGAAATCAAAAATTTTTAATTGTAAGAAATCAATGAATGCTATGGTACATAGTGGGCTACAAAGAAAGGAAAATGCGCCTAAACGAATTCTATTCGAGATAAGAAATGAAATCGAGGGAGTTCTATTAAGGCTTTTGAAATCAAAATAAAAATAATATAAAAATAGTTGAATGAAATCAAAATTGAATGTGTTTGGTTGAAAAAAAAAATTGTTTTGTTGCATGGTGATAAGGGAAAATGCCTAGTTACTTTTTTGCTCGAATTTTGGAAAAGAATTCGAGGAAATTTCATAAGGTCTTTTGAGAAATCAAAGTAAAATAAAAAGTTGAAAGAAATCAAAGTGAATGCTTGATGCATGGTGGAAAAAAAGGAAAAATGCCTAACCATATTCTCGCTCGAAATTGGGAATGGAAAACGAGGGATTTTTATTAGGGCTTTTGAGAAATCAAAAAATAATTAAAAATAAAAAGTTGGAGGAAATCAAAAATAATATAAAAGTTGGGAGAAATCAAAGTAAATGCTTGGTTGCATGGTGAAAAAAGGATAGATAAAAAAAAGAATGTTTTTGTAAATCAAAATGAAATATAATATCCAATTTTGAAAGAAAACCAATGAGTTTTTGTTGATTGGAAACTATGATAACATAACTAAGTGGTAAATATATGATAATTAATGATTAAAAGTGATGTTAAGTTGAATAAATTGATAAATTGATTAAATATTTACATTTTTAATTGAGAGAAAATAATGAAAATGATTGATATGAAAAATAAGGTGTATTGGTTTGAACCCTTTGGTATCTACATGCCCTGATCTAAATGTATTGATTGCTCCATTTTGCCCTATAAATGTTTTAATTGCTCAATTATGCCCTATAAATTTTTTGTCTCATCTGTAGCGACACTTAGGTGAAAACGTGATTCTACCCCTCAAGTGCGTTTATGTTATGTGTACAGGAGACATGGAAATCTATATAACCTTTATGTGTAATTTTTTGTCTTTGTGTGTGTTGTGAAAAAATGTTAGAAGTCTGTTGTGTAAGAAATGTGTGGGCTAGTTCTATGTGTTGTCTTGTGGATGTGGAATTGGGTGGTAAAAATCGATATGTAGACTCGAACTGGAATCAAAAATCGGTGGCATAGCGAGGTTCCCAGTTGACCTCAATAGGGGACCTTCTCATTGTAATTAGAGATACGGAAGTGGGATGTGTCGGGCAAAAGAGAGGGAATGAAATTGGAGATCGGACGAGGCGCTCCGCTTTGTTTGCAGAGGCCGAATTTATCGCCGCGGACTACACTTCCTGTCGTGGTGTCTCAAAATTCTCATTTCCTGCCGTCTATTTATTTTGGGGTGTGGCTCGGGGCTTGTTTTTGGAGTACGACTTCTCCGACATTGGTTGGTCATCTTTTTCAGTTACTGCTATCTCTTCGGAGTTTATTTAGATTTTCTGCGAAGATGGTTCCTAAAATTATGAGAAGTTTTATAAATGTTTGTCCACAATGAAGAACTGCTTGTCCAAAATTAAAAACTGCTTGTCCACAATGAAAAACTGCTTGCCCAAAATTAAAAACTGCCTCTTGTAGTTTGAAAATTTTATGAGCGGACATGGTATAGATAAATAAATAGTTAAGGAATAAAATTGGTATACATTTGTATGGTAGAACTAACAAACAAAGGATGAAAATCAGATGAAAAATAGGGTATTGCCCCATGTTCATCCACATTTTTGTAACTGGGGACTCTGAAATATTTGCTTGAACCTTATTAATTGTAGAATTTGAATGATTGGTAGATTCGCAGTTCTCCTGTTTGATATCTTTAGGGAGTGTTGTGATATGATTGAGCTGGTTGTCAGGTTTGCAGTTTTTAACATCGGGGAAGAGTGATGTAAATCGTCTTGTTGCAAAAATGGCAGGGTCTAAATGCCTGAAAGGTTCGCTGCGGGTGGGTTTGAACCTTAATGACTCTGTTGGGAATAATTCGGGTGTTAAATGTTTGAAAGGGAACGTGTAATTGGGGTTGTGCTTTATATGATATGTGCTAACGGCGGGTGGTGATATATAATGGATTTTTTCTGTATACAGTTTAAGTTTGTTGACGTGGATTGTGTCAGTGTCTCTTTGAAGTGGTTGATTTGGTCGATCTATGCGGACCACATTTGGTGAAATAATTTCTAATATTGTGTGAGGTCCTGTGAAATATGGCGCAAGTTTCCCTGTATTGGGGTGGTGATATAATTTTACTAACACTAGATCACCTACTTCGAAATGTGGTTGCTTGTGTCGTTGGTCATAAGTGTTTTTGTCTTGTAAATGTTTGTTTTGTGTGCGTGTGTGTGCAATTTTTCTAGCTTTGTCGATATCTGGGTACGGTGTGTTATGATTAGAGATTTCTGGGGGTAGGATACCAAACATTAAGTATATGGGTGGAAAACCTGTGGTAGAGTGGGGTGTCTTGTTATATATAAGTGTAACCTTCTTGACCAACTTGGTCCATGCGACCTTAGGATTTTCTAGGTGTAATAACCTAAGTTTTCCCGTGAGGGTGGCGTTCAGGCGTTCACATAGACCGTTGGCCTGTGGATTGTTGCTGGTTGTGAGTAATGGGTGAATATTTCTATTAAGTAGGAAACTACGAAATTTTGGCGAAGTGAAAGCAGGGGCTCTATCCTTAAGAAGGCGTTTTGGAGAGCCATCCTGTAATACTCGCTTAAATACCTGTTGGTAGGTGATGGTACTGGTGGATTTAGATGGAAAAGCCCACGCGTAGCGTGAAAAATGATCGACTACCACATGGAGTTATATCTTGGTGTTGCCATATTTGGCAAATCCTGCTATGGTGTCCAGAGATAAAAGGTCGAAGGGTTCTTTAGATTCCGGAGGTTGACTTAATTCTCCGTAAGTGGGTCCTACTGGACGTTTTGTTAATTGGCAGGTGGGACAGGTCTTAACCTTTTGTTTAATATCTTTGGACATACCTTGCCAGTAATATTGCGTGGATATGAGTCGTGACATTTGTGAAATACCGGGGTGATTGTATTGTGTGTGTACTGTTTGTAAGAGTTGTTGTATGAGTGGTTTTGGAAGTATAATCTTGGTTACACCTTTTCGGGAAACTGTATGTAATCCATTATGATCAATGGTCAAACTAGACTCTTTCGATGGAGGAGGTTGGTGTGTCTTGATAAGGGTGGCGTCCAAGAATCCACAAAACGGGTTACGGGACAAGAGATCTGCTTCATATTGTAGTTTTCCCTTTATGTAGCGGACCTCATATTCGTAACTCGATAGTCGTAAACTCCATCGAAACAGTCTGCCGGACGGGTTTTTGATGGTTTTCAACCACTGTAATGCGTGATGGTCAGAAAATATAGTAAATTTTCTGCCCATAAGATAGATGCGAAACTTCTCCACACTCTCAACGATTGCTAAGCACTCAAGTTCAGAGATGGAGTAGTTTTTCTCGTGTGGGCGCAATGTTCGGCTGAAATACTGAGCTGGATATACGTTCCCGTCAGGGTGAACTTGTTTGAGAATGCCTGCTATACCGAGGGTGGATGCATCGCAATACACTTGGCATGGCAGACCTTCTTTGTAAAGGTGTAAAATGGGGTGTTGTGTGAGGTTTCCTTTCAGGTCAATGAACGCCTCTTGACAAACTTCATTCCAGTTCCACACGACATCCTTTTTGAGGAGGTTATTGAGTGGTGCTCGCAAGCGAGCGTATTCCGGAATGAATTTGTTATAGACGTTCACAGCGCCTAAGAAGGATTGTAGTGTCTTTCGGTTGTGGGGTTGTTGGATGGCGTGGATAATGTCGGTGTTACGTGTGAGTGGTGTAATTGTACCAGCTGTAATGGTGTAACCTAGAAAATCTATGGATTGTTTAAAAAATTCGCATTTCACGAAGTTAAGTTGTAGTTTCTCCGCTTCGCAAAAGGCGAAAAATTGTCGCAGGTGGTTTTGATGCTCCTCCAACGTGTTGGAGTAAATGATGAAATCATCAAAGTAATGTGCCACACAGTCAAGTCCGTGTCTCTGTAGGACCTGACTTATGGCTCGTTCGTAAATTTGAGGGCTGGTTTTTAATCCGAAAGGTAATCGAGTGGGTTGGTATAATCCTTCAAAGGTGGCAAATGCTAACAGTGGTCGAGAATCGGGGTGTATTGGGACTTGCCAATACGCAGAGCATATGTCTGCCGTGGAGAAATATTTGGCCTGCGCGAGGCGGTCTAGGATATCCTCGATTCTCGGGAGGGGATGGACATCAGAGCTGATTAGCTCGTTCACCTTCCTATAATCGATACAAAACCGTTTGGTCTTGTCGCGCTTAGTGACGAGGGTGACAGGGCTCGAGAAAGGTGAAAAAGATTGCTCTATGATGCCGTTCTCCAGCATTTGTTGTATTTGGTTACGGATTTCTTGTTGGTCACATATCGGAACACGATATGGACGTATGGTGATTATTTTTTCGGAATTCGTGGGTATTTTTACTGGTGGAATCCGTAAGCATGGTACGTTGAATTTGTCCTGTGAAAAAATGTGAGTGTACCTTTGTAGAAGTGTTGTGAACTGTGGTGTATAGTGAGTGTTAGGTGTTGTGTTGTAGTATGCATGGGGTAAAGGGTTTTGTTGTGTATTAGTGTGAGTGTCGAGTTCGTTGTGTGGGTTGGTCATGTGAGAGTTGTGCAACGGTGTGTGATCACCTATGTTTTTGGTATGCGAGTTATCCCGCTGTGTGGGTGCGTTTTGGACAGGTTCATAAGTTGAAGTTGTTGTGGTTTGATTATTTGAGGGCATGTAAAAAAGGCAATTGGCTTTAGTGAAAAAGGGGCATGTAGATAAGTGGGTTTTTCTCAATGAATGCACGCAATGGTTGTCATAGGCGGAAAGTTGGGATGCGGGGAAAATCTTTTGTGACATCGCCTGACACTGCCAGTACGTGCATACATTGGACACATGATTAAAATGGTAGGAAAGGGTAGACAATGGGGCGCCCAGCTGGAATATAGTGCATTTATTAAAATCTATGGTTAATCTGAATTTATGGAGGCTATTGATACTAAGAATTCCAAATGGCAATGGTGCATTCACTACATGGAAATTCTCCTTTCGTGATATTTGTCCTATTGTCAGTGGGATAGATAGTTTACCCATGGTTTTTGCAAATCCGTTTAGGGTTTGGAGGTGTAGTGAATGTCCCTCAAGGGTTAAATTAGGCAGGTGGGTTTTTAGCATATGATAAATATTATATGGCACTATACTCAGGCTGGCGCCTGTATCAATTAAAAAGGGGCATGATACATTAGGGGCTAGAAAAAGTTTGACAGTCAGTTGGTTTAGGGAGCCTACCTCAGTCTCGAAAGGGCTGCTCGGCTGGGGTGTCTCTGGCTTGACTTGGTCGTTGTGGAATCGGAACTGGTGATTTTGGGACCGTTTGCACTGTCCGGACTTTTTCGTGGGTCGTCGGGACTGGTCGACGTCGGCATTCGCTGTGCCAGTGTCTCGCGCCGCAGAACTTGCAGTTGGACGGCGGAAGAGGTGCATTCCATGCACCTGGGCGTCGGGGTGTGCTGTGGTACGGACCCGACATTGTGGGTGGTTGATCTTCTCTGGGTCGCGTTGTCGGTACACTGGGCCCGTGGATCCGCTGTACAAGTCGGAACCACTCTCCTAGGTTCTCGGGAGGCACTACGCGGACTAGGCGCTGGTCGTTGAATGGCAGTCCTTCTGTCAGTGTCTCGAGGATCACCTCTTGTGGAAGTCCTAGTTGCAATCCCATGGCGGTTTTTTCCCGGTAGTAGGTCTCTAGGTTGGCTTGTCCAGTAAGTTTCATGGCGAAATATTTCGCAAAGGACGCTTCGCTTGACTCAGGGTAGAGATCTAGGAGGATTTGTCTCACCTGGAAATAACTCCGGTCGGCCAGTCGAAGTTTCCTGAAGAGCTCCAGGGGTTGTCGCACCAGGTAGTTTGGCAGGCGCAGTAATTTTTCTTGTTCTCCCATGGATGCGTCTTCCATTTTTCGGTCGAACGTCTGGAAAAACTGTGTCGCGCTGTATGTGCCGTCGAAAGGCGAGATTGTCGCCTCCGCTCCATCAGAAATTTTTACTCGGGTCAGGAGCGCTGATAGCTGGTTGACGGCGTCCGCTAGGGGCGCAGTTGTCTCTCGGCCGGTCACCTCCTGTCTTTCTCCTGCCGGTTCGCTCTCTCTTACTTCTTGCCTTCTTTCCATTGTTTCCGTCGGACCGTCTGACTTTACGCCTATGGGATCCTGATTAAATTCCATCTCTTTATCCTGTCGACTTAACCGTTCTGTGACAATATCGTTGCGGAATTTCTTGTTGTTCGATTTGAATGGTGAGGATTGGTTGAAACGCAGTCGTTTGAGTGGAAGTTTAAGCATACAGTTAGGAATAATCAGGACACGTGATGGGGTTTGAAAATAAAAGGCAACTGGGTTGGAGGGAAGAAAGCTTGAGAAGAGCGGAGCGGTTTTGATTGTTCCTTATCTAATCACATGGCGGTGATTGTACTTAGCTGTGGATGAGCAGAGGAAGAGAGGCCTCGCAAGTAGATGTCACCTTGTTGGAAGCGGAATCACAACTGTCCGAACTCGGCGAGAGCCAGTGAACAACTGTAGATGTTGTTCAGATGGGAGCGAAAACGATACTAACAATTCTTACTTTTCGATTTAACACCAAGACTCAGTTTCTTTTTGATTGGTCGAGAGATGTCACATGATCTTTTCCTATTGGTTGACCTACTTAAGGTGCTGTCTTCTGATTGGCCCGCGGCTCTCTTTGGTGAAAGATATGGCCTGCCTGATATATCCGATTTCGTCAGGAAGTGTTGGGTAGCTTGACGCTTATAACTTCGACGGATATTAGATACGCCCTGTTTTGTCAGGAAGTATTGAGTGCTTCTTGACTAATATAACTTCGGCGGTCACTAGATACGTCCGGTCTCTGCCAGGAAGTGTTGGTTTAAACTTAGCTCGCAGGGACCCGGGGTCAGAAGGTTAATTGCGACGTTATTAATAAATATGTTCTCCTCTAGATCTACTTCCTATGTCTTTTGTTACTTTCTTTCCTCCAGTTACCTTATTCTTTTATTAAATCTTTGAAAATCATACATGGTACATACATAGTGGGTCGGGGTTGCATTTAATTATATACAAATTATGACATATATTTATATATGGGGGTGGATGTTCAGAGAATAGGCTGTTTCTGGTACTGCGACGTAATGCGGCGTCAAGTACATAAAGTAAGTATATCTGTAATCCCTTTACACCTGCCCCTCATTATCTACGTTTACTAAGCTTAATACTTGTGATATGTAGTTTTGAAATTTATGACAATATGGTATATATTTTGTGTTGAATACACGTCTCATCTGCCTAAGTGTCATTAATATTATGATTTCTCTGCTCTTTGAGGAAAACGCACTAATATCAATGGTAGAATATGCCACAAAAAACTTACTTTGAAAATTCATACAAAACTCAGCCTATATACAATGGATTTATGTTGTTTCTTATCATTGCAGTGTGTCTATAATATCGTAACGTCCTACTATGAAGTTATGATCACGGTCGAATATTTTATCGACTGGATGCATTTTTTTTTAAATGGAGATGTGAAGACATTAAAATGGTGAACTTGATAAAATGAAAGTGGATGATCAATAACAAGCTGATATATCACAATTCTCTCTATATATATTAATATATATTTTTAGTTAAAAATAACTTTTTAGACATTAGATTAAATAATGGTTGGTTTCTAGCCAAAGGCAATGACGAAAGTGCAAACATAACCCAGCATTGATGAGCTTTCTAATAATATTAACAAAGGATATATTTTCTGATATTTTTTATATTTGGAGATTTTATTGCACTATCTAGCCACGGCCGCCATTAAGGGAAATAGGTTGCTACTGATTCCAACGTATGAAATAAGCTAATTTTCTTACATTTTCAGTGATTTGGACCTTGGTGATAATTTTTACCTCTCTAACTGTTCATCTAGCGAGCTACAGAATATTGATTTCATCCAATAATATAATTTTATTGTATTTATTTCTTCGAGGAAACAAACTTCGAATCATTAAATATTTAAACTGATAAGAACAACAAGGACTAAGTGAGAACTCCACCGTGGGAAGTCGGTACAAATCACTTCTAATTGGAATAATTAGGACTTGTGGACATTTTTTGTCGCCCCCAACTTTCACGGCAAAAAGTCAAAGTGGAATGGTTACCTTTAATTAAAGTTTCCTCTGGTTTAATTTAATTTAGGACTAATTACTGAAACGACTTTCCATACTCCGACTTGTCTTTAGTGGTTCTTAGAATTCTGATCCTAGTTTTAAAGATTCTCTCTTGGGGCGAGGGGAAACATCGCCTTCTATATTCTTCTAAGCATAGTGCCGTCTCATACCTGGTGTTTAATTTCCTTTAATAAGATAACGAACAGAAACTGTACTTTATAAATAAATCGTGAATAAAATCCTATGTCTGAGGATGTATGAAGAGAGAGAAAGTTACAAATAGAAAGAAATCGGATCTCATCAAACCACGTTGTCTGACACAATATTCTATATACAGTTACGAGCGTCATTCTTCATCTCCTAATCATCTCTGTCACGGTTTGAATTTTTTTGGAATGGCGCCCTCCTATTGGTTGGCTACGATCACGCCACCTTTGCCCCCCTCCCACCATTATGCCTCCCCCACTCGCTTTTTCGTTTTTGTAACTATTGTGTTGGAGCGGGTCGCTCCTTAAATAAATGCATATATTAGTTAATAACTAAATGGAATCCTCTCTTTCTTTTTCCCAGTATGAGACGCCTAAGGAAGCCAACAGTACATAGACAGATAAAGCACATAGGCTATAGTTATTAACTAACATATGCATTTATTTAAGGCGCCAATTTATAATTGTAACAAATAGTATTTGAATAAAAACATTCAATCGGGTAAAACACGGGCGTTGCCCGGGTCATTCGGCTATTATTAAATAATTGAAAAGGTTTCTGGAGATGAGTTTCTTTTTTATTTTATTAACGTAGTCTCAAGCTTTCAGGTATCTCTACCCTTCTACAGGAGAACATATATAAACGAATATAAGGCCGCCGCCTGATGCCAATATATGTAACCTTCTTACCCAAGATTGGTAAATTAATTGTTTGAAACTAAGGACTCACAGGACACTGAATCGTTCATACTCGGTATAATCTATCAGAATACATAAAGATAAGGGTCACTCTCCCGTCAAAGTAGACGCTATCTATTGACCGTCGCCGCAAACTAGCGGCATCTGGTGTGTGACAAAGCCACAACACCAGCTTTGGCAATTTGGACCATGGTTTAGCCAATGAACGTGATGGAAGGAAAAATATCCAAATAAAACATGCTCTTTTATTTTGGATAAATTTAGACTAACAGGATTCAATATGAAACGATTCGAAGTAAATTGCCATTCAGAGACCTAGCGTATTTCCAATCCCCATATCAATATGATACAGAAAATATATAATGTCAATATTAAAAAAAACATGGGGAAATGTAATAATGAAATTATATTGGAAGGATTCTAATTGAAAAAATAATCTAATTTATATTTTAATTATTTTTCCTTTCAGCTTTTAAACAGAAAAATCTAATCATAAAATATATTAATTTTGTCTCCTGTGAATACAATTGTGACAAATCAGCCATCCGTTTCAATTTAAATTTTATTATTTCACATTTAAATCGCACCTATATATTACATCTATAAATGCAGGTATATTCAGAACCTATTAAATACATTGTGCTGAATTGGAAATGGTGAAATATCAATTAAATTTTAAAATACTTGGCACCTTCTAAAATGTTGTCTTGTCTAATTTAGGAAATGACGTGACGCTACATATTAATAATTCTCTCAGATACATTCAAATAGTCCTTTAACATGCTGGTATTCCAACTCCTTGTTTGAAATTTTGATCGGTAGATATGGGGTCGATCTTATTTTCTGTCTCTTTCCAGCGCTATCTGCTGAGCCATAGGACATTGAATGCACGGCACTGCCTACTTCATATTGTTTTGAAAAGATATTTCAAAACTAGGCAAAGTTTGAAATGTATTTAGTAAAATATAATTTCAATGTATGAATATATATGTTATATAAATTTATTTTATTTAAAAATTATAATTTTTAGAACAAACACTACTCTGTAAAGTTAACCGCCAGACGTCTCGGCTTTCCCTATATAAATTCTTGTTGTTATTCCTGTTGGCTGGCTCAAATCTTTCTATAGATATGTAAATGAATAATCTTTTATTTTCTTTATTCTTCGAGCCTTAAGTCAGGTATCGATTTCTCATTTATTTTTTCAAACAATTAAAGCAAATTGTAATTTAAAGTTTCTTATTATATTTCACTAATATTTCTACGACTGTAATAACAATACCATAATTCTCTTCTTCTCATGTATTATAAAAACAAGCAAATAATATAGATTTCAGAAATATTTAATATAACAATAAGGTGACAAAAATTATCAATATATATATGTGTGTGAAAATATAATAGAAAAAATAAAAAGTAAAAAGGTCAGGTGTTGATATTAATAATGCCGAAGGCATATCCTGACAACGAGCACAAGGGCTTTTTAGATTGCAGAGCGCCATTTGAAAAGCTCATGTGCTCATTATTAGAATAAGCCTACTTTGATTTTAATATCACATATGTATATGTTATATTGTTGCAAATGAGATCCTGCCGACGTATGGATAAACTGGCAGTCGTGTACGTGAGGCGAGTGTTGATGTTCTTCCCACACGCGGACAACAAGAAGCAGAGGCAGGGCTAGATTTTGGCACCGCGAGTGATCGGGGACAGCCCACGGGACAGAGGTAGAGGCCATGACACAAACTTGAATGCCTATCACCGAGACCTGGAGAGCCAGACTGAAGCGGCCTGCTGATGACCCCCCTGCTAAAATCTGTCCTGTTTACAGGTGTCGTCTATATAGAGTCCCTGAGGGCCCCACATGGGCTGGGCGTTGGCTTTTTCCTTCCCTATGTCCATGCCACCAGCTGACCGCTCTTTGGATTTTTATTTTGACGACAACATTTTTAGTGTTACATACAAATAAGGGTTTACAGTTATTATCAATAAAGATATAGCATATATACAAAATATGGGGGGTGGCAGCAAACAGAAACGGTGTGCATTCCAAAAGAAGGGCAGGATCTTTTAAGGTATCGGCTTTATTTAATTGGAAGATATGTGACATATACTAAAAGTGTGATACAGTTTAAAATATACGATATATATACCAGGTCTATTAGTATGAAACGCGAAAATGGCTGCCAGAGGGCGCTGTGCAACTTTATTTGAGCCGACGGTGGCGCTGTTGAAGGCATTTTGTTTTTTGGCTCACGTATCACCTTTATTGTGGAATATAGTCCTGAATGATTTGTTGATCAACTTCGCATCCCCAAATTCTGAAATAATCTGTTATGCGGATGATGTTTCGATTGTTTGCTGGCACAAGACCATAGAAGGGTTAAAAAATGAAACAGAAAGAACTTTAAATTATGTAATACAATGGTGTACAAGAAATAAGCTAAAGCTAAGCCAGGAGAAAACCGGCTTAATACATATGCACGGCAAACAAAATATTCCAATGGGAACTCCAAATTTCATAATAAAACCAGTGGAAGAAGTAAAAATTTTAGGGATAAAATTTTCTAATCACAGAATTAAGTCAAAAATTAACTTCACACCCCACATTAATGATATTCTTTGTAAAATCAACCGTATGAAAAATCTTTTATTTTCACTCTGTGGGAAGATGTGGGGATTGGATGCTAAAAAAAGATTAATTTTATATAAAACTCTTTTCAGGCCAATACTAACCTATGGATCTGAAATATGGTATAAATTTATTAATAAAAGAAGTAAGCAAAGATTAAACTCTCAGCAATATCAGATTCTTCTTTGGGTAGTGAGAGCCTATAAAACGACCTCATCAAATTGTATTCATAGTTTGGCAAAAATACCTATTCTCACAGATCAAATAGAATCGTTGATAATAAAATACGATTTGGCCAATTTATCAAAAGAAGAAATTAATGTATTCAGACCGCATGCCCCGACTATAATTCATAACTACATAGAATCAAGAATGGCTGAAACAATAGCTAACACTAATGAAACATTCAGAAAATTTTTCCCATTTGGAATTCCTTTCTATTTTCGTCCGAATTTTTATAACTCACAGTTCGTCACGGGTCATGGTAATTTTGGAGAATTTCTGTCGAAAATCGGGGCAACGGATGATCCTAGCTGTTTCTGTGGAAAAGAAAACCAAGACTCAATGCATTTATTGATGGAATGTCCGATATTCCACAGCTACAGAAGTAATCATTTTTATCCCATCGAAGAGGTTTGCGAATTTGTATATAACAAAGACACTTATGTAAAATTCAATGGTTTTTGTAAGTTCATTTTGGATTTTCTATTCTGTTTGAGAAAACCATAGTTTCAGTTTTAATTGTGTTTTTAACCGGTTATTGTGTTGTATATACTGAATTGTATATAGGTTGCTAAAATAATTTATTTTGGATTTTCTCTTCTGTTTGAGAAAACCATCGTTTCAGTCTTAATTCTGTTTTTAGTCGGCTATTGAGTTGTATATAGGTTGATAAAATAATCCATTTTGGATTTTCTCTTCTGTTTTTAGAGTGCCATCGTTTAAGTTTTAATTATGTTTTTAGTCCGGTTATTGTGTTGTATAAAATGAATTGTATATAATCTGCTAAAATGTATTTAGGCGCAAGTATCCCGAGCTGGGATATCGCGTCCGATATGTCAAATAAAAATAAAATGAGCATGCGTGGAGTTTTAGAAAAATTCAAATCGTGGAAAAATTCTGGAGCCCGTGGAAAATGGTGATTTCCGAGCCAAAAAGTGCCCATTTGCGGGAAGTTTTGTTGTTCGCCTTCAACTGGAAGAAAAGTGCCACTGAAGCCCACCGAATGCTCGAGGAAGTTCACGGCGACCACGCTCTGAGCAAATCGCAGTGTTACAGGTGGTTTAAAAAATTCCAAAGTGGCGATTTCGAACTTGATAATGAACCACGTGGAAAACCGCACCAAAAGTTCGAGGACGCTGAATAGCAAGCTTTGTTGGATGAGGACAGTGCCCAAACGCAGGAAAAACTCGCGAAACAGCTCCAGGTGTCTCAAGGTGCTGTTTCCCTACGTTTAAACAGCCTCAGAATGACATAAAAGCTTTCCAGATGGGTCCCCCACGAGTTGAGCGAAAGGCAGCAAGAACGGCGTCTGGTAACCTGTGAAGGGCTGCTGGCCAGGCATGAAAAGAAGTCATTTTTGCATCGAATTGTAACTTCTGATGAGAAATGGATCCACTCAGCAATCCTACGCGCCAAAAGTCATGGGGCCTGCCCGGCCAATTTTCAAAACAGACGCCTAGGCCCAATCGCTTCGGAAAAAAGGCAATGCTTTGCGTATGGTGGGACCAGACCAGCGTAGTATATTTCGAGCTCCTGAAACCTGGCGAAACGGTCGATACTAGTCGCTACAAACAACAAATACACAGTTTGAGAGAGGCATTGAATGAAAAAAGACCGGAATGGCGTGAAAAGCACAACAAGCTGATACTGCAGCATGACAACGCTCCAGCCCACAACGCTACGGTGGTCAAAAACACCATAAAAGACTTGGGCTGGGAACTCTTACCCCACCCGCTGTACTCACCAGACTTAGCGCCGTCGGACTACCACATTTTCACATCTTCAAGACACGCCCTAAAAAAAACAGGAATTTTCGAACTCAGACATACTACGAAAATGGCTTGTTGACTGGTTCGACTCAAAAGGAATAGAATTTTTCAGACAAGGAATTCGAAAATTGCCTGAAAGGTGGTCCGAGTGTATAGCTAATCAGGGCAATTACTTTGAATAAAAAATCTTTTGTTGTATAGATTTGGTAAACTTTTGAATTCACTGAAAATTTTCGCGTTTAATACTAATATACCTGCAATATAAATTCTTGAAGTCAGAATTTCAAATCTTTTAAACTATAAAATCTCAATTTTTTCCTATAACATTTATGTATATATATTGAATGAAAGTCGCCTCTCCCGGCAAAATAGACGCTGAAACTCAACCGCATCTATTGACCGTCTCCGTAACCTAGTGGACTCAGGTCGGTGACAAAGCCACAAGACCAGCTTTGACAAACTGAAAAGCGTCCACCTGGAGACCATGGTTTCGGGCTAATGGTCCTCGTCAGTCTAGGGCGGACTTTATTTCATGAGATCCAAAATAGATTAAATGAAATTTTTACCATCTGCCAAAGGGGTGTTTAGATGGTAGCGTGGGCAAGCCAAAAAGATGGTAAAAATATAGATGAAAAGGTTTCCGGGAGGAAATTGATCTATAAAAATATTTTGCAGGCAGAGCAGACCTTTTTCATATATAAACATACATGTTATAGCGGAAATTAATTGTTTAGTTCCAAATTCTTTGCAATTGTTTTTTTAAATTATTATTACTATCCCTAGTACAGGTGGTACAGGTCATGATAATCATGGTGGGTAGAAGTAGGCGTCTGCTTCTACTGTAAGCGCACCACATGTCTATACATGTGAAAAACAGTTAGACTTTACAATTACAAATGTGCCAGAGCCTCGTTTGCAATTGTGGCTTCATTCAACAAATTTCAGTTTTTTTTTTCAAGTAGCCTTTAAGAAAATTTAAAAGTCATTTTAACCATTAAAATCAATTAAGGTTACATTTGAAAATTCACGCTCAGTGAAGCGAATGAGTAAATACTAGTAGTTCACACACAGAGAGCCTGTGTGAACAAACTAGTTCAATTTGACATTCCAACTAAACACACAAAGAGGTTCTACTCTGTCTACATATATAACCAGGGTAGTAACGTAGAAGGAATATCAACAAACCAACAGCTAACGTGGTAGCATCTAATTGGACGCCCCGTTCTTTATTGCCAGCGTATTCCAAATTGCATCCGTGAAGTCTGAAATACAGATAGCAATATGTTATACTATATAAATACCCAAATGTCAAATTTCTTGGCTTCCATTGCTATTTACCACAGAGAAGTAATGGATGACATTTATCAACGCTCAGATAGGTAATGTTTGTGGGAAACCTGATAAATTTGATAAGCCATTTGTATTCATGACGTTGTTTGGGGAATGTTTACACACACCTTGTCTGCTCGAACATTTGTAAGGAAATCAAGGCCTAGAACATGGAACTATGGGATAATAAAAACAGTTTATTAAGCAAATTTAGAAATGTGGAAGGAATACTAATATAATAAAATGTTTAAGAAGCGAGATAAAACTTTCGGGAAAAAGTCTTTTACGAGATTCATTTCCAGCCAAAGGTTTGCTTAGTAAGATTCATAAAATCTTAATTTTTAAATTTTTGAATATTATTTTAATTTTTATTCCCCAATAAACTAAACCATACTCAAATAGTAACTGATTAATATGAAGCAATAACGCGCCGTCTATAGATAGGAAATGAAAATATTCAAAGCACATATGTTTCTTTTTTTCACAAAAATCAAACTTCTACTGTCTTTCACTGCGATGAAAAAATATTAGGATGGCTTAATCCTTCAGTTATGAACCTTCCCAGAGGTTTCGTCAATTTAATCTACCAGACCGCCTCTTAGAGCTCTAATATGGTATTAGACGATTCTGCCTATATACTCTGCAATGTACAGCGTAGTAACTGATTCTCAGACTTGTTGAAGAACGATAGTTTGATAGTTCGCCGGGATAATAAGTAACAGAAACTTTTTGTTGTTAAGTTCTTATAATTCTCGAAATATAATTTTATTTCATTTATGGTATAGAGTGTAGATGTAATTTTTATTTATATGAACAGTATACACCTTGTTTCAGGTGTTGGCCCTCGTTAGTATGAAAGCGGATTCGATTTCTCAAAATATTAGAAGAAGAGTTATGAAATCGTTCGAATTTGGCCAAAAGGTATTTGAGATAGTGAAACCACAGTTCGACCTTTATCTGAATTTACAGAAGAGGTATTGTGACACATTCTATGCCATTATCATTCCGTTCTTTGCAGAGTTGATGAACAAAATGCATTTGTTTTTATATTTTAATGGGACATGGCAATCGAAAAGGGAAATTAGTAAACAAATACAATCCTTCCATAATATTTAATATTATATATGTAAATATGATTTTAAAATTTCAATGAACTCATTCATGCGACAGAGTTTCCCATAGATACCATAGACAAACACAATGGATGAACATTGTTTCACTGACTTCCTTTGAATCAAATAGCAGAGAACGTGACTACTATCGATTTTTTTTAAAGAATAAAAAAAACACACATACAACTTTATTAAGACCACCGGTCTTATACAGATTCACCACAGGAAAGAAGCATAGATGGAGCTCCTATACTCCAGGTAGCGCAGAGCCCAACAGTCTCCAGGCCAGACACATGTCCAGTGACCACAGAATCCACCGTGCATAGGTTAGCGTATCTTTGAAAAGGCGAGTGTCAGCCGGGTTATAGAATAAAAACACTCAATTTCACAACTGAAAAGAACTAACAGAGCTGAAAATGTTGTGTAGCTGCTGAGGGATTTACCTGCACCATGGATACACCTTGTTTCACTGACCGCCAAAAATCAAATAGCAGAGAACGTGCCTACCATCGGTAAATTTTTAATAGAATAAAAACATAAATTTCAAAAGTGAATATAATCTAACATAACTGATGATGTTGTATAGCTGCTGCGAGATTTAGACTTTGTGAGATGGGGGAATAGAATTAGTTGAACCTAAATATTTAATCTCCAACTTCAAAATGGCACAAGTTTGATGGTATTTTGCTAATTAGCATCCGATTGCTCTAAAAACCACCATTCATGACAATATGGTCTCCTACTAATGCCTTCTAAAATCCTTACCTCATTAGCAAATGGAAACTGTAATTATTGAGATTTATTAATTTCTCTCTTAATTAAATCGTCGTTAGAGACAAATAAATTGAGGTTTGCGGAGAATTTATTTGTTTGGATTAAACATTACTTCTCTTTCTTATGGACAACTTTACTTCCCAGGGGTATCCGACCTCGAGCAAAAAGTCGATTCATTAGAAAGCTCCAATTAAGAGGGCATCTTGAAACAAAAAAAAAAACAGTTTCCAATTATAGATTTTGTTTTATAAGACTCTATATTGTAAATAAATCATTTAGTAAATCAATCTTTAACTTTCCAAGGCGAAAGTATTTAGATGGAATTATTGCCTAATAAATGTAGACATACAATTTCAAAATAAAGGGAATTTAAATCAGCGTGCTATACGTATTTATTTTCTAATATGAAATCTTTATATAGAAGGAATTATAATTATGAATTAATGTTCTTCAAAAATATATACCGAAGATTAAAAATACTTTATCATAGGTATTCAAGATGGTAAGGCCAGTAGAAAATATTAAAATCATTTTCTATTTCTATGGGAAAAATTCAACTTCTTCTGTCAATGTAAATGCTCCTTCTTCTTCTAGAAACTGTCTCCGCAAACTTTGGGTTGACGATTTTACCATCTCGTCTGCTTTGGGAAACTAGGCAGAGTTATACCCCACGGAGTGTCTCGAATGGAATCGTCCTGCAATACCATAGCTTCAATCCACGGAATTCAACACGTAAAAGGACGAACTACCATCACATCATATTGTCTCTGCACTCTCCCCAACGTATTTTGTTGCAATAAACAATAAATGTCTTAAAGAAATCAAAGGATAGCTGATCAAAAACAATATATTATTCTATATAAATAATAATCTGCCATGAATGGGATGTGTATAACATTCAAGTTGGAAAAATAACAGTTATTTATTTTCTCTTTTTTCCGAAATAAATAATAAACAAAAATAGCTACCAACTATGGGGTTTTAAGCGACATCTTACATTTAAAAGGGAGCATTCCCATCATTGAAGGATTCAATGTGACCTTATACATTACCCGAGATAAATAATAAACAAGGAGCTACCAACTATGGGGTTGTAAGCGACATCTTCTATTATAGAGCAAACATTCCCATCATTAAAGTAGTCCATGTGACCTTATACATCCCCCAGATAAATAATAAACAAGAAGCTAAGGAAGGGCGGCAACCGTGTCATTACATTAGCGACATGATGGAGTTCACCTTATCGACGACAATGTTATTTTCTGGAGATTCATGGGTGCGACGATAAATCGTCCTGTTTACTGACACGGGCGGCGGGCGGGGCTGACTTTCTTGTCGTACTAGGGCGGATTAAATTGGCAGAGAACACAGAATATTAATGTTTATATTGTGGAGAGGACATCACTTACAAGGTTAAATATTGATAGAAAATATATTGATGATCAATAAACTTTTATATACGGAAATATTATACCAAAAATTTATGTTATAAGAATTTGAAACTATTTTTCATGTGTATATGATTATTTTAAAATTGAACAAGTTTATCAAATTATTCAAAGATTAATAAATCGTGTAGTTTTGACCAAGAATTATTTTGGCTTGAAATCTAGACCATTTTATTTATTTGAAAATAATATTAAGCCCCATATTTCTATAAAATTATGATGTATTAACCATGTCATTATGTTGGGTTGTATGGTATTATCTTTAAATGCAACAAAAATAGGGCTTATATAACTTCATATTTCAGCCCAGGTTTATTGAAATAAAATGTCGAATCCTTTTAGTGTAATCTGTATGTAAAACATTTCAAAGTTTAGTCGTTATGCTTGTGTTGACAAATTTATATATGCTTGTGTTACGCCTATCTCTCTCTGCTAATATCACTTATGTTATCCTGTCTGTTTTTATTTCATCACACAGTTGATTGATGTAGGTAGGGAAATATGTGAATAGAAACTATTATTAATAATAAAAAACATTAAGACACGAACTGTCCTTACTGCGAACTATTATTAATACTAAGAAAAATCATCTCCTGATACTATATTATTTAGTTAAACAATAAGTAGATGCATTTGTCTTAATTTATCTACCTGATCCCAGTATAATTTCATATTTTGTAGTATTTTTCCAATTCTTAATACTGTTTCATGGAATTAGTAGTGATTCAGTATGAACGCTCTCCGTGTGTAAAACACCAGATTGGTCACAAAACGTGATTCAACCTAAAGTTCCCCTATGTCGACGATGACCATAAAATTAGAGTTTCTTTCAACCTCTCTATCTGTGAAAATAATTTCCAGAAAGAGGAAGCTATTAAACTTTACGACATCATTCACTGCAAGCCTAAGGGCCTGGAAATATCGCTTTTTTCTAGTTTCGATAAAATGTTACATTAAATTTCTTCCAACCTGAGTGATTATATACGTAATGGGGTTATGTGTGGTAGGCGAGGTAGACACATTTCCATGTTCTCTCTGGGAAATTTTGTTTTACAAAATATTTTATCCTCACAATACAAGTAATATAAATATTTATAATTATAAAAAGACACAATTTTGATTATCAATTAGAACTAAAAAATAATAAGACCAATGATAAATAAAGATTTGGTCTTATTTTACCTTGTATATATAATTATAAAAAGGTTTCACTGCGCTAGAGTACTAAATATCAATAATTTAGAATTCATACAAGAAAACCTAATGGCCCTATTCCATGAAAGGAAAAAGATAAGTTGTGAAAAAAAGTAAAGAATTGCTTTCTCAAATCCATGCACACCTATCTAAATACAAAACAATAAATTGTGTTGGCATAAAAAACATTAACTATACACACATGCAGCTTTATTAAGACCACCGGTCTTATACAGATTCTCCATAGGAATAGGTGAAGCTCTTATACTCCAGACAGCGCAATAACATTAACTATACATAAACACCTCCAACAAGTTATGAAAATATACGTAAAGGAGAAATGGGAACTTTTCATTATACATTAGAACTTTATTGTTTCTTAGCTTTTGGGCGCACTTCCAAATATTCTGTATCATCATCGCATTCAAAGCAATTCATATATACATACAATATATATTTTCATATTTAAAAATAAGAGATACTTAAAATACCTTCATTTTACCCGATTACAACAAAAGTAATCTAAATATATATATCAACAAAACAAACTTATGCAAAACTACCAAAAGAAAAGTACAGTGTTGCCGACTACCCAACCATAAATAAAAATTAAAGAATAACCAAATATTTTACACAAATAAACACAAAGTATGTTCAATATATATGAAAAAACAATATAAAAAAAATTAAAAAGTCAGGTGTTGATATTAAAAATAAAAAAGGCATATCCTGACCAGGAGCACATGTGCTTTTCAGAAGGCAGAGCGCCATCTAGTGGAACAGAAATCAACTAAACAGGCTAAATCAATGTTTAGTTGATTTTTGTTCCACCAGATGGCGCTCTGCTTTTTGAAAAGCACATGTGCTCCTTGTCAGGATATGCATTTTTATATATATATATATATATAAATATATTTTGAAAATAGAGCAATCCATATTTAATTCATTAGATAATAAAAAGGCATATATTGGATTTAATAAAATATTTATTTTGCCAATATTTCGGCTGGCTGAACGCCAACCTTTATCGAGGTATTACATTTTTGCACATTTCATACAAAAATGTAATGCCTCGATAAAGGTTGGCGTTCAGCCAGCCGAAATATTGGCAAAATAAATATTTTATTAAATCCAATATATGCCTTTTTATTATCTAATATAAATATATATATAAATCCCTTACAGATTTGAACGGCAGAACAAGGGGTGATACAACTACACATTTATATCAGCACGGGGATGTGGTGGACTACTGTCTCCTGTGTTAGGTTGTGTACATGACCTATATGTTGTAGAACTACCATACTCAGATCACTTACCTTCAACAATAAACATGAATACAAATTGTGAACAGAAACAAGTGATGAACCTTTCTTCAATATCAAATATATATATGGATACCTGAACGAGCAACACTATTTGCAGAGAATTCACTAGTGGATTAGATTCCGTTTGCCAAAATTTAAAAATTTGACGATAAAATTTCTTTAACATACCCATTCAAAGAGTCTATCAACAGTATCACTATAAAAGGAAGTTCCAAAAATGCAATATAACAGCGGTATGGTAGATTAAACTGGCAAAACCGCTGGGAGGGTTCACCACTGATGAGCCAGGCCCCCTCATTTTTTTTTCCATTGCAGTAAGCGCAGTAGAAATTGTTTAATATCAAAAATAATCTTACGCCTTTAAAATAGTTTTGAATTTTGATAATAGATGGCATCATATTATAAATGTTCTAATAAAAGAAACAATTTGATATTTGCGGAAAAGCAATTGCTCGAAGCATATTTTATATTTATAAATGTATGTTATTCTACTGTCCTCAAAGCTTATGTCCATAGTTCTTCTAAAATACCCATTCGAAGAGTCTATCAACAGTATCACTATAAAAGGAATTTCCATAAATGCAATATATGTAGAAGGCGGAATGTAGAAGGCGGAATAATTGTTACCATAAATGCAATATAACAGTGGTATGGTAGATTAAACTGGCGAAACCGCTGAAAGGGTTCACCACTGAGGAGCCAGGCCCTCCCATTGATTTTTTTTCATTGCAGTAAGGGCAGTAAAAATTGTTTAAAATCAAAAATAATCTTACGCCTTTAAAATAAGTTTTGAATTTTGATAACAGATGGCGCGCTAGTGCATCATATTATGAAATTTCTTATTTAAAACTTTTATATATAACTCTCATACAGATGAATGTATTGAAACACTTTAAATATAATTTTCTATTATGTAAATATATTTTTGAGTAATACATAACTTCATTTCCTATTCTTCTTCTTCCCTTCTCCATCAAGAACACTGAGGTATTAAGCTTGTAAAGCTTGAGACTTTTGATGGTGTCTGCCGGGGAAGAGTATCATTTTCTTATTTATTCAACACAGTATCTCATAGAGTAGTAACTATTTTATTTATGAAAAATAGTACAAATATGATATTGTACTGGGATAAGTTGCATAAATTATGAAAAAGGCATCTCCTTATCGTGCAACTGAAAGATGAAAGAAAGCAACTGATCATATTGATATTATTTCATTAAAGTCTGTAGAGATAATATTTTATTATATTGTTGAAAATAAACACATTGACAATAAATTTATATGTTACACATTTTATCGAAAGATGGCAATTGAATTAATAAATAAAAATATTGTATAATTATAGAAATTTATTGAATATTATAAGATATTCAATCAATTTATTATATTAAAGTAATAGGCATAGAAGCTTCCATATCGTATATTGGGTACAGCTGCTCCAAATGAAGCCATACCACTATATAACCTGTATTTAACAGACTTAAAAGAGGTAATAAACAAAATTGCTTTTCCTAAATGGCAAATTATAGATGAGAGTAGAGGATAATTTTAAAGTTTTCCATTTCAGACGACACACAGTTATTTAGAAATCAATAAAGGACAATACGTATTTTAGAATTATTAGTATCATTCAGTTTTTATTTGAGAAAATTACTCCCGTTATATTTATAGCAGAAGAGAATATAAAGGCACAAGATAATTGATAGATCGCTGCAGAAGAAAGTTCAATCTGTAAAGAGGCTTTCACTTAAATGGGCAGCCGATGTCGTGGGAGGAACATGGCGCCTGAAATATTCTTCCGCACAAGAATTGTTGTATTCTGCTGCTATATAAAGCTTCTTTCTAAACTTCCAGTGTTGTCCCGATTTGTTTTGTTTTGGGGCTGAAATAAATCGCAAGGGTTCGACCTTTTTTTACCATTCTAGATTTCTATTGATTGTTTTACAAACGTGAGCATAACGTTAATTCAGGGTTTCTTAGTTTTAAAAACATATACTAAAACAAGGCTTTGCACTATATATATTGTAATAAAGTATTTATATTTTATTACAATATATATTGAAATAGGTTCGATGAGGAGCCTGGTTCTCAAAAGTTTATATTTTATGTGAAGAAAGTTTAACAAAGAGTCTTGGTTGCTCTCTCTCTCTCTCTCTCTCTCTGATCGTGTTTTGACAAAGGTTTATATATATAGAAGCATAGTACGCCTCTCCCGTCAAAATAAACGTCAAACGGGAGAGGCACCCTATGCTTCTATGGATCAATTTCCTCCCAGCAAATTTTCCATCTATATACATATATATATTTATTGTTGAAAATTGAGCAATCCATTTTAAATACTTTGGATGATTAACGCTTATTTTGGATCAAAATCATTCAAAACCTCGCCATTCGTGCATCGCGTGAATGATTTGTTGACAGGTTAGAAACCCCGAGGAAGATAGGAGAACAGCCTCATCGAAATATTGAAGTTATAATAAATATATTGATCCAAAATAAGCGTTAATCATTCAATATATATATATTCTTGAGGGGGAAAAATATATATGTAAAATACCCTTTAAATGTAAAGATAAAATTACTCACGTTTCTGGAATGTCGGGCTGTTCAGGTTTATAGTGAAAACTGGTTTTTAACACATTAATTATGTGAATTACTGAAGCGGAATAAGCTGATCGCAAAGTTCCATAGGTCGTTCAGTTCAGGTTCTTTTTCATCCTATGTCTCAGAAAAGAAGAACAGTTTAGCATTTAAACGTAATAAAAAATATAAGAAGCTCGAGAAATATAATTATATATATAGTAACATAAGGCGCCACTCCCGTAAAAATAAACGTAAAAAACTCTCTTAACGCCATCTATTGACCGTCGCCGCAAACTAGCGGCCTCAGGTCGGTTTCAAAGCCACAACACCAGCTTTGGCAAACTGAGAAGCGTCCACCTAGAGACCATGGTTTCGGGCTAATGGCCCTCGTCAGTCTAAGGCGAATTTTATTCCATGAGATCCACACCGGATCTAATGGAATCTTCACAATCTACCAAAGAGGTGTTTTGCTGGCAAGATGGCTGGGCCAAATATATGGCCAGAATATAGATGGAAAATTTGCCTGGAGGAAATTTTGACGTTTATTTTGACGGGAGAGGCGCCCTATGCTTCTATGGATCAATTTCCTCCCGGCAAATTTTCCATATATATATATATATTATTTAAAAATGCCTATTTTGGATCAAAAGGTTTTATTTCCGATATTTCGTGTGGCAACTCGCCAAACTTCTTCGGGGAACAAGATTGTTTTGAATAAGCTCGCGTATCAATTCACGCGTATGTACAACTGCTATAATTTTTTTTTTTTTTTTAAATATCTAAAATCTACAATATGCATGTTTATAAATATAATTAATAATAATAAAATGATATATAAAATATTAATATATAGAGAATAAATATAAGAAGCTCGAGAAATATAATTATATATATAGTAACATAAGGCGCCACTCCCGTAAAAATAAACGTAAAAAACTCTCTTAACGCCATCTATTGACCGTCGCCGCAAACTAGCGGCCTCAGGTCGGTTTCCATAAGCAATAGTTATCCCACAGAATTTATCAAAAGACAATTCTACAGATCAACATTCATCCCTCCTTCCAATAGCCAATCTCATAAATCATATTGCACGCTTCCGTACAGCTACGGCATCGAAAGAATCAGTAGAGCCCTCAAGAAGTATAACATCAAGACGATATACCAGACACCATCCAACTTAAAAACACTTCTCCGCCATCCCGATACCAAACATAACACAAACAACAGTCAAAAATCCAACCTCATTTACAGAATCCCGTGCCGATCTTGCCCAGCTACATACATAGGAGAGACAGGGAAAACTCTAGAAGAAAGAACCAATCAACACCGGACAGCCCTTCAAAACTATAGCCCTCTTTCCCTTTTAGTAGACCACGCACTGAAACAGGACCACATACCAAATTTTGACTCAACTGAAATAGTATATCAAAATATCAAGGACAAACATTCAAGACTTTTTCTAGAAAGCTGGACCTCAATAGAAGATAAAAACAGTATTAATCGAAAAATAGACATTCCTCAATTATACTTACAATTTAAAACCATATAGCCCACTCACTATACACATATATATATATATATAACAAATTACTGATTTTCAATTCTTTTATTTTAAATGTATATATTTATTTATTCTCTATATATTAATATTTTATATATCATTTTATTATTATTAATTATATTTATAAACATGCATATTGTAGATTTTAGATATTTAAAAAATTTTTTTTATAGCAGTTGTACATACGCGTGAATTGATACGCGAGCTTATTCAAAACAATCTTGTTCCCCGAAGAAGTTTGGCGAGTTGCCACACGAAATATCGGAAATAAAACCTTTTGATCCAAAATAGGCATTTTTAAATAATATAATAAATGGATTGCTCTATTTTCAAACACATATATATATATTATATATTTTCAAATTATTAAATAATTATTAAGAAATCTCCAATCTATATACAATTTAAAATTCAGGATTTCCAAGAATATAAATAGTTAAATAATTATCGTCGAATGACAAGCCAACTCCCTGAGGCTATATAGTGAAGAGAGCTAATGATATAACATAAATAATTGAGCTAGTTAGCGTCAGTTAAGATATAGTTAAGATAACAAAAACGTGGTGTAAGAACGTGTTTTGCTTTAATAAAGCCGGGAATTAATAATTACATGGCCTGTAAAATAATTACTGGAGCTGGCAGTTTTTGTGGAGGTTTTTACCCTGGCTTATTTACTCTCATCTAAACAGCTGGCGTCGCTAAATGAACCTAGAGGGAACCTCTCAGAGATTCTTGCAAACTACGTTATGAAAGTAAAATAAAAAGGCGAATTATAAATATATAAACACAAGGGTTTCGTTGTATTTTATATACGGCGGGCATTCGAACCTTTGCTCTTTAGCTGAGAGCGCTCTGACGGTTGAAAAGTAGCATTTTCAAATATAGGAAGTATTCAGCACAATATGCATATTTCTATTTTAATTATAATATTAATATTTAATTTAGATTATAGATATTAGGTATCAAAATATATTTTTTAAACATTTTATTAATTATGTGCAAATATTCTAAACTAATTATTTTATAAATCAATCATCAGCACATATTTTTCACGATTATTAAATAATTAGAATTTTGAAGATAATTTTCTCGAAGGCTTATCTAAGAGTGTTGCTATATAAGATTGGGTTAAACACAACACAGAAAGATATATGTGATCGGATAGAATAAAGACTAAGACAAGATTCTGCCACCAACCTGACGTTAGGGATGACGGTGGATTAGAAAGAAGAGAGAAGGAAGAAAAAAAGAAAGTTGTCCAACGCGGCCAAACACAAAAAGTCGCAGTTTTTCTGGACACGTCGTGGAATCAACAACTTTGCTCGAAGCCGATTGGATCCAATTTATTTTAGCAATTTATTAGAAAAGTTTGGCCACCCAGTTATTATTGGAGAAACGCCAGCCAAGTTTTACCCTTGTTATCATCATCACGTGCGGCTGGTACATTTATCCGCCGGGTTGAAGCTCTTACACCTGCGGTGGGCATACCATGCGGATTACATGTGTGGATTTCTATATATTCATCAACTAACATACACTGTGAAACGTAACGATCCCCGATATAACGATGGTTTTCAATAATTCCATGTATCAAACCCCGCTATTTAAAGATTTATTTCCCTTTAACTCTATTTCAACGATTCTATTTATATTTTCAAAATGTTTTTTTCACTTTAATAAAATAACTTTAAAACAATCTCCAGATGAAGCTTCACTTCTCAAGGAGGGTCGCCTTAGTTTTTAAAGTAGTTAATCACTCACCTTTGACATGCGCTCAGAAAACAAAGCATTTTAGCTGGTTACCTTTTACTAGAAAGCTATTATATTGTATCTATTTTTACTGTTTGAAAGCATTCGCTGAGGCTCGAATATGTTACCAGGAGTTGACTTCTCTAATAATGGTATCTACCATTGAATAGAGCCTCAGTCTAGAGAAAGTATGTGTTCCATAGTACTATATCCCCGGTATTGTGACGTCTCAGCGTCACACACCTATACCCACCACCGCTATAACATTCGCCAATTCCAAGTGCCTTATTTGGTAAAAAAAGGAATGGCATCTACATGTGTCTCCAAACATGACAACTGAAGTACCAAAGTGAAGCCTCATAAAAAAAAGCACGCTATATAATTGATCACCCATATAATAAACAACAACTTTACAAAGTTTAATAATTTCCAACGAAATGTTGAATTTAAAAAAAAATCTATAGTTTGGATTTGTTCGCTGAATTTCAGATAGTAGTCTCTCTCTCTCTCTGCATAAGTAATTATAGAATACTAAATCCTCACCTAAATCTCATTTAAATCAAAACTTGTTCACTTTAGGTTTACGAAATTTTAATTATTCTTAACTACATTGTATATTGACACATTTTCTCTCATTATACATTACTTGAAGCCAACGATTTATTATTTTAAGAATAGTGTTACAAGGATTTCTTTTATTTAAATATACTCTGTTTTGATTACCGGATTATAGTTTCGAAGTAATGTACTGTAATTTGAAAATCAGTTTTTAAATGGTTATTATTATATAATTTTCCGAATGTTTTTATTCAAATACTACTTGGTACAATTATAAATAAGGGCCGAGGATGTCACTCATGTGAAACGTCCCGCTCCAAACTTTGTGTGTTTTAAAAATATAAGAATAAAAATGCGAATTTTCACAACGATATTTTAGAATTGTATTATTTTGATTTTTTATATTGAATATATTTTTAATTTGATATATATAATACATAAAATTATAGCAAGTGAATTCTTGCCCCTACGCCATCATTACGTCACTCAAGTTCATTCTTGTGAAACGTCCTGCTCCACCACGCGTCGCCCCACGTGATCCATCCTTCCTCAACTTTACTTCTCGAAGTTACCACAGTGAAGCGATGGTTGCTAGTGAAATAAGGAAAATTTGTTTAGAATTTGTTGATAACTTGGAGGATATTCGAGATAAAGTCTGAATATGTGCCTATAATTTTACCAGATTATATCTATCCCTATATATATAAATGTCAGTGTATGTGTGTATGTATGTATGTGGGTATCTATGTCGGCTATACCGGTCCACAATACGTAACTATTCTGACTGAAATTTCAACAGTATATAGAGGAAAATCTGGAAAAACTTATAATGAAAATGTCAGGTCTCTATCCCGAATATTCTTCGAGTTATTTGCAAATTGCGTTGCAAATTTGCCTTTTCGCTCGCAAGCAGCGCCTCTAGCGGTGAAGATGGTAGGTAATATCTGCTAACCTAATGTACATGTAAAACGTGTTTTGACAGGACATGGAGAAAAATCTGGAAAATATATTAATCGAATTTTTAGCCAATAAAAAATAAAATTGACAGGTTCTGGGCAAAAATAGTTGTTTTTTTAGTCAGAAAATGATGACAATATTGCTGTATCATGTTTGATTATCAGATACAAAATTATATCTGGAAAAATTCCAAAAAGTTGAGACCACGGGTGAAGCCAGTTCATTTTTAGTGTGCAGGAACAAAATTCTAACATAAAAACATTCATTCGAGCAGAAGACACAAAGCCAGATCATCTCTTTATGAAAATATCGCTTCTCTGACACAAAGTTTAGAGCGGGACGTTTTAAAAGAGTGACATCCACGGCGCCAATTTATAATTGTAACGAATAGTATTTGAATATAAACATTTAATCGGGTAAAACCTGGGCGTTGCCCGGGTCATTCGGCTAGTATACTGATAAAATTTCAGTCAGATTAGTTAGGTATTGTGGACGTGTATAGCCGACAAACATACATACATACATACATATTTTAATTAAAAAGGCATATATTGGATCAAAAAATACATACATATATTCACTGACTTTTATATATATAAGGTTTATTACAAATCAAAACTGTCCTTCAAATGTATAATTTTTCTGCATTTGAAATGCCACAGTTTTCGATAAATTTAAAATGTAGTGTTTTTGAGACTGACTGCAGATAAAAATACAAAAAATTGGAACAATATCAAATCATGGGAAAAGAGAGGGAAAGGTTAGGCTTGCAATGAATATTTACTGACTGGGTATGCAGTATTTAAAACTTATTTCATTTATAATTATTACACAGAATATAGTTGGCAAACGCCTCTACAAAGGAAATAAATTAATAACAAGGTTTTCTTCACAGAAGGTCAAATTAACCAATACCGTGAGTACGCTGTACATGGATAAAGTACGTTAGAGAGGGAAACTACGAATATTCAATACAAAGATGAGTACAATCACAGCAACAACACGGTAGATAAACGTGTGCGGTGAAACATTCAGCCCTCAAGTGCGCGGTCAAAGAAGTACGTGCTGAAGTACCAACCACGGCGGACAAAGGGAGGACTTTCCCGGCGGCTTTGTGGCGCTCTTACTGGAGATAAGGAACGTCTCTCTTCCCTCTAGATATTCCCGTACCTCCATCCAGATCTTCCCATACCTGCCTCCAGATCTCCGCGTACCTCCCTCTAGATACTCCCATACCTCCCTCTTGATACACTCGTACCTCCCTCCAGATCTCCCCGTACCTCCCTCCAAATCTCCTTTCGGATCTCCCCGTACCTCCCTCCATATCTCCTTTCGGATCTCCCCGTACCTCCCTCCATATCTCCTTTCGTATCTCCCCATACCTTCCTCCATATCTCCTTTCGGATCTCCCCGTACCTCCCTCCAAATCTACTTTCGGATCTCCCCGTACCTCCCTCCATATCTCCTTTCGTATCTCCCCATACCTCCCTCCATATCTCCTTTCGGATCTCCCCGTACCTCCCTCCATATCTCCTTTCGGATCTCCCCGTACCTCCCTCCAGATCTCCCCGTACTTCCCTCCAGATTTTCCCATACCTCCCTCTAGATACTTCCGTACCTCCCTCCATATCTCCTTTCGTATCTCCCCGTACCTTCCTCCAAATCTCCTTTCGGATCTCCCCGTACCTCCCTCCATATCTCCTTTCGTATCTCCCCGTACCTCCTTCCATATCTCCTTTCGTATCTCCCCTTACCTCCCTCCATATCTCCTTTCGGATCTCCCCGTACCTCCCTCCATATCTCCTTTCGGATCTCCCCGTACCTCCCTCCAGATCTCCCCGTACTTCCCTCGAGATTTTCCCATACCTCCCTCTAGATACTTCCGTACCTCCCTCCATATCTCCTTTCGTATCTCCCCGTACCTCCCTCCATATCTCCTTTCGGATCTCCCCGTACCTCCCTCCATATCTCTTTTCGGACTCCCCGTACCTCCCTCCAGATCTCCCCGTACTTCCCTCCAGATTTTCCCATACCTCCCTCTAGATACTCCCGTACCTCCCTCCATATCTCCTTTCTGATCTCACCGTACCTCCCTCCAGATTTCCCCGTACCTCCCTCCAGATCTCCCCCTACCTCCCTCCAGATCTCCTCGTACCTCCCTTCAGATCTTCCCGTACCTCCCTCCGTACCTCCCTCCAGATCTCCCCGTACCAACCTCCAGATCTCCCCGTACCTCCCTCTAGATCTCCTCGTACCTCCCTCCAGATCTCCTCGTACCTCCCTCCAGATATCCCCGTACCTCCCTCCAGATATCCCCGTACCACCCTCCAGATCTCCCCGTACCACCCTCCAGATCTTCCCGTACCTCCCTCCAGATCTCCCCGTACCTCCCTCCAGATCTCCTCGTACCTCCCTCCAGATCTCCCCGTACCTCCCTCCAGATCTCCCCGTACCTCCCTCCGGATCTTCCCGTACCTACCTTTAGATATTCCCATCTCTTTTCTATTTCTACCCTTTTTTTTCTCTAAGTTCACACTACCTCTCTATTGATTTATCACTCCTGCCCCTCAGATTTTCCTACCTTTTTCTTATATCTCAACACCTTTTTTCTAGTTTACAGTACCTCTATATAGATCTATAAATTCGTCCCTCCAGATCTTCTCACACTTGTTTCCAAAGATCTTCTATTCTACCTCTCTTCAGATATTTCCTTACCCTCCTCTAATTCTTGTCAGATCTCACATGATCATTCAATTATCCGAATTCCATTCAATTTATTTCAGGTATTAAACTAGTATCTAGCATTTGAGACATGTTTCAGTACAGTTGACTGTTTATAAGTGAAGTTCTAACAAGAAAACAAAATAGTTATAGTGACGCTCATAAATTATTTTCCTACCTTTGATCAAATCGCCGTGAAGAAGCCGCCGAAGAAAATCGATATTCCTGTTGTTCCAGGCCTGATGTTGCCCCGGGACAAGAAGCTTCTCAACTCCTGGCATGCATTCGCTAAAATATTTGCATAAGTTGGAAAGGTTTATTATTAGAAAACTTTCTGGTAATATTTAATTACCTGTGACATCATCATCTAGTCAAATTTGCTCTAAATAAACATATTTATATTATTTTAGATTTTATATTAAGAATATGTATGTTAGTATATACATTTTTTGTAACAAGTAAGTTTACTGGCAAGGTATTTAATTTCAATGATATCATCAAATATTAAATTTATAGACCTTACAATAACTTATATGTAAGGTTTGTAAATATAATATTTGATGATATTTTTTAAAAGAAGCACATTGACTGTGAATGTGTGTGTTACAAATTTTAACGATAGATGGCAATTGAATTTATAGACATATATTTTTTATCAACACACAATGACAAGTACACATGCCGAGATATAATAAAGGATAAAGGTTTGCGAGAGTGTGCACCGCTTATGCACACAAATTCCGACCTTCCACTTATAAGATATTGACCCTCATCTGGTAAATTACACAATTGATGCGGTGTAAGTGGGGAGTCGTTGAAGTCGTATTCCAGAATTACACCAATACCATATATAAAGTTGTTCCAAAGGTTTCGTGTTTTTCTTGAAACGTTTTCTTATTACTTGGCAAATAATTTTATTACGGCGAATAAATAATAATATTAAATACAATTACTTTGAACTTACTACAAAGAAAATATTAATAACGGCGAATAATATTGGTATTTCATTTTTTTGCAAATGTTTACAAACTTTTGGGACAACCTTGTGAAACGGCGGCTAATGATGTTTGTATGAGCTTTTATTATTATTTATTTACCTAATTAATTAATTTATATATTTTTGTATATATATATGTTATAATAAGAAAAGCAGAAGAATAATTATTTCTATCAAGTAGTTTTTATTTTAAGTTACTTGAAGAAAATTACAATAAGACATTTTTCACAGTTATATAGAATTTATGAAATGAATTCTATATAGTAAATTTTTCAAAAATTGGTTAGATAACTACATATTTACAACAAGTATTTAAAGTCGGCGTGTTCTAAAACTATGGTCAAAAACAAGTAGAACTATAAATGAATGAAATAAAATATATATTTTAAATTATAGAATATTTTTATATTTAGATTATATAATATATATAAATATGTGGTGGTTAATTAACGACATTCCACATAAAACATTTACCTTATAAAATCAAGCATTTTTTATTGCAATCACTATGGCTACACCTCGCTATTGTTATTATATTCAGACAACCAAAAGAATGAGAAGAAAAATAATTCAATTAAATATAAAAATATATATATAAATTAGATAATAAAAATTTTGCATATTTGCAACAAACAAATATGAATTTTCAAAAGCAAATAAAATTTACATAAAATAGAAATACAAAACAATAATATTTACATGTCCCCTACATCACTCCCCTTCCAGTGACGGAAGTCACGTCCAATAGACTCATTGTACCTGGAAGGAATTTTTATCCGTCTTAGCTGCGGGTCTCCTTTGGCAAATCGAACCGCACCCCAGGCTTGGCTGGTTGCGATTTACTGGAAGGCCCGATGGGATCTTCTCTGCTGGCAGGTATGATGGGATCTCCCCTGCTGGCAGGTTGATCTAAGTGTTCCCAAGATATAAGCGGGTTTTAATCGATCTATCGATATCTTCACTTCCTTGTTCTTAATTTTTAGCGTAAAAAAACTATAAGATTTTTCAAGAACTGGATAAGGTCCTTCGTAATATGGTTCTAAAGGCTTTCTAATTCTATTGATTCTCAAGAAAACTTGATCAGATTTAAATAAATCTTTATAGATAAAAATATATTTGGTTACATTGTGATTCGTTGTTATTGGTCTAACCATATGCATATACTCTATGAGGTTCGATATAAATAAACTGGAATCAACTCGACCTACAGGTTTCTCAAAAAATCTCCAGGTAATTTAATGATTTTCCATAAACCATCTGTGCTATTGAAAAACCCGTATCCTCTCGAATAGCAGCGCGTAACGCTAGAAGTATTGTCGGCAAAGAATCGGTCCATTTGACTGAATTATGAGCTTTAATAGCAGTTTTAAGTGTCCGATTAAAACGTTCAATTTTACCATTACTTTGAGGATGGTAAGGAGTAGTATGTAGCAGTTTCGTACCGCATATAGCTGCAAGATCTTTGAATACTTGGGATGTGAATTGTCTTCCCTGATCTGAAACTATAGTGTAGGGAGTTCCGAATCTTGACACCCAGTTATTATAAAAGGCAAGTACTACACTCTCAGATGTTATGTTCTCCAAGGGTATCACTTCCATCCAGGACGTATATCTGTCAATGAAAGTGAGACAATAATATTTTCCATTTGATGGAGGTAGTGGCCCAATTAAATCAATATGAATCACACTGAATCTTTCGTCGGGCTCTCGAAATGTACCAATTTGGGATTTTGTGTGCCTCGTTACCTTTGTTTTTTGACAATTAATGCAAGCCTGGGACCATTTTCGAACGTCTTTTTTTATTTCTTTCCAGATAAATTTTGATTTAAGTTGATTAATTGTAGCCTTTATACCCGAATGATTTATAATCGTGAAATTGATGAAAGATTTGAATTCGAAATTTTTCTGGAATAAACGGTCTTATATTTTCTGTTGACACATCACACCAAAGCATTTTGCCAGATTGTAATGGATATTGTTTAAATTTTAGCGATGTATTTCCTTTGCGTAGATTAAGTAATTCATCACTATTATTTTGTTCCTCTGCAATTTTATCATAATCAATACTTGTAACTGCTTCTATTCTAGACAACGTATCTGCAACAATGTTTTCTTTACCACTAATATGCCGGATGTCTGTGGAAAATTGTGAAATATATTGAAGCTGTCTCTGTTGTTTTGGCGAAGCTTTTTCATTATTTTGTTTGAAAGCATATACTAATGGCTTATGATTAGTGAATATATAGAATTCTCTTCCTTCCAACATATTTTAAAATATTTTAATACTCAAATAAATTCCAAGTAATTCCCTATCGTAGGTACTGTATACCTTTTGAGCATTATTTAACTTCTTCGAAAAGAATGCTATTGGCTTCCAACAACTATTTTCACATTGCTGCAACACTGAACCAATGGCATTATTAGATGCGTCTGTAAAGAGCGATAATAGAAGTGCAGGGTTGGGGTAGCATAATAATGCAGCACTTGCTAAGTCTTGTTTACATCTTTCAAACTGCAACTTGGCCTCTTCTGACCAATCGATTTTTCTTTTATCATTCTTTTTTTAATCTTTCAGATAATCATGAAGAAGAGCCTGCGTAGAAGCTGCGTTCTCAATATATCTACGGTAAATATTTACCATACCTAGGAAGGTACGAAATTCCCGTTTCGTCGTTGGCAGTTCATAATCTAGAATTGTTTGAACCTTTGATGGAAGCGGTTGAGACCCTCCATTAGTTATCCAGTGCCCTAGAAATTCCAATTGGTCAACTCCTAAGATAGATTTAGCGATGTTTATGCGCAATCCATAGTTTTGTAGTTTCTCTCGAGAACCAATTTTAAATGGGTTTCATGTTCTTCACAAGTTTCTGAAGCCACCAATATATCGTCCAAATAGGGAAATGTAAAATCCAAGCCACGAAGTACTTCATGAATAAAACGCTGAAACGTAGCTGGTGCATTCCTAAGACCAAAGCTCATGATGTTAAACTCATAAAGCCCAAATGGAGTTATTATGGCTGTTTTAGGCTTGTCCTCCTCGGCAATGGGGATCTGGTAATAGGCTTTAAACAAATCAAGTCTAGAAAAAATCATCTTTCCACTTAAATTATGCTGAAAGTCCTCCAATCTAGGTATTGGGTAGCGATCAGGCAAGGTTTGAGAATTTAATTTTCTGTAGTCACCACAAGGTCTTAATGTGCCGTCTTTTTTGGTGACCAGGTGAAGTGGACTAGCCCATTGTGATTTTGATGGCCTGATAATTTCATGCTCGAGCATAAATTGGAACTCTTGTTTAGCTTCATTTAATCTTTTTGGATCCAACGGTCGAGCTCTAGAGAACACTGGAGGTCCTTTTGTTATTATAAAGTGCTTCACATCGTGATTAGCTTTCATTATTCCTACGTTGGGCCTCGTAATATTTGGGTAATTAGCCAATAGTTTAGAAATATTTGATGTTGTTCTATAAGAGCTAAAGGTCTCTTCAGAGATTGAGCAGATATCACCTTTTATTGTCAGGTTTGTTATACCGTCAATAAATTGTCTTCTATTAATATCGAGGATTAATTTGAAATTATTTAGAAAATCGGCTCCAAGTATACCCCTGTTGGTTTTAGCTATAACAAATGGCCATTGAAATTGTCGCCGTAGACCAAGATCTAAAGATAATATTTGAGCACCGTACGTGGAGATTTCCGTTCCATTGGCTGCATATAGCTAGAAATCGTTCAGGGTGGTCCCAATTTTTCCTTTGAAAGGTATTAAGGAAACATCAGCTCCACTATCTACTAAGAATCGTATGCCAGTATTTTTGTCACTTACAAATAAACGGCTATTGCGACGTATGTTCTGTCCAGCAGCAGAGTGCGTCGCACCACTTACTGCTGGTTGGAGTTTTCCGCATTGACCCATTCACATGGCTTTTTACATTTTCCAGGTAGGCAGTTTTTTCCATACCTATAATGGAAATAGCAAAATTTTCGTTTTGGATTATATCCGCCCTTAGATCGGGAACGGGAGCGTGCATTTTAGCGATAATCACGTGAACTTCGGTCACGAGATCTACCTTGATGCTCCATTTTCATACTCTCTATTTTCTGTTCCAGAGATTCTATTTTTTTTAATAACACTTTTGTTTCATTCTCCGGCTTAGCTGCCTCGTAGATCTCCGCCTTGGGGTTTAATTCGGCTATTCTATCAGCCATTACTGCCAATTTGTCGAGCTCTTCCTCGCTAATTATTAAAATTTGCTGAATTGCCTGTGGTAGTTTTTCGAGCCATAGCGTCTTTATAAATTTAACGGATAAGTCCTCTGTTGCTAATGATCTCAATTTCTGCAACAGCTGACTAGGCTTTAGATCACCTAGTTCAATTCCCGATAGCAGTTTTCGAATTATTTTCGATTCGCCATCTTTAAATATTCTAAGAAGTCTCTCTTTTGCCTCTGAATATTTATTTATTTCTTTAGAGGTAATTATATCCCAGAGGTTTTCGACATACTTTGGGTCCAATTGAGCGATTAAATAATTGAATTTCGTATTTGCTGTCTTTATTTTATTTATCAAGAACTGAGCCTCAACTTGATGAAACCATATATCAGGTCTTTCAATCCAGAAAGGTGGAAGTTTAATATTTACCTTATAGGTCTCAACTCTCTCAGTTTAATCACTTTTCATTTTATCAATTCGTTGTGCTGGTTCTTTTGTCCGGTTCACCAATTTATGTAGTGGTTAATTAACGACATTCCACATAAAAATTTACCTTATAAAATCAAGCCTTTTTTTTTTTTGCAATCACTATGGCTACACCTCGCTATTGTTATTATATTCAGACAACCAAAAGAATGAGAAGAAGAAAGAATTCAATTAAATAGAAAATATATATATAAAATAGAGATAATTAAAATTTTGCATATTTGCAACAAACAAATATGAATTTTCAAAAGCAAATAAAATTTACATAAAATAGAAATACAAAACAATAATTTTTACATGTCCCCTACATATATATAACCAACTGGTTACACATGTGTATAAATGGAATGTATATAAATTGTCTACGCTCCAGGAATCCGGGTTACCTCAAGAAAGAGAGAGATAAATTGTGATTGTAAAATAAAGTGTGTGTAACATCAGTAGCCTGAAGGATGGTTGTTTGGATCCTGGGAGGCTCCGCTGCATTCTTGGGAGAGACTCCAACTCTACCTAGTACAAGAGTGAATTTCTAGAACCTGCGAAATCTACCGAACAACGTCATTCAAAGCTTGATTTTGGTATACATTTTCATATAGTTACGTTAAATAGATGAAGTAAATAAAAGGATATTAAACAGACTGACGAGAATGGTTAGCCACGAAAAATTGTATTCAATTTTACAAGTATACTTGTATAAATGTATATCAGAATAAATATCAACTATCCATTGATTTTTAATTATTCCAGAATTAACCAAATACCCATTCTTAATTAATCAAGAAAAGCTTACCCGCGTACACGTTTCGGGCACTTGTATAATTGTAGTACTGGTAAAATTGGCGAAAGCTTTTTTCTTTTTAAAATCTTCATGTAAGTCTCCAAATGAGCTAGGTTAGTATCCGTAGTTCATATATTAGAGATTAAATCGGTAATTTGATTAAAAAAAAAACAAGTTAATAAACTCTGAGAGAACTTCGGTTATTCGATTGAAACTCTTCGACAACTATTTCCGTTATGAGAAAGAAAAAGCCATCTCCTTATTGTGCAATTGAATCGGAAAAAAATATCAACTATTCTCGTTGATATTTAATTATTCCATAATTGGCCAAATACCCATTTTTGATTATCAAGAAAAGCTAAAAACGTACGCGTTTCAGGCTGTTGGCCCCCATAGGTAAGGAGATGCCTTTTTTCTTTTTCATAATTTATGTACCTTATCCTAATACAATAATATCACATTTCTACAATTTTTTTCACATTATTTCTGTTAGTTTGTTTAAACTACTGTTGTGGGTAGAAATTTAGTCTTTCCTACCTTATAATACAGTTAGGTTGCTGGTGACCTAATTGTCTCAAAATGTCTCTCTCCAATGACAGAATTAATAAATGTCCACCTATTTCCTTTGTTCTTGTTCCGCTCTACCCTCAACCTACGTCTCAAATAGCTAGGATAAACCGTCACCATCTCTGAACAGATTCTTTAGAATGAGCTTTTAGACTGTGTACAGAGAGATGACTTGTGTGTTGGATCCTGTAATTAATAATTCCCTTAAATTCCAATTTATTTATGCAAATTAAGTCGAAATCTCTAAATTCAATTGTAAAATATAAATCTTTAATAGGTGAATTTTAAAGCAGTCAACCTTTATGTAAATATCCAGTTTATTTAGTTTTCATAGATTCTCTCTCGTGTCAAAATCTAAATCTTAATAAAATTCATATATTCCAAAATCAAGTGGTAAAATACTTCATTTTATTAATTAATTGAACATTAAAGTCACTACATAGTGGATATTTCAGACAATGTATCAAGAATTTATCAAATGTTCTGAAAACTATCAAAACGATATTTAGCGAGACCTTTCTGAAGTTTCATCACTTTTATGACAACGGGTCAGGGAATTTTTTATTCTCTCTAAATATTTATATATATAATTCTGAGTAATTAATGTTTTTCGAACCCATCTGAAACAAACCTTAAATAGAAACATAACACGCTTTCCCTTATTATATTGTATTTGATTAAAATACGCTTATATGGCAATAAACTCTGTATTATTTGAAGAATAACACTATAATTGTGAGAAGTACAATTAATTCATTGTTTCTGTTGTATTATTGTATAGGTATTTGTTCCCGAGATTCACAACAGAAACTATAATATTATTATAAGTGCATATGTAGGATAGAATCGTTATGGGAATACCTATCAGAAGAAATTATCAATCAAAAGTAAAAGAAGAAGGAAAGTTACTGGGAGGGAAGTTACAATTACAGGCGGGGTGATAAGAGAAGAGAGCCTTGGGCTATAGGAGCTGATGTCTTCTTTCCTATCTTCCCAACTCTATTATCTAACTTAAGTATATTTATATGTGTGTCTTATATGGATATTATATATAAGGTGATACCGTGCCATCTATACATAAGAAATAGAAGCATTATAAATCATGAATGTTTATTTTTCAAACACAAAACAAACTCTTCTACTGTCCTTACTGCGATGAAATAATATATTGAGAGGGCTCTTGGCTCATAAGTGGTGTTATACATGTGTTTTAAATATAGATTCAAATAATATTATAATGAAATTAATTAAATATAAAAATATTTGTAGATTATTTTATTCAGAAATTGTAAGAAAGCTTTCACGCGGTCGTGCTTCATCAGGCCACTGGCTCAGAAAAGGCGTGCAACATACATATAATAGAAATTCACAGAAATACATTTTTATTTCGATTTTTTTAGAAATGTATTTCTGTGATTCTATTTTATCTATGTTGCACGCCTTTGCGGAGCCAGTGACCTGATGAAGCATGACCGCGTGAAAGCTTTCTTTCAATTTCTGAAAAAAAAAAACTTTGCAAATATTTTATATTTATTTGATTCAATTATATATGTGTGTCTTATATGGATATGTCTTATATCGGGGTTCTATAGGTTACTACGAGTTGTTAGGGTTCAACCCTCCTGAAACCTGGATTCTCTAATTTAGTGATAGGTAGCTTGTATGGTGACCTGATATTTATGAAAGCCAAATTCTTTTAAAATGAAACGTAATTTGCAGCATATTGTAACGTAGTAATGTATGACATATCAGATCACAATGATAAAGCAGAATATATTTTATTTATGACGTAAGCACGACTAGGTGACTATAATTAAAATTAACAAATTATTTACAGCTAGAGAATATTCAACAACAAAGCTATGAAACATATATGAAGATTTCATATATACAGAGTTATATGATGTTATGTATTTCATTGATAAAATAAATGATAAAGTTATAAAATTATTTCTTCGTCACAATATTATTTGAAATTATAAATATCTGTTGTTTTGTAAAATTATTTTTTATTTGTTTTAAACTATTTTTATCTCTCTCTTAGTTGGTGGAAGTTTAAGATATGTCAATATCTTAAATATATGGCAGATTCCACCCGTCAGTGTAGCATATAAAAGCAGAATGATCCAATACAGTATTAGAGATCTAAAGAGGGGTCTGGTGGATTAAATTGGTGAAACCATTGGGAGGGTTCACCACTGATGATCCAAGCCCTCCCAATATATTTCATCGCAGTAAGGACAGTAAAAGTTTGATTGATGTGTAAAAAAAAAACATTCGCGTCTTAATGTTTCCATTTGATGTATATAGATGGCGCGTTATTGAGTTATATATGTCAATTGTACAGTCATTTTAGCTTACATATATAACAATAAATAAATATACCTTTGCTTAAAATGAGTATTATGCATTATAATCCATTTTCACATATGTAAATATACCATTTATATTTTCTATTTTTTTATTTAAAATTAATATCGATTATGTATATCTTGCAATTGGTTAATATATATATAGAAAGATCTTTTATAACAATGAGGTAGTCTTATAATTAGGTTTACTCCTATTGAAGATCTTCAAGACCCAGTGTAATTATATTTTCTGCAGAACACTCTTTTTTAGATGAGAATCTTCTCTCAAATGATATTATACAAAGTTTTCAAAATCATTTGTTGGTTGGAAGTAGATTCAGAGAAAAAACGCAGCCACATCAACCAATGATTTATTTAACTTCCGAAGTGTCGGTAAATTCCTGTCACTCATTCCCACGAAGAGAGTAAAAGGAAGTTACTGAAACGTCGGGGGTCAAAATAAAACTATTGGTTGATTATGCAAAATGCCACACACATTATTTTTCGAATATATCTTTATGACTCTCTCTATGCGCTATTTTAATTATCAGATAAAAGAAACTTAATATAATTTCTAAAATGGATTCTATCAGTAAAAACGGAAGTTTGTAATGGAGTCACACACCCAGTATATTTTCAACATTAAATAGTCCTGTCGACACCTCAGTGGTGATGTAGTTTATCCTGTCGGATGACTGTGGTGTGGTATGATCCAACTAGGATGCAGTCGTGATGGCCACAATGGTCAGAGTAGGCTCAGACGTGAATGGGATAGCACAAAAGGACGAGGCATGTTGGATGTGAAATCAGAGTTAGCAGCCGGACGCCGGTCGAGTGGGGTCTGATTTATTCTAGGGCCAGAGAGAGACTGATGATCCGACCATGTTTTTCGGACCGACGGTGTAATCAGAAACCTTTCTCCTGTCTGGCGCCGGCTGTCACTCAATTTAATTTTATTATATCGTTTTGTATTACAAGATGACCAAACTGGCGAGTTGAATTGTGTCTACAGTTTTGGTTGTTATACTATAGCTATATTGTCGCGGAGATAAATAAAGTAGGGGCAAATTTGGGAATAATTGATTTATTATAAAGGTGGGTATTTACCTTTTAGTTCTCCAATAAAATTATATACAAGAGGTATTTATAGGGAGAGAGATAACAACTTATCACAAGGTATAGATAATAATAATGAGAGTGTTCTGCCACCGAGGCGTCCCGTTTTCCTTATTTGCGATAAGATTCCGAGAACCCCTCACACCTGTGGTCCAACCCCTGGAGTCCAGGGATGATTGACAGGTGTCCCATGGAGCTTCCTGTGACCGGAGTTGCAGAGCTACTTGACAATATTATATATGGGGATTTAAGCATATACTGAAATATATTACAACAAATATGTATATATTGCCCTACATACGATGTAAACACACAATGCAAGTGTGATTTGTTCCAAATTATCAGAAATCAATTGTTCAGACGATCCTATCAATAGAGTTATCGATCTTTTCCTTCATTAGGGAAATAAAAAAAATAGCAGAAGATCCTATTGATGTGTCACACGGTATGGCAGCTTAGAATAATAACTACCCCTGCGGCATTGTTTACCCACACCACTAATTACAAAGTTAATTAGAACAAATGTCGAAGTTCTAAGCTAATAATTATTAGATCCAATTTGGTAATTACTAGGTTTATTTGGAAGAGTAATTTACGCGGAAAAACAAACATACATATAGAATATGATCAATATACATTCTAAATATTTGTCGGCGATAAACATATATAAATGATATGATTCGTTATTGTTATGGAAATATTATCGTTGTTCTAAATTAGGATAATTATATTAAAATTAAATTTGGCTTGAAATATTTTATTTTTATATGAATAATTATATGGTATTAAGAAACCATTATTATTATTTTAAAAATTTCACAATACATTTATAGACAAAACTTGAGGAAGTTGCGCCTTTTATCATGTATATCGGGATTCAGACAATAACTCTTAAATATATTCGATACACAATGACCGTTATTGAAGACATACGAGATAACCAAATGTGAACAAAATTGCCTTTGACTTCTTCTCTAAAAAAGATAATTAAAGACTTGACACTTCTTCGATTTTTGTCTTCATTAAATTATAAGAATAGAAGAATTAGAATACATTTTTTTTAAATTGTGCTTTCGGTTGTATTGAAAAGATTTTTTGAGGGAATACATTTGAGTGCTTTTCCATATATACTAGGCTCTAGATAAATGCTACTTACTATTCTGTATCTTCAATTAAAAATGCATATTCAGATATACGAAAATTCCGATTTATTTTTATAAAATATGAAAAAAATGCCTTGCGTAATAGGTTTCTTTATTCGAATTTAAAAAGAAACATATTGCGCAAGGTAGTTCTGATATTTTATTTAAAAAGTCATAAATTAGATCAAAATATAATTTATTTACCAATATTTCAGTTGGTGGAAGCCAAACCTTTCCAAAATATCACAACATATTATATATGTGTTTCTTGAGGTGGGCAGCTTTCAAAGCACTTGAATATTTCCCGGAGTAATCCTCAGGTACAAAGAGTTATTCCACACTTATCCAAAGCTCTTGTTAGAAGAAGAAGAAAAGCTGCGGTCTCTCCAACCACAGTCCTAATTAAAGGTTTTATAATGGCGCGGCCGCTCCAACTTAATTTAATAGAGTTGGGAATTAAATTAGCTCTAATGGGATCCTACAACCGGAGATATGTTGGTTCTGTTTACCTTCCACCAACCGCCGAGTGCCTTTGTCCGTGGAGGAAGTAAGCTCTAACTGTCTGCTGCAGAAAATGGTTGAGAGAAAAGGATGGATTGTCCTTACAGCCTCTCTAATTATCTCTATACGTTTATACGACATCAGAAATTTGAAGTCTGAATTTACACTTAGTTACTAGTCATTGTGATTTATAATTACGATAATATGACGTAATACCGCAAATGAAAATATTAAGACGCAAATATTTCTTTCACACATCATTCAAACTTCTATTATCCTTACTGCGATGGAAATATATTGGAAGGGCTTGGCTTATCAGTGATAAACCCTCTCAGCGGTTTCGCTAATTTTTAATCTACCAGAACGCTTCTTTAGAGCTCTTCTACTGTAATGGATCATTCTGCTTATATATACTATACTGAAGGGTGGGATATTAGAAATGGTATTTAGTGTAACATATATAAGAAGAATGATCCAATACAGTATTAGAGCTCTAAAGAAGCGGTCTGGTAGATTAAAAATTGGCGAAACTGCTTGAGGGTTCACCACTGATAAATCAAGACCTCCTGATATTTGTTCATCTCAGTAAGGACAGTAGAAGTTGGATTGATGTGTAAAATAAATATTCACGTCTTAATGTTTTCATTTGCTGTATATAGATGGCGCGTTATAGCTCTTTATATTAATATGACGTATTATAAACTCAATTTCAGAGTTGCTGCAATTTTACACATTTTTTTTATGACTTTGATTCACTCAACGAGATGCTGGTAAGCGAAACTGACGTTTTTGAACTTGGTGAATATTTGGGAATGTCTTTTAACTTGAGATGTCTCTTTCTGCTCCATTGTATTTAGCGTTTTGTAATAGTTTACGGTTTTTATGAATCTGTAACGTGGAATATACTTATTTACCGATTATTCAGGACATTTTTATTATTATAAAATCAAAGATTATTCAGAAAAGTGACAAGTAATGAGGCCTAAAGCCAAAGTATTCGGTCATTTGCGATATTTATGAATATGTATCTCATGTATACAATTCATTTTAGTTCATATTGTTTAACCGAACTCGCCAAATATCAACAATCGCGAAAAATATTTTTTAATTATTCCAATATATAAAACTTTCAATTTATAGTTTATCTATAGAAATAAGCAAAATAAATAACATTGACTCAAAATGTCAAGTTTTCTGCATGAATAAGTGCACTGATACGTTTATTTTTTATATTTATTAATAGAGAAAGATTTAAAAATAAATATATTGTGTCCAAAGTCTGTCCTATTCTTTTAATTGCATTTATTATTTTTATTTAGGGTACTTTATTTATTTAGAAAAAATGAATTTCTGAGGACGGTAACATTTCCTTCTTAATGGAATAGACATTCACTCGAGCTCGTTATAATTTAACAATTCCTTTTGGCTCAAATAGAGAATGAAACATTATATTGAGTTAATTGTGGAACCATTAGGGTTTTAAAAAGCGCTTACCACCTTTCTCTTGATGTCAGCTGATGCTCGAGTCCAAGTTACAGGAATGTACGATGACATGGCAAAAGCTGACAGCTTTAAGAGCTAGGCCGGCGGTGAGCGTCTGGTAGACAATGTGTCGACTTAGAATTCTGTACTGGCTTCAGCCAGGCCCTGTTATTCCTGGCACTGAAAAAGAAGCTGGGAAAGGGCAGTAGCTACTATCTGACGAAAATGTCGGGATATATCCTGGTCGGCCGTGCAGCTCGCTAACAAGCACGTTGTGGAGGTTCTCGAGATTGAGTAGCGAACCCTGGGGGCCTTCACCTTTCAACAGGAGTATCGAGCGCACGTAATGTGCAACGTGCTCTTCCTTGTGGAGGAGGGCTACGTCGTCGCTGCGCTGCGGCTATACGATTAGGTCACGTCTATCATCCAGAAGATGACTCGGTTCGTTCCCCACACAAAGCCCGCCAGAAGCGCCTGTAGCCGGCTAATGATGGGTTCAGGAGAAACAAATCCGTGGAGGAGATACAGGTTGGATTCCAAGATCAGGCTATTGGTCGTGCGGGCATGACTCACCATTGACAGATTGCGAATAAAGGGAGACCACTTTGCGAAGGCTCGCTCCAATAGGTTCATCAATTGGGGGGCCTGGGAGGCGAAGGAATTCCGAGCAGAGTTCATGCGGCCCGGGACAGTCAGCGACTAGGACGTCCAAGAGATTGCCAGAGGATAATCCATCCTGCGCTCTCAGGAACCGCTTCAGAGCCCGCAGCTCTTGCTGAAGTTCACAGCCAATCACGAATCTGAGGTTCAAGATCTTTTCGAAGCGACGTAGCAGAGACCTAGCTCCGATGCTGAATATGGTGGCGCTGATACGGAAGCTATGTCTCACCTCGTTGAGAAATGGGAAGGCCTCGTTGTGGACATATCTTACTAGGATGTCGTGGTATGCTTCCCCGTAAAGGAAAGCAACCTACCTTATGGAGATGATAGGCTCAATTTCTCCAACAGGGCAATTAGGTAGTTCCTGCTGAGGCTGTCGACAGCCCAATTCAAGTCCAGAGAGTACAGTCAGCGGCGTGTCATGCCTCGCTTCCCAGGCGACCTTTTTGCAAACACTCGCGCAAATTACCAGCGAGGTAAACGTCCTGGAATGGCGTAGGTGCGACACTTTGGCATGAGGTCTGGCATATGATGGCGCAGACAGCCTATGACCAGTCCTCTGAGGATCTTGTAGTCGGTCGTTGGAGTATGATTGGACGATATTACTGTGGATCCGAACCGACATGCGACTTCTGCATCTTTGAGATGAGGGCACGACCCCGCGGAGAGTTGATAAGCTTCCAAGACTTGACAAAGAACTTCGGGAAATAAAACTCAAATATATTTTTAAAATCGCAGGGTATTCCTTCCCATATCGATGCACAGCCGTTTGGCAAGCGGTGGTGAGCTGTTCACGGGATATGTGGGTGAGAAATATATGGTCATAGTCGTCTAACTAAAGGAACTCTTTTCAGCGAAGAATTGGTCGATGGCTTCAGCATAACTAGGAGGCTGGGAGAAACGCCTTCTCAAACGTTCCCCGTGAAAGGTCCTAGCTGGCCATCGAAGATGACGTCGCCGTCGTGGGTGTATGTGGAAGGAGAGCGACGTCTAGCTAATGTCCGGGGCCCGAGGAGAAGGATAGTTAGAGAGGGCAATCTCGTCCTCCAGTCTCCGTCTCAGAAAATGTTTTTTTTTTTTTTCGATGTATCCGCCGCCGGACTCAGGGACGACAGGCGCGAGTGAGCGTATCTTCGCGACCAGATCTGCCATGATAATGGTTCATTGTTTTCATAACAATTTAATTGAAGGAATTTTTTTAGTTTAACTATATTTCATATATTAACTTTTCCATTCGATCGACGAACAGGCTTGATAATAGAAGCTTTCTGATGCAAGGAATTCTTGTGACATCTGGTTCTACCACTTGGATTAGGACGTCACGCGGTGGTCTTTGTGGAGTCGTTTGAGATTGGGCGACGTTTGTGTATAGATGCAGAAGCCTGATTGAAATAGAAATTGGTCCAGACGACTTCTTGTACAGAGTGATACTGGCGTCCCTCGTCACATCCATTAGCGCCGAGGCCAAGGTGTCGATGGCTTATTTCTCCTGAACGTTAGATTTGACCAAGAACTTGTCTTATAAGCCATTGTTAATGAAGGCTTAAATATGTTTATCTTTCAAGTCCTAACTATTGAAGGCTTGATATGGCTGCAGATTTTTTTGTTCATTAAAACATTCATCTGTTACTAAGACAATGTACGCCGACCTTGCGTTGGGGTGGAGGCTTCGAAAATTGCTTTGCGGTTCGGGTGGAAGTGTAGCCGAGTTGACCACCTTATCTGTCGTGGCTGTGTCGTTGAAAGGGGGTTTTGCGACGACGGTAGCAGAAGCTAGTGGTGCTGCTACTAAAGTTGATGCGCTTGGCGTGTTCAAGGTTTTCGAGCGCGAAACAGTCTCATCAAAAGGGATCAACAACAGGTTCTCCTTCAGTGTGGCAAGGATAATGGGGGGTAATGAGATGGCGGATGAATTAGAAAAGGAAGCCCGGAGGTTGAGCCAAAGGAAAGAACAAATGTCAGTATTTGACGCTGATGCTTTGACAAAATACAATATTATTCAACAAAAGATAAGGAAAGATCAAATATTCGAAATAAACTCCAAAGATAATAATCACAAAAACAATAACAAGACTCAGAACGAAACACTAAAAATATAACAATACATTCAGATAGAATAAGAATCTACAGGACATGCAACAATTGTCCTGGTGTGGAACTGACACCTACCCACAAATTCTCATGCTCAGCAATGGCCGCAGCCTTGCAGAAAATTTACATGGACCTAGAGCATTAGCTTTACACACCCATGAGATAGGACAATGCAACTACTGTGATAGAGATGCATGGAGACATCTGAGGCTCTTCATTGGACACGACAACAACAACAACTGACTTTACCACATTTTTTTTCCTCACGCTGCAATATATTTACATACATTTCCTTCACATCCAATCATTTGAACAAAACCATAGATATAATTAAATACTGAAAGACCTTTCTAAAGCTGAGGACAATAGACACGAGAGAGAATGAGGACAATAACTTCGACATCTAATTGTCTTAATTTTGTTCTAATTAGTGCAGAGTTAGCGTTTATTACCTTAGGAACCCAAGGGACGCTTTGAGGCAAATTATGGCATCGTTCAAATTGAGCCACAAGTATGTGAGGATTAGAGCTTCGTTTAAGGCACAGAAGAATATCTCTTCCTTTACTTCCTTAAGTGCATTCTATGGAAATGTTTTCTCTTCAGAGCTAGACTTGCCATTCTTCACATAGATACTGGTTGGGGACTTTATCCAGCCAAAAATTTATAATGCACATTTTTTTACGGGGCATGTTAGAAATGATTCTTTTAATCTGCTTTTGCGACCAAGAAGATCTCAACCCAGAAAATATTTTAATCCGGTGTCCACTTTCTGCAGTTCTGAGAGTACAATGTCAGATAAACAGTTCGATTGTGAACTAAATGGTTTTCAGTAAAGATTCTATAAAATTTTTAACAAGTTCTGCAGATTATCTAAACCACCGTGGACCGAAATTTCACTATTAAATTAGAAAATTCTATTTTTTGTATCATTTATTATTTTAATTTCAATTAAGTGGTGTATGAATTGTTATGATATATTAAACTATATTGATTTATTACTCCTTACTTCAATGCCTTCCTCTACTGAGGGTGGGCCACATGGTCTCTACATACTTTCTCCGCCATCCTCTTCATCTCACATTCTCTCCAAAGACCATGTGTTACTCTGGGGCTGATACTGTTTCCCGAGAACCTGCCACAGTCTTTGGTTCAGCCCGGGTATTTCCCCGGTACCACCCATTTCTGGGTGTTTCTTTTTTTTTTTTTAATAAAAGGCATATATTTTATAGAAAATAATTTATTTTACCAATATTTCAATTGGCTAAACACCAACCTTTTTCAAGCTATTACAACATATTTAAGTTTAAAGGCATTTATGAATAAATATGTTATGATACCTTGAAAAAGGTTGACGTTCAGCCAACTGAAATATTGGTAAAATAAATTATATTTTGAACCAATATGTGCCTTTTAATTATATTTCTATTCATGGATTACTCTAATTTCTAATATATATATATATATATATATATGATACATTTTGCATGATATTCAAATTCTATCTATTTTGCATAATAGAAAAATTCTATCTGTTTTGCATAATGTTCTTTGTTTGTAAAATAATTAATTTTACCGCGTGCCAAGTATGTAATTTTTTTTTTTTTGAAAAGATTTGAAAAATAAAGAGATTATTGAGGTGGAGACAGCCACACACACAAACGACTGCTAATTTTTTTTTTCCACACAGTAGAATTGCATCATATATATATAATGGTTCAGAATAAATTTAAAGCAAATGATATGATATTAGAAGGAATTACAATTTGAAGATTACCTTCTTTCTTCAGATAAAAAGAAGATTATGTCAAATATTTATAGAAAATGAAGAAATTTGATAGAAACCATATTTCAAAAATATATTCAGAATACTTGGATATGTCTGAAACAATAACTTCTGAATCATCAAAGTTAAAAACGGAGTGTTGTGTGATACATCACCATTCCAAGTGTAGAGTTGAATACTTAGAATGGATGGACCAGGGGAGTTGTGTGACCATAAATAAAACATTTAGTGCGGCGGGAGTTATCCCAACTGAGACTTTATCAAATTCCAGTTTGGCTGTTGATCCTCCAAGATGTCATAAATCACTGTGCTATTGTAAATATTGAGCCGTCTTCGCAGCCACCCTCTACCTCATACCTCGGTTAGGAACAAGAGGGTGTGAAGTGTAGTTTGACTTCATTTATTCGACCCAGAGATACATTTATAAAATACTTGTAGCCGATTTGGAAATAGGTGATGTATATATTGGTCGTTTTGGGTTTCTATTATTTCATAGCAAATACTTGTATAACACATGGAGCTGAGTATAGATGATGTAAATATTGGTCGCTTTGGTTTTCTATTCTTTCACAGTCACCATTGGCATTATACCTGGAGCTTAGTTGAATAATGGTGATGTAAATATTGGTCGCTTTGGTTTTATATTCTTTCACAGTCATCCTTGGCATTATACATGGAGCTTAGTTGAATAATGGTGATGTAAATATTGGTCGCTTTGGTTTTATATTCTTCCACAGTCATCATTGGCATTATACATGGAGCTTAGTTGAATAATGGTGATGTAAATATTGGTCGCTTTGGTTTTATATTCTTCCACAGTCATCATTGGCATTATACATGGAGCTTAGTTGAATAATGGTGATGTAAATATTGGTCGCTTTGGTTTTATATTCTTCCACAGTCATCATTGGCATTATACATGGAGCTTAGTTGAATAATGGTGATGTAAATATTGGTCGCTTTGGTTTTATATTCTTCCACAGTCATCATTGGCATTATACATGGAGCTTAGTTGAATAATGGTGATGTAAATATTGGTCGCTTTGGTTTTATATTCTTCCACAGTCATCATTGGCATTATACATGGAGCTTAGTTGAATAATGGTGATGTAAATATTGGTCGCTTTGGTTTTATATTCTTCCACAGTCATCATTGGCATTATACATGGAGCTTAGTTGAATAATGGTGATGTAAATATTGGTCGCTTTGGTTATATATTCTTTCACAGTCATCATTGACATTATACATGGAGCTTAGTTGAATAATGGTGATGTAAATATTGGTCGCTTTGGTTCTATATTCTTTCACAGTCATCCTTGGCATTATACCTGGAGCTGAGTATAGATGATGTGAATATTTGTTGCTTTAGTTTTCTATTCTTTTTTTTTCACAGTCATCATTGGCATTATACCTGGAGCTGAGTATAGATGATGTGAATATTGGTCGCTTTGGTTTTCTATTCTTCCACAGTCATCCTTGGCATTATACCTGGAGCTGAGTATAGATGATGTGAATATTGGTTGCTTTGGGTTTCTATTCTTTCACAGTCATCCTTGGCATTAAACCTGGAGCTGAGTAATAGATTATATGAATATTGGTTGCTTTGGTTTTCTATTCTTTCACAGTCATCCTTGGCATTATACCTGGAGCTGAGTATAGATGATGTGAATATTGGTTGCTTTGGTTTTCTATTCTTTCACAGTCATCCTTGGCATTATACCTGGAGCTGAGTATAGATGATGTGAATATTGGTTGCTTTGGCTTTCTAATCTTTCACAGTCATCCTTGGCATTATACCTGGAGCTGAGTATAGATGATGTGAATATTGGTTGCTTTGGTTTTCTATTCTTTCACAGTCATCCTTGGCATTATACCTGGAGCTGAGTATAGATGATGTGAATATTGGGTGCTTTGGTTTTCTATTCTTTCACAGTCATCCTTGGCATTATACCTGAAGCTGAGTATAGATGATGTGAATATTGGTTGCTCTGGTTTTCTATTATTTCACAGTCATCCTTGGCATTATACCTGGAACTGAGTATAGATGATGTAAATATTGGTCGCTTTGGTTTTATATTCTTTCACAGTCATCCTTGGCATTATACCTGGAGCTGAATATAGATGATGTAAATTTTGGTCGCTTTGGTTTTCTATTCTTTCACAGTCATCCTTGGCATTATACCTAGAGCTGAGTATAGATGATGTGAATATTGGTCGCTTTGGTTTTCTATTCTTCCACAGTCATCCTTGGCATTATACCTGGAGCTGAGTATAGATCATGAATCGAATATATTTATTATTATCTGCATTTTTAATTTACCACAACTCTAACCTAGACTTTATACCTAAAGTGAAGAGAAAACAAATGACGTAATAAAATAAATAGCGATTGAACTGTAAATTTGTGTAAGGGCGTACCTGTTCCTAATAGATTTCCATTATAGTTCACACATCTAGATGATATAATTAACGCTTTAGATCGAGGGTTGTAAGTAAATACTCTTAGAGTTTCAACTAAATATAATATTCTAATTATCACCGAGAATAGCGAACATATTTGCCTATTTTGGGGTCTGAAATGATTTTGATACATTAATTATAATTATTATAATCATTATGCGCGCCTATGTATTTGTAAATATTTATTGTAACCTATAGTTGATGTTTTTATTAAGCCCGTTGAAGAGCGATTATCGCTTGAAAGCTTGCATTTTAAAATAAAAAGAAACTCATTGTGAGAAAATATCTCTACATTTTAAAACGTTTTTCACAATTTTATCATGAATAGAATCATTTTTATAATTATATAGAGAAAGTTATGTGTGCTCCTTTGTTACATCATTCATTTATGCAATATTTGGGATATCTAGAAAGGTTCTTGAGGATAAGAAGTGAAGTGTGGGATAGTCAATGTCAAAGTTTAAGCACCAAGATGAGCAAATTTGTCAAATAATAAACCAAATAGCATATTTTATGACCAGAAAAATTATTAATATAATTGAAATTATATCTTAATTGTAAATATTATTTCCTATATAGGGATAGTTCCGTAGATAATTTGTTGGTGGATGTTGATTCAGAGAAAAACATAGCCACATCAACCAATGGTTTATTTAACCCTCGAGGTTAGTGACTCGCTGTCACTCTGAGGGGAATGACAGCAGGTTACTGAAACGTCGGGATTTGATTAAATAATTGGTTTATGCGGCTATGTATATAGGAATAATGCCTATATTAACTCTAATAATACTAATTTCTCTTTATTGTTCGAGAAAGAGCATTGCTATATGCAAATATTTATAAGTAATTCTTTACCGTCATAAAAGCTTATGCCCATAGCTTGCGAAAATACTATAACTTAAATTACATGTTTCAGGGTCGCATATATAAGCGGAATTGTTCTCAATGTGGTATTAAATATTTAAAAAGCGGCCTTGTGGATTGAATAAGCGAAACTGCTTGGAGGTTTCATCATTGTTCAGCCAAGCTTTGCTACTATTTGTTTCATCGCAGTGGGTAAGGACAGTAAAAATTAGTTTTATTTATAAAGGAAATAATCGTGCTTAATGGATGTATTTCTTAATTTCTACTATCAATACCAATAATAAAATTGATAATAAATATAACAATATCGGTTGAATAAACGTTTATTTAGGTTTGACTCTAGCGAAGCCGGGTTATTCATCTAGGTATAAAAATAAATATAAAGAGACAAGGGTCGCCTCTCCCGTCAAAATAGACGTCAAAACCAGACGCCATCTATTGACCATCGCCGGTCAATAAAGCGTCCACCTAGAGACCATGGTTTCGGGCTAATGGCCCTCTTCAGCCTAAGCTTTTCAGTTTGCCAAAGCTGGTGTTGTGGCTTTGTTGCCGACCCGAGGCCGCTAGTTTGCGGCGAAGGTCAATAGATGACTTCTGGTTTTGACGTCTATTTTGACGGTAGAGGCGACCCTTGTGTTTTTAGATAAATATCCTCCCGGAAATTTTAATCTATATAAATAAAAATGTGAAAATAAAATAAAAAAGGTCAGGTGTTGGTATTGAAATCAAAAAAAGTATATCCTGATTACGTTCACAAGAACATTTGAGATGGCAGAGCGCAATCTTAAGAGTTCATGTGAACGTGGTCAGGATATGCCTTTTTTATATAAATAAATATATGAATATATTCAAATAATTTGACTATATACGTTCAAAGTTAAATATTATATATAAAGTTTAAGAGGTACATATTGTGATATAACCTGAATATTTCGAAGTAATTCTATCATTGGGATCATTCATTGATGAACACCACTGGCGTAACCCAGGTTTCTAGGAGTCACAAGAGAAAAGTGATCATTAGAAAGAGAGCCATCAGTAAATGAACGGTCTTGTTTACTCTCGAGGGAAATAAACGGCCTCTAGGTCATTGAGGAGCTAACGTAGCGTGACAGCTCGCAGCTGGACATCTGCAGGATACTACATCTCTGTGATTGACCGCTGTGCTGCGACTTGTCAACATCACGGCACGATACAAATGTCCAATTTTTCCGCTATATTCGGGTCATGTACATATATTATTGACAAATTTAGCAAGGATTTATTATATAAACAACATCAAGATGTAAAAAGACAAAGGTCGCCTACCCGTCAAAATAAACATCAAAACCAGACGCCATCTATTGACCGTCGCCGCAACTAGCGGCCTCGTGTCATTGACAAAGCCACAACACCAGCTTTGGCAAACTGAAAAGCGTTCACCTAGAGACCATGGTTTCGGGCTAATAGCCCTCGTCAGTCTAGGGCGGACTTTATTCCATGAGATCCAAACGGGATCTAATGGAATCTTTACAATCTGCCAAATATATATCTATATTAATAAAATGGAAATTTCATAAGTGGACATCACTAAAAACTTTCGTTACAATGCATCAATTTCAACCAAATTTCCAACATTTATGTAAAACGAGATGGAGCAGGTTTTGCTTAACATCAAAATATTTTTCCCTAACATTAACATGCGTAACTTCGCTGTTATCGATTGAATACAAAAAAAAATCAACAGAGTTAATTATATTTATATATAAATACAAAATTAAATTTCAACAGAGTTAATCTTTTTACATACTAGCTAATAATCTCAATCTAAAAAATATTCAAAACAAGCAATTTTAAGATAACACCATATGTAAAACAGTCGGCCAAGAAAACAACAACGATATTACATCTTTCTCACATATTCACACACAATCTTGATTAATAATTAAAACTAATCTTTAACATGGTTTATTATACTTCAACTTTTATTTCTACATTTGTTTTTAAATACCCAATTGTTTTATCATGTTTCTAATTTCGCCTAACAAATATACAAATTTATAGTGACCAACATATGCAAATTTTATCTTTGTTTTTTTTTTAACTTGATATCGTAAACATAACATCCACTGTAAGCATTTTTCTGTTCACCATCCGTGGTTTCTCTTTTCTCTGATAGTTTTTAGGTGTAGTATATTTTCTTATTACTAGACTACAAACATTCCCTCGAGAAAAACCTGGGCGAAGCCGGGTACATCCGCTAGTTATATATATAATAGATGGTGTCTAGCTTTGAAGTCTATTTTGACGAAAGAGGCGACCTTTGTCTTTTTAGATCAATATACTCCAGGCAAATTTCCATCTATACATCAAGATAGTTTAAAGGCCACATCGAAATGAAGCGAATACCATTTCGCCTAGCGGATGTCTTCTAGAAGGATCTTTGTCCAACAAAGAGAAACATTTTTATCCCTTATTCATTGGCTGATGAGAACTTTCTCTTCTTATACTAATACAAATCAGCAGAAATGTTAATAATAGCGTTAAAAGATAAAAAGACAAAAGGCATGCAATGCTTCTTAAGTCTATCCATCAAGACTGCGCATAGTCTATCACAGTTTACGATCGGTTCTCCCAGTTATTGATATCTTCGAATAAATAGCGGTCTCTACAAGCTCAATGATCACCTATTGATTGAATACGTCTTAGAAAGTTGGAATTTGTAAGAATTTTGTTCACATGGCTATTTCTTAAAATATCTAAAACAATTTATATCAAGAAAGATTATCGCAGTAAGGATAGTAGAAGTTTGTTTTGTATTTAAAAAGAGACATTTGTGCTTGATTCCTTCCATTTCTTATATTCCATTTTGTAGAGTTGATATGGCAAATAACTAAATAGAGTACTGACCATCAAAAAACCTTGACTTAAAAGGCGATATTCTAAAGACTCAAAATGTATATTATAGGAAGAAGATTCTATGATATTCAAATTATTAAATTTCCAATACATTTATGCCAAAAAGCCGCCTATACAATCTTATTTTCAACATAATATAGGTTTCGCTACAAGATTTTACAGCAGGCTTCCCAAACAGAAAATCTCAAAATAATCATGCGCGCACGAATATACTAAAACCTAATCAAGTAAACCCAAAACACCTGTTTCGAAAATAAAATTGAACTATTTTGAAGGTAGATAAGTAGCAAGGTTTGATGATTCGAATTATTTTTTACTTAATCTGGGCATCTAAGATGTAGAGAATAAATTTATTCAGGGGTGTTTAAGGTGAATATTCACGATTTATTTGCCTGCTACTTGACAACGTTAACAAACGATCAAATAATTCGACTATTAAATTACAATTTATCTCCCCCATGGCAGCTAGCTTCGATCGTATAGTCCTAGCCGCCATCTTTATAAACTTTGGGAGAACCTCTCTCTTTCATTCTCTTTGTAAAATAGGGAATTTTCTAAATGTTGTTTCACATGTTCTTTTCCCCTAGGGAAACTTGCACTTTAAAGACAAACTAAACATAGGAAGAAAGAAAGAAAGATGTTTGAAATATAAAGTATTTATAATACAATTTAGTTTTAAAAAATCAACAAAATGGAAATACGTACAAAGGGTTGGTAGGAAAATATAGTTAAATGAAATCATTTGTAAAGTTGTGTATTCGAGGAAAACAATTTACAGATTGAAGAAAGTTTTAAGTAATATCTTAGCATGAAAACATTCAAGATATTAGAGAATTATTCACAATTAAAACTATTTTAAACAGAATTAATTTATTAATAAAAGCGTTCCAATGGAATTACTAGTTTTTATAAAAGTCTGAAAAATGAGTTAAATTTTATATATTTGTCCTTTTTGAAATTGGATCAAGTTTGAAGAGGTTTTCATCAGCATGGACCGTCAGTAACTCGACCATGGCTTCTTCTTAGCTTGATGCTACATTACAGACAGCAGCTCTTTTGATAGTGTTATCTAAGGTAAACCAAGACACCGGAATTACGTGAGATCGTATATTCAGACAAATCAAGGTCTTTTTGGGGCACCTTGATGGCCGCATTTAATTTTAGCGTCATCTTGGAGAAGGCAAGTTATCATTGTGCATTTGACATCGTCATACTGGCCTGGGGCTAAGATATGGGGTGCTATTGGATACACGTCTCGGTCACATTCCCAATGCTTTGAACAGTTCCCGTTACCTTTCTAATGTGTCAAGTCTCGTGACAGTATCCTTTATCCGAGGACCGGGACACGCTACACTTCAGCCGGATAATATCTTACAGCTTGCTGCCGGCATTGTATGTAACATTCTACAAACAGAAAATATCTCGGTTGCTACCCAGGAAAACATATTCAACTACAAGGTTGTCTCAAAAGTACCTAAACACTTGCAAAAATAGAAATACAAATATTATTCGCCGTAAGGTATAATTTCTTTGTATTATGTATAAAGTAATTGAAGTATGGAATGCTTCACGATTTTGCGTGTCATCCTTGCGCAGGGGCCATGCTAATCTTCTCTGTATCGTTCCAATTTTAGTATATGTACCGCCGAACAAGCGTGTAATAATTAATAATAAGTAATTGAAGTATGTATTATTATGTATTCCCTATAATATTATTATTCGCCAAATATTAAGGAAATATCCTTTTAAGAAAAACATGAATTTTTGGGACAACCTTATTATCTTTTACCAATGGAAAACGTCTAGTCAATGGATGCCGAACGACTGGATTGTTGCCACACAGCAGATACTACCATCGATTAACTCGAGCATCGTGGTGAAACTGCATGAGGAAACTGTACTCGTACATGCTTTTCAATCTCTGTTTGACTTAATGACCAGGCGTAAAAGTTCTTCAATTTCTACCAGAGATGATTATTCTGAGAAATCCTTTTTACAATTAATACCTTTAAATTTCTTGAAATTTTAAAAACCCTTGTTTTTTCAGTATAATGTATTTGTTAAACTATCAATTTATATCATTTTCAAATATTCCTGATATATAAATTTTAGTGTCTAGTACTGTAATAAGAAATATATAGGATTTATAAAATATAATTATATAAAAACAAAAAATATCATATATATATATGTTATGCCATAATATATCATAAAGATATATATATATGAAAATATAATAAATAAAATAATAAAAAAGGTCAGGTGATGTGGTATTAATATTTTAAAAAAGGCATATCCTGACCACGAGCACACGAAAGTACTAGATGGCAGAGCGCCATCAAGTGGAAGAGGTTTTCTAGATAAATCTTGGATGGCTTTTCTTGATTTATCAAGAAATTGAGTTGGCCAAATATCAGGGAACATGCTAAATCAACGTTTAGTTGATTTCTGTTCCACTAAATTGCGCTTTGCCATCTAAAAAGCTCATATGTTCGTGATTAGGATATTCCTTTTAAAAAATAAATATATATGAAATGTATTTATTTATAAGAGAGAATGTGATGAAGTATCATATACGCGCGGGTAATTAAAATAATTTTAGGATAAAAAATGCATAATAAAATTAATAGTCTTAGTCTTTTCATCGAGGCTCTCTTCATTGTAACTAAACCTCGAAGATCTTATTTCACATTGGGGAGGAAAATATTAAAAATTAGTGTGTAGAAGAATTAGTAACACCACTTTTCTTTTCATAAGGATCTAATGGTTTTGCGCTGAGGTGTAGGATCATAATTATATTTTCAACTCTACTCACAAGTAAAGATATTCTATACAAATTTGACCTCCATTCAAAGAAAGCGATACCCAGAGAGAAAACACCATTTAGAAATTTCAAATGATATCTTTTATTACCAATTTATTCATTACAAAATACACACTATATTCTATGTGGATATTTGCGTGCAAATGTTTAAACTATTTAATATACATAGTTTAAATGCATATATAATCATTTCTAATATTAGAGCAATATTTATACAAGAGAGAAAGTTTATTTGCATATTAGATATTATTTGATCAATTAATAATATTTAATATATTTCAATAATTAATCACTAAATTAATGATAGAAATATATATTTAATTTAATATAAATTAAACAAATTGACACTAGAATTTTCAATTTATTAGTGTAATTCATGCCCACTGTAGTTGAGATAGAGTCTACATAGCTTGTTTAAATTTTATATATTCATTTTTTACTGGAAACCTGGTGGCTTACATTGGAACTGTCCATTTAAATTTGTTCTCTCGGATTTGAAAGATTTGCTTTGGGTTATGAATTCTTGGTTGTATAATAAGATTTAAGAATCTATTCTACCAATTCTGTTTAATTTTATGTTTTTAATGCTTTAATTTGCAAGTCTCTTTTTGAAAGCTTTTATTCATTCTTTATATATGCAGATACGTGACACTTTGCATGTATTTCAGAAATTCTTGTATGTATATAAGTAAAACCAGGATTCAAAGTAATCATTCCCCTAAAGAGAGTGACAGGAAGTCACTGAAACCATTGATTGATGTGGCAATTATTTTCTCCGAATCAACTTTTAAATGATTTTTAAAACCAATTCTATATAGGTATAAATGAAAGTCGCTATGCCCCGTTATTTAAATGATCATGCTGACCCTTCTCAATAGTTAAACGTATTTTGGCTAACTTGTTCGTGGTAAATTTAAAGAATTAATCGTATAGATCTTTCATATTTTCCACTGATGGGCGTCCCGACAATGAACCATCTTTCAAAGGTAAGGCTGTAAACCAATCTAAAATTGTTTAAAAAAAAGTAAAATGTGATATTGTACTGACAAAAGGCGCATAAATTAAGAAAGAGAAAAAAGCATCTCCTTATCGTGCAAATGAACGTTGCTGATGGCTTTAGCCATCTATTGGAATAAATATCAACTATTCTCGTTTATCGTAAATATAGATGTTTCCTGGCCGGTATTCATATTTCTATGAAAATTAGAAACGTCGGCCGAACTGTCTATTTTTCATAGAAATATTTTCGTTTAATTATTCAATGATAATAGTTGCTAATCATTCTGATAGATGGCGCAAGCCATCAGCAACCTTCAGTTACACAATAATAAGATACATATTTTTCTTTCTCTATTTAAAATTGATGTTCTTTGAGTGAAAAAATACGGGGATTGTTTACCTTTAAGAATTTGAAGTATCCTCAAATATGCATAGAATTCAATTGTATAATAAAAAGTATGTCTTATACAACCATCATGGCGTTCATATAATAAGATTTATGTAACAACCTTTAAGCCAATCGTCGACGTGCATCTGCACCTGAAACTAGGTTGCTGGGGGTCAGTGTTCAGGGTTAAAAATGAACGTTCTTTCCTAGAGAGTTTCAACACTTCTTATAAATTCTGCCCTTTTGGGGTATCTTAAACTCTAAGAATACCGTATGCGAAATTAAATATGAGGGGCTTACGCGCCATCTATATATAAAAAATGAAACTATTTTCGCGATATCTTTAATAAAACCACTTACTACTGTTACAAATTCTGCTAATAATTCAGCGTATCTGTTTTTAAATACGTCAAGGATACCTATAAAGTCCCGGATATATAAGCAGAATAGTTCAATAAAGTATTAAAGGATGTGGAAAAATAGTACAAATGTGACATCGTAATGAGATAAGGTGTATTAATTATGAAAAAGACATCTCCTTATCGTTCAACTGAAAGTTGCTTATGGTTTGCGCCATCTATCGCCTTTTTCATGAATTATTAAAGGGTTATTAAACAAGCGAAACTCGTTGGAAGGGTTCACCAGTGATGAGCCAGGCCCATATAATATTTTCCCCATCAATATGGACAGAAGGAATTTGTTTTATTCGAAGAACCTCTCTTCAAATATTAATTTGTAACACACAATCAAATTTTATTGATTGATGGAAATTGAATTTATAAAGATATATATTGAAAATTATGAATGAGTGTACACATTATATATTGAAAGTGATTGTCTAATCAGTACATCAGATGTAGTGTGAAGATCTAAGTATCGAACTGACCGCCATAGAGAGCCGGCAGTTCTGTGGAAGCCACTTCACTCTAATTAAACAGCCCAGGGCCGTAAACAACTCCATGGAATTCCATAAATTGGAAGTTATTATTGTCGGCGATATTTCACAATATGAGGAATTCCAGTTAACCCCCGGAATTGGAACTGATCAACGCCATATTACATCTGTATTTATTGTCTTAGTGAATTTCTATATCTCTGTTATATATATTTATATCGTTCTGAAAATAGAGCAATCCACACTTAAATCATTAGATAGAAAAAAGGTCTATATTGGATTGAATAAAACATTTATTTTAAATGATTTCAACTGTTATATTATAACGCTATGCGGCGCTGAGTTTTTGTATACAAAAATGTAATGCCTCGATAAAGGTTGGAGTTCAAGCCAGCCGAAATATTGGCAAATAAATATTTTATTCAATCCAATATATGCATGTTTATTATCTATTATAATTATATAGTTTTTCAACGCAGTAAGGACAGTAGAAGTTTGATGTATGTGTGAAAGAAACATTAGCGCTCAATTATTTCATTTGCTAAATAAAGATGGCGTGTTATTGCTTTGTATTAATTAATGCCTAACTGGCCATGTACTTATTGTTTGCGGAAGAGCATTTCTCGATGCAAATATTATATGTAATTCTAATGTTCTAAATATTATGTCCATTATTTTTTAATAACATTTCTGAGATTACAATCTTCAGTGTAGCATACTATAAGTAGAATTACCCAATACAATATTAGAGCTCTGAAGAAGCGGTCTGATAGATTAAATTGGCGACACCGCTGGGAGGGTTCACTACTGATGAGCTGAGCCCTCCCAATTTTTTTTCATCGCAGTAAGGATATTAGAATTTTGATATATGTGTAAAAGAAACAATCTCGTCTAAATGTTTTCATTTGCTATATACCTCCATTTTATATATGTAATTTATAAACGTAACTTCATTTGAAAATATAAAATTCCAATCGGTAAATTTTAATAAGGTTGATTTCTAGTTTATTAATAACAATATGTGATGCCCCTCTGAATAATGTTAACTTTGTTTTAGTATGCGTTAGCTATTTACATATGCAAGGTATGATCAAAAAGTAACCGAACCTTTTGAAAATACCATATATAAATATTATATAATCTAAAAACTCAAATATTTCTATATTTTAAAATATATATTTTTTCAATTTTATCCATTGATAATTCTACTTTTGTTATCATCGTTTTTAGAATAACTTTCAGTTTTATTGTAAATATGCGTAGTTAACATATCCATCTTTTTGAATCACCAATATAGGATTAAATTTATAAATTCTATATATTGTGGAAATACAGGGTCCATTATGAAAGTAATGAGCATTTACTGGCAAAATACATTTATTGATCGTAATTTGTGCAAATGTTCAATATTCTTCAAAATACATTCCTCCTGCATCAATACACTTGCGGAGACGCGTTTGCCACGCCTGAAAGGCACCCTTAAACTCCTCGACAGGAATGCTTCTCAGGAACGTTGTAACATGGTGTTGGATGTTTTCCACGGTTTCCCAATGTTTTCCTTTCATCTCTCCCTTGAGTCGCGGAAACAAAAAGAAGTCACACGGAGCTAAGTCGGGACTGTAAGGGGGGTGAGGGATCACCGGGGTGTTGCTCCGGGCCAGGAAGTTGGTAATGATGAAGGCTGTGTGGCTGGTGGCATTGTCATGGTGGAGCTTGACCGTGTCTTTAATGTCAGTCCTCACGCGTGCGATCCGGCGTTTCAATCTCCTGAGCACCTCCAGGTAAAAGGCTGAGTTTACAGTTTGTCCCTGCGGTACAAACTCACAATGGACTATTCCTCGGATGTCCAAGAAGACAATGAACATCGTTTTGATGCGCGACTTGCTCATTCGCGCTTTCTTGGGGCGTGGGGATGATTTTGTGTGTCATGCACAGCTCTGCCTTTTCGACTCTGGGTCGTATTCAAACATCCAGGATTCGTTTCCGGTTACTACAGAGTTCAGAATGTCCGGTTCATTTTGAATCAAATCCAACAATTCTTGACAGCGCAAAACTCTAAGTTCTTTCTGGTCTTGCGTCAACACTTTCGGCAAAAGCTTCGCACAGACCTTACGCATTTGCAGATCCTCGGTCACTATCCCATGTACCACAAATGTGGACATGTGTAATGTGTCAGCAATTTGCTGGATGCTTAATCGACGGTCGGTACGCAAAGCTTCGAACACACGATCCACGTTCTCGTCAGTTCTGGCCGTTGTTGGGCGTCCTGAACGGGGTTCGTCGGCGACCTCCTTCCGGCCCTCCTTGAACGCCTTGTGCCACTTCCCAGATGGTGATCTTGAAATGCAATCGTCCTTGAAGGCTTTTTGCAGCATCTGGAATGTTTCGGTTGCATTTTTTCCAAGCCTCACGCAAAACTTTATGGCGTATCGTTGTTCAAGCGAACGCTCCATCGCGCTATGTTACAAAAGTTGAAAACACACTTCAAGCGGAGGCATGTATCTCCCCTCACACTGCTCGGACTCAACTGACGACCGGATGGATTGAAAGGGAATATCCCTCCACCACATTTCCCCCGGTTTCACCGTGCTGCCATCTATTGTCGCGTCACAATAACATTATGCTCATTACTTTCATAATGGACCCTGTATCTAATGTGTAATATTTCCTCAAGTAATTGAAAATAAAAACTGCTTGATGGTAAATAATTATCTTTTTTTTTATCACGACTGCACCTTCAACCCTTTATCTTATCGATCCTTTGTCTTATCAACCCTATCTAAAAACAGACAAATTATTCATAACATATATAAGCGTGGTACAAATACGCGTTGAATACTATTATTTTGTTCAAATTTTCTGAATTAGGACCACTATCTATACGTTTTTTATGGTGGTTAAGACATGTTTAAAAGCGGTTTTAGAGTCCACTTTTCCTGAGCTTGTTTATTTCAGCCGTAGCATTTTGAATAACCTCTTTAGATGACGAAAATCGTATTTTAGCGCAAGTTCAAGCCTGAGGAAATAAAAGAAATCACAGGGGAAGCGGTCTGGAGAATAAGGAGGATGTGATAAAACAGTCACAGAGTGCTTAGATAAATAATCCATAACCAAGGTGGCTTTATGGGCAGGGGCGTTGTCATGAAGCAACTTCGATTGCTGTGAATTAAAGAGCTGGTTCCTTTTCCTTCGTATTGAAATCTTAGGCGCACAAGTATATTTATTTATATTTTTATTGATGGTAGTTCATTCTGGAAAAAAACTCAAAATATAAAACTCTTATGTAAGAATAGGTAATAGGCGTCACTTTTCCCATCGATCAGTCAAGATGAACTTTTTCTCCAGAATATAAATAGGAGTGAAAAACAATAGAAAAATAAAATAAAAGGTCAGGTGTTGATCTTAAAAATAAAGAAGATATATCCTGACTAGGATCACATGTGCTTTATAGATGGCAGAGCGCCATCTAGTGGAACAGAAATCAACTAAACGTTGATTTAGCCTGTTTCCTGATATTTGGCCAACCCATTTTCTTGATAAATCAAGAAAAGCCATCCACAAGCAGGCTGCTCCACCCTGACGAGAGCCAACAGCGCGAAACGCGTTCGTAGATGGCTTTTAAATATTTTGGGTTGGCCAAAAAGCCTCCATCTAAAAAGCACATGTGCTCCTGGTTAGGATATGCCTTCTTTATTTTTATAAATCGGAGTGTATCATTTAAGTGATTTTTCTGTTTGTGGATCATAAATATAGTACCAAGTTTCATCTCCAGTTATTATTGTATTTAAATATTCTCTTTTATTAATATCGATTTCAATTGATTCACTACAAATTTTAATCTCCTCTGTTTTGTTGCTTGGTTGGATGTCGTGAAACAAAGTAGTTATAAAGTTTTCTTAATGTTTAAATGCTCATGAACAATGCTTTGACAGTTAACATATGAAATTCCAACTATAGCCGCCATCGTTTCAATAGTTATTTTTCTATCAGCATAAATTAAATCACTAACCTGCTGGATGTTTTGTTCCGAAATCCAAGTTGAAGGACGACCTGACCTTGGATTATCCTCGATACTCTGACGTTCAACTTTATATCTATTGTACCAGAAATGTACTTGAGTTCTTGAAATTGTTTAATATCCATACGCTTCCTTTAACAGCTCTAAGGTCTCAGTGATCTATTTAATCAATATAAAACAAAATATTTCTGTTGGCTCCTCATTCAAAAGCCCCGACATTATAAAATAACTCTACTAATGATATCTGTCGATAGCTCGTCATTCTATAGTAAAGTTATTTAGACCCGTTGATTGGATGAATAATTACCTAAATAATTCAAACATTACAGAAGTTTTTATATTCAAGTTAAAATATTTAGCCAAATGAACTTGTTTTTGAATTTTTTAAAACTCCATACTCACCTCTCTACCAATCCTAATATCCCAGTGGTATATTTATTTGATATAAAACAAAATATTTATGTTAGATCTATATTCAAAAGCCCCGTCATTATAAAACATTTATATGAGATTGGTCATAAGATCGACATGCTATAGTGAAGTTACTTAGACCCGTTGATTGGATAATAAATATCCTAAATAATTCAAACCATACAGGAGCTAATTTTTATATTTAAGATAAAATATTTAACCAAATTAATATTACCAAGCGGTCGAAATATTCTCAATCACGCTCTAGTCAAACCAATTAACCGTTGAAATTAAGGCTTTGAGAATAGAGTTTATTTTATAGATTTAAAAACAGCATTCGTGGAATTTACGAGACGTGAAATGGCTCGATGGAGAACTGAGATCAGAACGAGGAAGGCTGGGAGAGTGGTTCAATATGGCCCGTGTAACTGGCAATGACAATTATCGGTATGCATAATTAAGCAGCTTCAAGTTAATTTGAACAATATTAGCAGCTACGGCTTAATTGCCAAGTTTTGCCCTGGCAATATATATATGGCGTACTTTGGTTTAATATTGGCGCCCTTATTGGAGTGTGCTAGCTCCAGCTATATTACTTGCCGTAGGTAGTGGATATATATGTGCTATTCATAAATGCTAATATTCATATTTTTCTTGTTATTGATATATGCTACTAAAGAATTAGCAAACAGTACCTAATGTAATCCAGACTGCCTAGAAATAGAGAATATTTTCTTACCGTTTAGTTTGGTGATAGGCTTGGTCTAGAGGCTTGGTAGATCACGTAGGGTTAGTACATTGCATTCAGTTGGTATATATTGCTGAAGTTATCTATCTGCATAGTGTTGGTTGATTAAAAGAGATTTATTTGTTTGTAGATTGTCTGGAATAAAGGTAAACTGATTAAAATATGTTTAGGCTAATTAGAATATTGAATTAGTTGCATATGTTTAAAACTGCCTAGAATATGAATCAACTAATTTAGAGTTTTATAGACCGTCTAGAATATTGGTAGACTGTCTGAATGATTGATAGACTGCCCATATTCAGAAGAAGATTTATAAACTACTTATTTAATGTTTTTATTCAATCAGCGGTTGAATATGTCGTAGATCATCCTGAAATGGAGGTCGTTCTCGACAGACGAGTAAGGTAGATTGATATCTACCAGAGCTGATGGGAGACAAGTTTGATAAGAAGAATTTTCTAGTTGAAATGTAAATAGATTTTGAATAGTTTTATGTCCGTTCTGACATGTACGTTCTTTTCTTCCTCTACTGAGGGTGGCTGGCCACATGGTCTATCCATACTTCCTCAACCATCCTCTTCATCTCCTCGTAGGTGTGTCGTCCAGTCCATTGTTTTAGATCGTCTGTGTATCCCTGTCGTCTCTTTCCCCTCGATCTCTGTCCCCGGAGCTTTCCCTCTAATGCTTCCATACCAGCGAATTTTATATGACCGTATATTTTAGGAGGGTGGTTAAAAATGTTATATACGGAGAGTATTCTTCACGTTGGGCATTAAAATTGTAAACTTGCTCAATAATATTCAGCCTTACGTGCTTTCTTATTAGAAAAAAGTCCCAATGCGGGATTCGATCCTGAGTCGTAGCGGTCGAAAATCAAAGGTCTAAACCATCCTTCCACCGACCCTCTATATTATAAGGATACAACCCTATATTAACTTAATGAATTGTTTCCCTCGAATACACTATAAAGTTGATTTCGTTTAACTAAATTTGCATACCAACCCTTTGTGCGTATTTCAAATTTGTTTTTCTCTTTTCATCTAACTAACTTACATACTAATTTTTGTACATATTTCAAATATCTTTCTTTTCTTTCTATGTTTATTTTACCCTCAAACTAAAAGTATCCCTATAAGGGGACATAGCGCTCTAAGTCGTAATAAAATCAAAATAAAACTCAAAAACAAAATATTTTAATATATGATTCTCTCTTCTTAATTGGCCGAGTGCTAAGTGTGTTCTTCAATGTCTCGTTAGAGAATTCATAGCAGAGTTCAGACAATAAACTCCAAATATCCAAAGAGTTGGGTGTAAATTCAATGTCCGGGAGGTAGTCTGGCTCGATGGTAGATGGAATCAGGATGCTGAGAACCAAATCACACCATCGATTCCAGTAATGAGGCGGCCTGGGTAAATATCCAGGGATGTGATTGGATCACTTCGTTATTGTAGTGTTTGGTTAGGGTGGCTGAGTTCAAACACCTTTGTCTTCCTTAGACATTCCACACAATGGGAACCATTTTATGGCTCATTTACTATTTCCCTGATCTCGGCTTCTAACTCGAGGTATCATGTTGTGGGATATATTTAATAGTGGATTCAACAATCATTTTTATATTTTTCTCTTCTCTTCTAATATTGATAAATGAACAATTTTTAAGTAAATATTTGATAGCTATTTCTTTTAATTTTATCTCTTTATTTTTCTCTCCTTGTTAATATCATATGACTATTCTTTACGGTCTAAAATTATTGTAAATAAATATGTATAGACAACTGTAGAGGCATAGGTATGATAGTGCAATTGTCCTTAGGGGAGGACATAGCACTTTAAATTGAAATAAAAATAAATCTTGACTAATTAAATATATATTTTTTTAATTTCTAATCACTTTACACAAAGAGATATTTTACAAATCATTTATTTACAATATTTAACTTTAATTCAGGCTATGTTTAAGTTATGGTATTCCTTAATTTTTAATTTTACTTTGAAAATATAATATAACGCCCCTCTAGTACTTTTCTTTACATTAGCCATTTTTGGGTTGCATATTTGTTGAATATTTCAATATACATTTACAGTCGAACTTGGATGAATTGTAGCTCAAGGGACCAAAAAAAAAACGAATTACAAACGGAAATTCTATCTATAGGAAATTCTAAGGACCAAGATAAATATTTGAATTGAAAACATTCAAATTATACAATATTTCTACTGTATAAACTCAATTTTAAAAAGACTAACTTTTATGATTGAGAAATGAATGATTGCAAACGCTATGAACATATTCGAAGTTATATCGAGTAATGGAATTCAGAGTATAATGTAGATACATTGTTTGAATACAAAGCAATCGCCTACTTCTACTCACCATTATTATCATGCCAAAAAATATAAATGTGACATTGTACTGGGATATGGTTCATAAATTTATAAAAAGGCCCCTTCTTATCGTGCAACTGAAAGTTGTTGATGGCTAGCGCTATTATTTGGTCAATTCTGGAATAATTAAAATTATATAATTAGTTGATATTTTTTTTTATTAGGATAGATGGCGCAAGCCATCTAAACTTTCATTCGCACTATAAGGAGATGCCTTTTTCTTAATTTATATTATTTCGACAAATGATAAAAAACATCAGAAACTTTTAGTTGCGCGTTCATGAGATGCCTTTTTTTCTTAAATTATCTACTTAATACCAGTAAAATTTCACTTTTGTACTATTTGTTCACCCTTATCAATGTTGTAATCTTTCCAATTGGGATATTTTGGAGAAATCCACCGCTTGACAAGAGAGAATATATCTCAGTAAAGCAGACAATCCTCAAGATTTACAAATACATTCCTCATTTAGTTCAGTGAATGGGGATTTTTAAACAAATTCCAACAACGTCTATTCTTGAAGTAAACGAAAAAATTGCGCTACGAATTTTAAAATAAAAATACAACCTTTCGCAATGAGTTTCTTTTATTATTAAATATAAATATTAAATATTAAATAAAATAAAAGAAAAGAAACTCATTGCGAAAGGTTGTATTTTTATTTTAAAATTTGTAACGCAATTTTTTCGTTTACTTCAAGAATGAACCTCAACTTGAATTATTTGGAAATAAAAGAAACTCATTGCGAAAGGTTGTATTTTTATTTTGAAACAACGTCTATATAGTTTTTATTTGCATATATGTCCAGATTTTGATCAGTCACAATTGTGTAACTGCCTTGAAGGTTAATTTTGTCCTACGCTGTCATCAGAGAAAGCCATCCCATTTTCGGCCAACAATTGCCGCTGTATTGCAGAATCTATTTCTTGATGACTTGGGAAGTAAGGTTTGTCGAAACTTCTGTCTATGCGCGTTTTCTTCTTCTTTTTAATCTCCACTCAATCATATTAGGGTATTAAGTTGTGTTCCTTGATGATGTCTGTTTGACAATCATCATGATTGGGTAAAGACTAGAAACACTACTCAATGGCAGGCCGACTTAGCTCCAAAAGAAATGGCCGCCTCTGACACGAGGAACAGACGCCATGTGCAGCGGTTCCAAAAAGGAGTAAAAAGAGTACAAACGCTGCTCATCCTGTATCCCTGGATCAGGAGCCCTTACAGGGTACTATCAGCCAGGCCAGCTGAGCTCAGGTTTTTTTAGTGAGCTTGTTACTGCTCCCCCTCCTCCTTTTTCATCCGGGCTAGGGACCGGCAAAGGCGGAGTTTCTGTCTCTACGCGTGTACATAGGGAACTGTATGTTTCAGTGGAAGTGCTCTCTCTCCATACATATATTTATGAAATGAAAGGATTTAAAAGCACGAATGTTTCTTTTATACATAATACAAATTTCTATGTCCTTACTCAATAGTCTTCTTGTAAACCATTTCTGAGATTCCACCCTTCAGTGCTGCGTATATAAGCAGAATTGTCCAATACAGTATTAGAGCTCTGAGAAGCGGTATGGTGGATTAAATTGGCGAAACCGCTGGGAGGATTCACCACTGATGAGCCAAGCCCTCCCAATATATTTTTTCATCGCAGTAAGGACAGTAGAAGTTCGAATTATGTATAAAAGAAACATTCGTGCTTTTAAATCCTTTCATTTTATATGTATAGATGGCGCGTTATTGCGTTGTGTTAATATAAACATATATTTACAACTCGCTATTTTGGGTATTCCATTTCAACCTATATTGTATTCGAAAATCTGCTATCATTCATCAGTGTGCCAGAGTTTATACTTATGACATTTAATAAGAATCATTACTTTAGAAAAGCATTCAATACAATTTATATACATTATTTAAATAATAACTCCATGAAATACTCTATTGAACAGCTACTTAATGAGCAACCAGTTTCCTGTGCTACCAAATTTGTTATATCATTAATACATATTCAAATTTTATTAAGAAGCCAATAAACGACCAAGAGAAAAAAATAAACTATCCATTTTATTTACAAATGTCTCTCGTGAAGTTTCTACTGTTTAACACTCACTAGATTCAATTTTAAAAAATGATCAAATATTAAATTTCATGTTTGGAACAACATACACATCAGTATTCGACGCAATGAAATGAAATGACTAATCTATCTCTTGCAATCCTAATCACAGTACAGATGTTTCCTCATATTGAAATACCGTTGAGAAGGCAATGGTACATCATATCAAAGAACCGTAAATAAAGCAATGATGCATCAGACTAAAGAACACTAGACGAAGCAATACGATACACCAACCCAAAGAACAGTGGACGAAGCAATGTACATCAGACCAAAGGACGGTTGACAAAGCAATAGTGCATCAGACCAAATGACAGTGGACGAAGCAACGGTACATCAAACCGAAGAACAATGAACGTAGTAATGGTACATCAGCCTAGAGGAAAGTGGAAGAAGCACTGGTACATTAGGCCAAAGGATGGTGTACAAAGCAATGGTACTTCAGGCCAATGGGCGGTAGAAGAAGCAATGTACATTATACCAAAGAAGAGTTGACGAAGCAATGATACTTCAGACCATAGGACGGTAGACGAAGCAATGCACATCAAACAAAAGGAGAGTGGACGAAGCAAAGTACATCAGGCTAATGGACGGAGACCAAAGCACTGGTACATCAGACCAAAAGACGGAGACCAAATCAATGGTACACCAAAACAAAGGAAGGAGTCCAAATCAATGTACATTAGACCAAAGGACAGTGGACGAAGCAATAGTACAACACACCAATGGACGATGGCCAAAGCAATTGTACATTAGACAAAAGATCGATGGACCAAGCAATGTACATTAGACTAAAGGACAGTGTAAGAAACAATCTACATCAGACCAATGGACGATGAATTGGTACATCAGGCCAAAGGACAATGGACAAAGCAAATGGTACATCAGGCTAATGGACGAGACCAAAGCAATAGTACATCAAAACAAAACACCAAAGCAATGGTACACCAAAACAAAGGACGGAGACCAAAGCAATGTACATCAGACCAAAGGACATTGGAACAAGCAATGAAACATCAGATCAAAGGAGAGTGGACGAAGCAATGGTACTTCAGACCAAAAGACAGTGGACAAAGCAATGGTACATCAGACCAAAGAACGGTGAGCTAGGCACTGATATAGCAGAACTAAAGAAGGAGACGAAGGCAATGGTACATCAGATTAAGGGAAGCAAGGACAGTCTGGGCCATTAAGTCCCCGGCAACCTCCCCATTATTTCCCCGACATGCTCTAATGGCGAGATTAACAAGTCGACCCAGAGCTTGAAGAAATCTCCCTAATTGTTCCCAATTTACCTGCGCAAGACCTTTTTAATGGGACTTGGCGTTAAACATTACCGTGGCCAGGCCGGGACTCTGATGGAACTTTCTGAATACTTAGGCATGTCTTGGGCTAATGTACAACATAGTGGTTAATGTGATTAAAATATTCCTTTTATAGTCTGAAAACAAAAATAAAATTATGAGAGTTAAGATTTAATATCTCCCTTCTCTGTAATTGGTCGTCGCAAGACTGCGGTCTTCAGGAAACGTTCAAATTTAATTCCCGAATAAAAGTACAAAACGAAGCGCGAAACCTTTAATTTGTGAGATATCTTATATGCATGTATCTATGCAGCCAATATTCATTCATATTAATTTTGATAGACCATATGCGCTTACATACAATATTAAGTGATATTTATTAGTTATTTTGCGCTGTGTTATACGTCAAAAAGGCAACAGTTATAAAAATAAACTTAATCAATCAAACAAAATGTTCCAATCTTGCCACAGTTGGGAAATTGAAGAGAAATTTCCTGCCCGATGGAAGAAATGACATGTCTCAAGGGAACTGACAATCCCCACAATTTACAGATACATTCTTTATTCGGTTCATGGAAAGAGGCATTCATACATACCCAGTGGTAATAGGGATCTGATAGGTATATTTTATGATGGCGATTTCTTTGGTGTTTCTATCCTTTCATCATTTTACACTAAAGGCTGTCGGGCGATATTTCCCCCTGCTTTAAATAACACTACTTTATCATTTAGAAGGCTATTGTGTTCTCTTTAGAATCTCTGGTTATTTAGTATTTTATATTTGATCAGGTTTCTTCAGTTATTTTACTATCCGTTATCTTATGTTGACTTGTAGGCTCCTAAGAATCTCTTGAGATAAATTGATGTGATCCAACCTTTATTAAATTTTGACAGAAGAGAAAGAGAAAATAATTAAGAGTACAAATATTTATAATTCTATAATATATATATTGTGGTTGTATGGATCTTATTTGAAAGTATTTTAAATATTTTGCTTTACCAACATATTCTAGATGTGATCTATATGAATTTTTTTCACATAATTTTATTTAGCGAATTTCTGTTTTCCCAGTATTTTTAAAATCGCGTAAGATTGTTATAGTGCCTCAGAGATAATGAAATAAATGTACGATCTAATGAATATTGTATTGAATCTATCTTCAATTCCTATTGTGTGTATTCGACATAGCAATTAGATATATTCTGAATTGTATTTAGATCTATTTTATATTCTGCAATTAGATATTTTTCATAGCAATTAATACTGTCGCGAAGAAAAATAATCAAATAGGCTTCCGAATTACTTTAATATTTATCTAATTAGTTATACGGAAGATTTAAATATGGAATAAAAGTTACTATGTACATGAGCCAAATCGACCCAACACTTAGAGCAAAAGGGGAGAACTGAGTTTTCCCCCCTTCCACGTGGCGCCACTGTATTCCCCGACTGGTCGGTCCAGTCCAGATATGGGGGAATAACTCCTGACAATACCTTGCTATTTTTCATTGAGAAATTACATTATTCTAACATCACACGGATGTGGCGCTGAGTTTGTTGTTGACACACATTAATATGTTATAATACCTTGATAAAGGTTGGCGTTCAGCCAACTGAAATATTGCTAAATAAATGATATTTTGATCCAATATATGCCTTTTTAATAAAATTCTGTTTCACACACATATATGAAAAAAATGAGATAACGAATAAATTAAATTCCATAGAAATGGTTTTATTGTATATAAATTTCGATAAAATAGAAAGATGGTTTTATAAGGGTTACAAAATTGAATGAATATAATTGATTTATTTTAATACACAAGTGGAAATAATTACAAATCAATCATCATTAATTAATATATATATAACACACACCAGGTTTATATTTTTGTATCACTTTCTAGTCATACACAATAATTATTCATTTATGTATGGACGTTTTTACTGCCTATTTAGCTTAATATTAACGCTATTCAACCATATCGAACTTTATTTCATCAACTACTCTGTTATGGTACAGATCTTGGCTTTTAGTGAGATCTTAAAATTCTTTTGTGACTTCTACTTTCAAGCATACACTTCAGAGTAACTACAATAATTTGAGTCTTAATAACAATAATAGCCTATTATTAAGGCCCAAATTATTGCATTTACTCTGAAGATTATGCTTGAAAGAAGACCTCATAATAGAAATTTAAGGCCCATTGAAAGCCATGGCCTGCACAAGAACAGAAGAGAAAAGGCCGATATGGTTTAGCGTTAATATTAAGCGCTGAAGAAACAGTAAAAACGTTTATACATAAATACTTACTGTTGCGTCGTACCCGACTCCGTTTGTGTCTAGAGTTCGTAAGCGTCGAGGGTTGTATTAGATAGCATGACTGGAAGGAATAAAATAAGTGGGACTTGCCTCCAACCTCAGTATTAAGAAGGATCCTTGTATCCGTGGATGTCATTCTTGCGAAGTGTCCCGTTCCACACACAGTCTACGTCCGCCTGGACGAACCGACTTGTAGGCTGACCCGCTGCCGCTGTGACCAACAAAAACTTTGCTGTGTCCACTTCCACACAGTGTTCCACTTCATACAGTCCAGTCGCCAACACGACCTGGCAAGAATCAGGGCCACTCCGCGGACAGGCCAACAGCGCCTGTAACTCGTGTTGTGTTCCATCCCTTTTTGAGGACTCATCGCTGTCGAACTCCTGTCCACAGATTGTTGAATTTCTCCTTGAACCCCGCGATCGCTCCTACGCGCTGTTTGTCCCCCAGCCTTTTTTTCTGACTTATTCCATCATACCTCCCGACTGACGCAGGTAGCCCCTTTAATATTTATCTCTTTCTCACCTCCTACGAACTTTTGGCTCTTGGAGTAAAAGAGACAAACGTTACATTATCTGTACTGTATCTGTATTTAGTAGGCCTCTAGTTTATCCGCCTACTGAATGGTTCATTACAATCACGTGACATCACTTAGCCAATCAGCATTGTCCATTAGCCGATCATCGTGCAGCATCTTTAGCTCAGCGATGGCATTGAGCAACAAAGTTCTACACACGTATATAATAGTAGATTCCAGATGTTTTCCCTGTCTCTTTCTATCTCACCTTTTTTTTGTAATATTAAAATAGTTTTTTTGTTCTCTCTTTCTCTCACATTGTCTATCTTTTCTTTATTAAACAAATTTATTTAAGTTGTCTGTATTTATGAATTATTTTGATATACGATCTTTTTATTCTTTTATTTAAAGGAGTGTGAGCTTAAGGCTTCACTTTCCGTGATGAAGAATTAAGGCGAATGTAGGAATAAAATTTAATTTTCTTTGAAATAGTCCAGCGTATGTACGTCGCGCTAATGCTCTAGTATATTCTGTGCATATATTTGGCACAAAGGTAAAGAACTTTTATATAATGTATGTATAAGTGCATATAAAATATAATGTTTGGAAAAAATGTTAAATTATTCACAGAGGGACGGTTTTTTTTCTAAAGTAAATCAGAATAAAACAATTTTCAACAGCATCTCTATAATGCAATAAATTTTATTATTTCAGTATGGGCATTTGGTGGTAAGGGGGGATGTTTTTTTTCGTCTTTATTTAAGAATTAACGGTCGCGCAATGAGTAGTTCATGTTTCTAAATACAGATGGCGCGCTAATGCACCATGTTCAGAATAATATTCGATTTTGATTTGCACGCGCACTTTCTAGATAAACCTCCGTTTGAAAAATCTAAAGAGAATTCACATCAAAATTATGAATATTTTAAATCACAATATTTGGGTAAACATTCACCCTTTTTTTGGATGTTTTAATATTCTGAATATAGAGCAATTTATATTATAAATATCTTTAAAATGAAGCTTATTTTGGATTTAATAAATTTTATTAATCCAATATTTCGATGAACCAATCGTCTATCTTTTACGAGTTTTTTTCTTGTTTTGAAACCCACAGCAGGTCGCGTGCTTCAGGTGAGCCACGGATGTCTTACAAGCTTATTGGGCGATAAAACCATTTATGATATACACCCTAAAATAAATTAAATATGAACAAAAATATAAATGTTATTTATATCAATTGAATTAATTTAAGAAATAAATATTAAACAGATATGAAACCTATCAACAATGGCAATTATTTTTGAAAAATGTTTTAGGGAATATTCGCTATTCATATTCTCCAAAAAATCTATGTCATATATTTAGTATGCAAGAAAGCAGTTGTTTATCCGTTAGTATATATGCTATACAATAAAGATGTAGATATATGTAAATATGGTTGTATCCAGCCTTCAACCCGGGAGATGAATGGAGCCACAACTCTAAAATAAAAAGTTCCCTCGGTGAAATTAGGTTATAAACTCGGGGAGAATGTTTTCCAACTAAAGCACAAAATCCATTACGACGAGTGAGTTCTATGGACGCCGGCGAAATCTATTAAAAAAGTGCCCAACAAAAGATTGCCTATAAATATCAAAATGTCATTTATTTCAAGATGTGTTTAAAACTGGGAGGTTTAAATGTAAAAGTTTATTGTGGCCAACATTTTATTAACGTCCACTTTGGTTATATTCCATATTGGATGGTAGCGGTTGTATCTAGCGGAGCGGACATTTTATTTCGAATTCTTTGCTGTTTAAATATGGATTATTTTTGGTAGAATTATGTTAAAACAAATGTATTTACAGTGAAATATTCTTAATCCTTTCTTCCAAAAATTATATATTTCAGAGAATTAAAAATAAAATAGTATTAAATATATTAAATAAATTAATGAATATAAAACAGGTCATACATTTAACTTATCTCAACACGTAGTGCATTATATCAAATCCCATGATAAATACCAAAGATTTAGAATCTATGATAATCAAACAGTGCAAAAAAATCATAAACATAGCTATTGAAACAATACGAAACAATATGGACAAATACTATCCCAAAGATGTAGGCACTCTTCTATATATACCAATATATTTCACGAATTTCTTAAATTTAGTTTTGAGTCTCGAGATATCGTTCAATCAGCACGTATCATCCAGCATGCACGTATATTTTCAAAAATAGTTTTTTATAAATATTGCAATATATTCTCTCAATATCATAAGTATATTTAAAACATGTAAATAATAATTTGTATATTAAAATAGCATATATTATTAATTTGTTAATGTGATACTCCTGTTGAAGGCCTGAGAAGTCAGAAATCTTGAAAATAAAAGATTTGTACAAGAAACCTAGCTTTGGAAGATTTACTTATTTTATTATAAAATAGTATAATATAGTTCCTATATCAATCACGAAGAGAGAAACACACGTAGATCTCAAATTTTAAAACAAAGTTTTGAAAACTAAAATTATCTAACAGAAGGTATATATACAAATAACAATCTCAATACTTCTAATGCTACTCACTTACATAGTCAACTAGATAACTAAAAACATACCCGTTCTACGATGATATCAAGAAAGACAGCCAGTTCCAAACTTTTTTGACTATTGATGATACAAATAATTATCATCATATTCTCTTCATTCATTACCGTCATTAAATCATTGTTAAATTTATCATAATTCTGGATTTTTACAATCTTTATTTTATTTTTATTATATAGATTAATAGCTTGTCCCGGGATTGAGCCAAATGAATGATCAACATATATTGCTTCAACGAATTATTTTTGTCCAATATTAGCATCATTAGCACATACACATCATTGTTATTATTTCTGAAATTACCATGTTTGTTGATTATGCAATCACCCGAAGTGTTAGTTCAGTTTAAAACACAGTTAAAGTTTCCTATAAGAATTTTATAGGTTATTGTCAGAACCGTTTCTGAATAGGCTAAGTACATCTTGAGGGAATCATTAGCAGGTGGGTGGAAGGATGGTCTAAACATTTGTCTTTCGACCGCTACGACCCGGGATCGAATCCCGCAATGAGCACTTTTTTCTAATAAAAAAAAAAATTCTCCAATGGCCCCCGTTTCTTGCAAAATTCCAACCCCACCAGCGAATACAAGTAACCAAACGGGATTCTGGCACCATTTTAAGTGCAAATGCGAACTGGTTTTCACACGTGTAGATATATGGTGCACTTGCAGTGAAAGCAATCGCCAACCTCTACCCACCATGCTTATCATGGCCTGTACCACGTATACCAGGGATAGTAATACATCTTCAGGCAACTTATCTGTTAAATAAGCTAAGTATTATTCTTATATATATATATATATATAAGAGTTCAATATAAATAAAATTAGCTTACCTTCTCTATCTTTATGTAATCCGGATACCTGGAGCGTATTAAAGTCATATATGCGAATTTTATATACGATAATGGCTGTTATTCAAACAACAGCGGTCAAAAATAAATAAATAAAATCACAAATATATTCGAGTAGATGATATCAAACATGAAGAAAAAGTATATTCTGTATGAGACACCTCCATTATATTGTCACCTTCTGCTTTGATTCATGTAATTATTTTTATTATCTTTTCATTTTAGAAGTATTAAACAAGTGAATATTGGTTTGAGAAAATTATCATGTATGAAAATTCTGTTAGATACAAATTGTTCTAATCGTGTCCGGAACAACCACACATGAACAATTACCTAAACATTTATTCTTCATAACAATCTTTATTCAGACCTTACACATTGTATAATTATATACATAAAATGATAATAAATCATGCTAGGGATAATGTGTACAGAGCTATATATATATACACTAGCCGAATGACCCGGGCAACGCCCGTGTTTTACCCGATAGAATGTTTTGATTCAAATACTATTTGTTACAATTATAAATTGGCGCCTTATATAAATGCATATGTTAGTTAATAACTATAGCCTATGTGCTTTATCTGTCTATGTACTGTTGGCTTCCGTAGGCGTCTCTTACTGGGAAAAAGAAAGAGAGGATTCCATTTGGTTATTAACTAATATATGCATTTATTCAAGGAGCGACCCGCTCCAACACAATGGTTACAAAAACGAAAAAGCGAGTGGGGGGGGGGGGGGGCAAAGGTGGCGTGGTCGTAGCCAACCAATAGGAGGGCGCCATTCCAAAAAAAAAGCAAACGGTGACAGAGATGACTGATTAAGAGATGAAGAATGACGCTCGTAACTGTATATAGAGAATTATATTTGAGTCACTAAAATTAAGTCAAGCACTTTTTTTATACATCATATTTGTTATTAAAACCAACACCATAGGTTGACGTATTTAGTAATATCAAAAATCCTTATTATATCAAAGTTATGAAATGAAGGTTTACCTTTTCGCATTTCCGTAGCTATGTTGCTATCTCAAATTTAGATAGTGCTTTAACTAGCTGTTCCAATCGCTGTCTATTTGTCTTCAGGAATAAATTTGGATGATAACTTTGGAATTTTTCCAATCGTGCCTATAGCCATCGAATCATAACCTTGATATAATAAGGATTTCTGTAATAAATATTGATTATAATTACGATTATGATATAGAAAAAAAAGAGCCCGACTTAATTTTAGCGACTCAAATATAATGTAAATATATAGCTCTGTACACATTCTCTCTGGTATGCTTTATTACCATTTTGTGTATATAATTATACAATGTGTAACATCTAAATAAAGCTTGTTATGAAGAATAAATGTTTAGGCAATTGTTCATGTGTGGTTGTTCCGCATACAAAACGTTAACACTATATATAAATGGGTTTGAAACATGTTACAATCATAGTATCGAGAATATGAGAATTAGTCAGATAATAATGAATTTTCATTTTTACTTTCAATTGAAAACAAAAGGCTGCGCCGAATTATCCCCGTAATTGGCGAAGGATATTCCGTGATTATGCCTCTATAAGAAGACAAACATTTTTTAATTTCTTCTCAATTTATTCAATTAAAAGTTAAAATAATATCGAACCATATAATCTAATATGAAAGTGTGTTTTTTACCTCCTACCAATTTTTTAGTTAACGGTAGTAATTTCTAATTTTATACCTTAAGAAGTAAATAATCATCATAATCCCTTTTTGTTATGCTTATTTTTTTGATAAATTTTAGTGTCAATATTAATTTTACACTATGTACTTTAGACAGGCACATTACAAAGCAACTAATATCAATGCTGGCCCAACAACGAGACATCTTTGCTGAGAGAAGGAACGAACCTCCATATCCGTCTAAGCAATGATTTTCTTGTTTGGCCAAGAAATAAGCATTAATACAGGTGAGAGAAAGCTAAAGAACCCGACCTAATTAAAGAATGGTTACAAAATTAAACCAAAGATCGGACGCATGTGTGAAAGAAACCAATACACAACAAAGGTCTAATCATGGACCAATAAAAATGAACCTGTCTTGAAAAAAATCTTCTTCTTCTTCTTTCTTGATTGGGTGAACTAGAATGCGTCATCCTTTGTCATTAAGACTGGGAGCACTACTCATTGACAGGCCGACTTAGCTCCAAAAGAGATGGCCGCCTCTGACATGAGGAACAGATGCCATGTGCAGCCGCTCCTAATAAGGAGTACAGACTCATCCTGCACACCTGGATTAGGAGCCCTTACTATTAGTCGGGCCAGCTTAGCCCAGGTTTTTTAGTTAGCTTGTTACAGCTCCCCCTCCTCCTTTTTCAACCGGGCTTGGGACCGGCAAAGGTGGAGTTCCTTGGAACAAATTATGGACGTTTTTCCCGCCCAAGTAAAAGGCACCAATATCTAACCAAGAAATAGTAAACAAGAAAATGAGCCCAATTCCCGACAAAGCTCTGGCGAAATGGCGAAACCGCTGGGAGGGTTCACCACTAACATGCCAGGCCTTCTAAATTATTTTTGACCGCAGTAAGGACAGTAGAAGTTTGTTTTATGTTTTAAAATAAACATTCGTGCTTTGATGCTTCCATTTCTTATGTATAGATGGTACATTATCGCCAAGTAAATAAAACAGTCCTACCACCGTACTAATAAACAGACACCATCAATTGTTCAAATAAGTAAAGGACACAAAACTAAAAATAGAATGAAAAACACTATTTTCAAACTGTTTATCTATTTGTAATACTAAAACTTCTCAGACTGGAAAACGCAAACACTTTCAATGTTTTCTTCAATTAGTATTCAATCAATAAATGGACGACGTACAATTTCTTTTTAATATTCAACAATCAATTCTTCCATGTCAATTTAAATACATTTTCTATTGTTTATCAAATATATTCAATAGATTATTTTTATCATGATTGTTAAATTCAAAATATTTATATTTCTGTTATTTTAAATATTTAAACTCTTCAACGTAAAAGCTTTCAAAAAGAAAGACATGGACAAAACTTCTAGTACCTTTATCTAAGTCACTTTCAAGTTAAGATAATGCTTATTACAATAAATAAACTCAAAAATGTAGGTTTACACAGAGTTTCACATTCTAAATTCAGGATGATAGAAAAAAATATATATGAAAATATATACTTTAACTGATAAAATATCATTTATTTTACCAATATTTCAGTTGGCTGAACGCCAACCTTTATCAAGGTGTTATAACATATTTAATGTGTGTGTGAACAACAAACTCAGCGCCACATAACGTCAACAGAATTAAGTTTTGTTATTTTCTTTATATACACATAATATGTTATCACACCCATATTTTACCAAATTTATTTTGTCCATAATATAAATATATATATCAAATTTGTTTCTCCCCATTGAATATAACAAAATATTTTTAAAACTTAATTCTGTTGACGTTATGAGGCGCTGAGTTTGTTTTTGACACATTGAATATGTTATAACACCTTGATAAAGGTTGGCGTTCAGCCAACTGAAATATTGGTAAAATAAATAATATTTTGATCCAATATATGCCTTTTTAATTAAATATTTATTTATGGATTGCTCTAATTTCAAAACAATGCCTTTTTATTGAAAGATTTATTTATGGATTGCTCTAATTTCAAAACAATGCCTTTTTATTGAAAGATTTATTTATGGATTGCTCTATTTTCAAAACAATGCCTTTTTATTGAAAGATTTATTTATGGATTGCTCTATTTTCAAAACAATGCCTTTTTATTGAAAGATTTATTTATGGATTGCTCTATTTTCAAAACAATAATTATTTTTATTTTCATGAATCAAGTCTATCAATAGATTTAAATCTCCTGGATATTAATTAAATAAATGCTATAGGTTTCTGGAGGTGAGTTTCATTTTTTCAAATCTATGTGAATTGATTTTAAATATTTGTGAATCGCGAGTTATATGTTCATTTATTATATTTATAATTTAACATACACGCTTAATCTTTTATCAACCCTCGATTATTCAAATTAAAATACATATTCAATATATTTTTAAAAAGGTATAAAATGAATTCCAAAATATAAAACGAAATTTTTGAAACTTAACATCTTCTGTAAAAAAAATTCTCAAAGTGCTGTACTGGTAGCTTATCACCATTTGCGAAATAGGAACTAGACATAAGAGACTTACATTGCATTTTCAATCCTACTTATTTTGTTCATCAATATGAGTCCTTGGTAGTTTGACTAAATTTATTGGTTCTCGCCATGTATATATTGATTCGTGCTGTGGGCGTCTGAAATGATATCATTTTCTCTTGATATTAGAGAGATGTTGGCCTGATTGTTAAATGGACCAAAAGGTTTCACCCCGGTTTTATTTTGAAAGATGGATCGCAAGGCAAAGAAATCATCTCTTTAAAATGCATTTTCCATCAGAAGGTTGTTCTTTTTCAAAATGGTCTCCGCCAAATTCTAGCTTTGATGCAGATCACAATTGAAGGTTCATTCTGTTCTCCATTTGTCGGGATCATCTTCAAGATATATAGGAATCTTCGGAAATATTTTGTAGATTTCAATTAGGAGGTTTCCAAAATAAATATTCTATCATCTGAATTTTAACACACCGCCAACAATCATGAACTTATTTGTTAACAATCCCTGCATAGCTAGATATTCCTAACTTGGAAATCAAATTTGAAATGATGGAATTAACCAGCATTGAATATTTGAAGAATTATTTTTGTAAATAGGAATATATACAGGATTAAAAAGTTCAAATATCAACAACCAAAAAGAAGATAAAACTGACATCTTAAACTTTCAATGGAAATATAGAAATTGGAATATTTATCTTGAAGATATTTAGTTATATATCAATATCCTATAACGAAACTTAAATATTGATTGCATGGCTTATAAAAGACAAAATCCGTCAGTTATAATAAATAATTAAACACCTTCTAATTGCAGATTCAAATTATTTGTGTCTATATAGGAGTGATATTTCGGGCGAAGTAGTCCCAAGACTGATGTTCCACTAGGATCCTACAAGTTGATTCTTATATGGCATAAATTTCATGATAAAACATAGCTTCAGTCAGTTTGTTCGTTCCTTGAATGCCATTGCGTGGGTCTGTATTAGGTTAAAGGCCATGTCAAATATTTCTGCATCGAATATAAAAATGTGAATATTTGTTTAAAAATATTATTAAATCAAAGGCCGAGTTAATATATTGGAATAGAATGGGGATTTCTACACACATAGAGATGGATGTTCTCCAATTTATTACGGCTAGCGGAACAAAGAGTGTGTGCGGGGACAAATAGGAGAATGTAAGGACTTAGGTCTGTCCCGCTAGGCTTAGCAACTGTCGTCTGCCCCGGAATTGAATCGCTAAGCTGTTTATCGGGAGTTGGAATACAATTTCTTCCCCATAATGCCTTGCGCGACAGGGCTATTACACAATATGACACTGAGCCTATTGTACCATATTGTTTGTTATACCAGGTTTCCATATATAAATATACTTTCCTCCTAACTCTTTCTTCAATAAAATATTCCTAGTTTACACAAATAAAATTGTAAAAATAATGTGGCGGATTTTTAATATGCAAATTATTCACACATCTTACATAATTTCGAATATTCATTAAATTGAATAGAAGGACATTGCTCTTTCTGATTATTATCTCTTCCGATCAATGCAACATGGCCTGGATGACCAGCACTTCTCCAACTACGATGAAGTAAAAAATAGATCGATGAATGGATAGCGGCCAAAGACCCTGCCTTTTTCCGCGATGGGATCCGTAAATTGCCAGAATGATGATAAAAATTAGGGGCTAGCGATCGACAATACTTTGAACATTGAATGTCCAACCAATTTTTCAGAATAAAGCTTCAAATTTCGAAATAATACCGCACGAACTTATTTATATTCCTAATATAAATATGGAATATGATTTTATTATTCCGAACTTTCAATTTATGGGTAATATAGCAGAAATATTTTTCCAAAAATACGAAGAAGTAAAGGTGCCACTGCAACAAAAACAACATCCTCATTTATAACGTGTAAATAAGGAAGTTCAACTTACATACAGGAAACCAGACAAACCAATGCCATCCGAATCGATGATAAATATCAAAATATCATTGATCAACTTGAGCTTTTACAGAAGTGTGTTGCATAAGGTTATAACAGTAACGTGGCGTCAAGGCAGAAACCTTTGCTATTTGTAGCGGTTATATAACAGAAGTTTCCTATATTTTATCGATAAAAGAATATGTTTATATATATATGTCATAATTTGTATATAATTAAATGCAACCCCGACCCACTATGTATGTACCATGTATGATTTTCAAAGATTTAATAAAAGAATAAGGTAACTGGAGGAAAGAAAGTAACAAAAGACATAGGAAGCAAATCTAGAGGAGAACATATTTATTAATAACGTCGCAGTTAACCTTCTGACCCCGGGTCCCTGCGAGCTAAGTTTAAACCAACACTTCCTGGAAAAACAGGACGTATCTAGTATCCGCAGAAGTTATATTAATCGAGAGACACCCAATGCTTCCTGACAGAACCGGACGTATTTTGATAGCCGCGGAAGTAAATAGAGTCGAACAAACACGACACTTCCTGACCCAGGCCGGGCGTAACTAACACCAAAGGAAGCCGCCGGCCAATCAGAAGATAGCATCTAAATAGGTCAACCAATAGGGAAAGATCAGGTGATCATCTCTCAACCAATCAGAGAGAAACTGAGTCTTGGTGTTAAATCGGAAAGCAAGAATGGTCAGTTACGTTTTCGCTCTCATAGGAACAACACCTACAGTTGTTCAGTGGCTCTCGCCGAGTTCGGACAGTTGCTCCTTCGCTTCCAACAAGGTAACATCTACTCTAGAGATCTCTCTCCCTCCGCTCATTTCATCTAAATCCCATCATCACCATGTGATCAACTAATTAATAAATCAAATCGCTCAACTCTTCTCAAGCTTTCTTCCCTCCAACCCAGTTGCCTTTTATTTTCAAACTCAATCACGTGTCCTGATTATTCCTAACTGTATGCTGCAACTTCCACTCAAACGGCTGCGCTTCAACCAAATCTCACCATTCGCATCCAACAACAAGAAACCCCGCAACGATATTGCCACAGAACGGTTAAGTCGACAGGATAGTGAGATGGAATTAAATCAGGATCCCATAGGCGTAAAGTCAGACGGTCCGACGGAAACAATGGAAAGAAGGCAAGAAGTAAGAGAGAACGAACCGGCAAGAGAAAGACAGGAGGTGACCGGCCGAGAGACAACTGCGCCCCTAGCGGACGCCGTCAACCAACTGTCAACACTCCTGACGCGAGTAAAAATTTCTGATGGAGCGGAGTCGGCGATCCCACCTTTCGACGGCGCATACAGCGCGACACAGTTTTTCCAGACGTTCGACCGAAAAATGGAAGACGCATTCATGGAAGAACAAGAAAAATTACTGCGCCTGCCAAACTACCTGGTGCGACAACCCCTGGAGCTCTTCAGGAAACTTCGGCTGGCCGACCGGAGTTATTTCCAGGTGAGACAAATCCTCCTAGATCTCTACCCTGAGTCAAGCGAAGCGTCCTTTGCGAAATATTTCGCCATGAAGCTCACTGGACAAGCCAACTTAGAGACCTACTACCGGGAAAAAACCGCCATGGGATTGCAACTAGGACTTCCACAAGAGGTGATCCTCGAGACGCTGACAGAAGGACTGCCATTCAACGACCAGCGCCTAGTCCGCGTAGTACCTCCCGAGAACCTAGGAGAATGGTTCCGACTGGTACAGCGGATCCACGGGCCCAGTGTACCGGCAACACGATCCAGAGAAGATCAACCACCCACAATGTCGGGTCCGTACCACAGCACATCCCGACGCCCAGGTGCATGGAATGCACCTCTTCCGCCGTCCAACTGCAAGTTCTGCGGCGCGAGACACTGGCACAGCGAATGCCGACGTCGACCAATCCCGACGACCCACGAAAAAGTCCGGACAGTGCAAACGGTCCCAAAATCACCAGTTCCGACTTCATCACAACCAAGTCAAGCCAGAGACACCTCAGCCGGGCAGCCCTTTCGAGACTGAGGTAGGATCCCTAAACCAACTGACTGTCAAACTCTTTCTAGCCCCTAATGTATCATGCCCCTTTTTAATTGATACAGGCGCCAGCCTGAGTATAGTGCCATATAATATTTATCATATGCTAAAAACCCACCTGCCTAATTTAACCCTTGAGGGACACTCACTACACCTCCAAACCCTAAACGGATTTGCAAAAACCATGGGTAAACTATCTATCCCACTGACAATAGGACAAATATCACGAAAGGAGTATTTCCATGTAGTGAATGCACCATTGCCATTCGGAATTCTTAGTATCAATAGCCTCCATAAATTCAGATTAACCATAGATTTTAATAAATGCACTATACTCCAGCTGGGCGCCCCATTGTCTACCCTTTCCTACCATTTTAATCATGTGTCCAATGTATGCACGTACTGGCAGTGTCAGGCGATGTCACAAAAAATTTTCCCCACATCCCAACTTTCCGCCTATGACAACCATTGCGTGCATTCATTGAGAAAACCCCACTTATCTACATGCCCCTTTTTCACTAAAGCCAATTGCCCTTTTTACATGCCCTCAAATAATCAAACCACAACAACTTCAACTTATGAACCTGTCCAAAACGCACCCACACAGCGGGATAACTCGCATACCAAAAACATAGGTGATCACACACCGTTGCACAACTCTCACATGACCAACCCACACAACGAACTCGACACTCACACTAATACACAACAAAACCCTTTACCACATGCATACTACAACACAACACCTAACACTCATTATACACCACAGTTCACAACACTTCTACAAAGGTACACTCACATTTTTTCACAGGACAAATTCAACGTACCATGCTTACGGATTCCACCAGTAAAAATACCCACGAATTCCGAAAAAATAATCACCATACGTCCATATCGTGTTCCGATATGTGACCAACAAGAAATCCGTAACCAAATACAACAAATGCTGGAGAACGGCATCATAGAGCAATCTTTTTCACCTTTCTCGAGCCCTGTCACCCTCGTCACTAAGCGCGACAAGACCAAGCGGTTTTGTATCGATTATAGGAAGGTGAATGAGCTAATCAGCTCTGATGTCCATCCCCTCCCGAGAATCGAGGATATCCTAGACCACCTCGCACAAGCCAAATATTTATCCACGGCCGACATATCCTCTGCGTATTGGCAAGTCCCAATACACCCCGATTCTCGACCACTGTTAGCATTTGCCACCTTTGAAGGATTATACCAACCCACTCGATTACCTTTCGGGTTAAAAACCAGTCCTCAGATTTACGAACGAGCCATAAGTCAGGTCCTACAGAGACACGGACTTGACTGTGTGGCACATTACTTTGATGATTTCATCATTTACTCCAACACATTGGAGGAACATCAAAACCACCTGCGACAATTTTTCGCCTTTTGCGAAGCGGAGAAGTTACAACTTAACTTCGCAAAATGCGAATTTTTTAAGCAATCCATAAATTTTCTAGGTTACACCATCACAGCTGGTACAATTACACCACTTACACGCAATACCGACATCATCCACGCCATTAAACAACCACACAACCGAAAAAACACTACAATCCTTCTTAGGCGCTGTGAACGTCTATAACAAATTCATTCCGGAATACGCTCGCTTGCGAGCACCACTCAACAATCTCCTCAAAAAGGACGTCGTGTGGAACTGGAATGAAGCTTGTCAAGAGGCGTTCATTGACCTGAAAGGAAACTTCACACAACACCCCATTTTACACCTTTACAAAGAAGGTCTGCCATGCCAAGTGTATTGCGATGCATCCACCCTCGGTATAGCAGGCATTCTCAAACAAGTTCACCCTGACGGAAACGTATATCCAGTTCAATATTTCAGCCGAACATTGCGCCCCACACGAGAAAAACTACTCCATCTCTGAACTTGAGTGCTTAGCAATCGTTGAGAGTGTGGAGAAGTTTCGCATCTATCTTATGGGCAGAAAATTTACAATATTTTCTGACCATCACGCATTGCAGTGGTTGAAAACCATCAAGAACCCGTCCGGTAGACTGTTTCGATGGAGTTTACGACTATCGAGTTACGAATATGAGGTCCGCTACATAAAGGGAAAACTACAATATGAAGCAGATCTCTTGTCCCGTAACCCGTTTTGTGGATTCTTGGACGCCACCCTTATCAAGACCCACCAACCTCCTCCATCGAAAGAGTCTAGTTTGACCATTGATCATAATGGATTACATACAGTTTCCCGAAAAGGTGTAACCAAGATTATACTTCCAAAACCACTCATACAACAACTCTTACAAACAGTACACACACAATACAATCACCCCGGTATTTCCCAAATGTCACGAATTATCTCCACACAATATTACTGGCAAGGTATGTCAAAAGATATTAAACAAAAAGTTAAGACCTGCCCCACCTGCCAATTAACAAAACGTCCAGTAGGACCCACTTACGGAGAATTAAGTCAACCTCCGGAATCTAAAGAACCCTTCGACCTTTTATCTCTGGACACCATAGCAGGATTTGCCAAATATGGCAACACCAAGATATACCTCCATGTGGTAGTCGATCATCTTTCACGCTACGCGTGGGCTTTTCCATCTAAATCCACCAGTACCACCACCTACCAACAGGTACTTAAGCGAGTATTCCAGGATGGTTCTCCAAAACGCCTTCTTACGGATAGAGCCCCTGCCTTCACTTCACCCAAATTTCGTAGTTTTCTACTTAATAGAAATATTCACCCATTGCTCACAACCAGCAACAATCCACAGGCCAACGGTCTATGTGAACGCCTGAACGCCACCCTCACGGGAAAACTTAGGTTATTACACCTAGAAAATCCTAAGGTCGCATGGACCAAGTTGGTCAAGAAGGTTACACTTATATATAACAAGACACCCCACTCTACCACAGGTTTTCCACCCATATACTTAATGTTTGGTATCCTACCCCCAGAAATCTCTAATCATAACACACCGTACCCAGATATCGACAAAGCTAGAAAAATTGCACACACACGCACACAAAACAAACATTTACAAGACAAAAACACTTATGACCAACGACACAAGCAACCACATTTCGAAGTAGGTGATCTAGTATTAGTAAAATTATATCACCACCCAAATACAGGGAAACTTGCGCCATATTTCACAGGGCCTCACACAATATTAGAAATTATTTCACCAAATGTGGTCCGCATAGATCGACCAAATCAACCACTTCAAAGAGACACTGACACAATCCACGTCAACAAACTTAAACTGTATACAGAAAAAATCCATTATATATCACCACCCGCCGTTAACACCTATCATATAAAGCACATAGAATCAGGACCTCTACTGGTAGATGCAACTACCTACTAAATAAGTGGAACATGAGTCCAGACCAGAACTGCGACTGTGGACAAATACAAACAATGCACCATATCCTAAGGGACTGTCCTCGAAGATTCTTCCAGGGAACACTTGGGGATATCCACCGGTGCACAGAGGAGGCCCTGGAGTGGATTCGTCACCTCGACATTCCACTCTAGAGAAACTTGCCAACATTGTTGTATTGTGCTGTAAAAAACAATATCATACGCAATATATATATATAAAGCACAACCCCAATTACACGTTTCCTTTCAAACATTTAACACCCGAATTATTCCCAACAGAGTCATTAAGGTTCAAACCCACCAGCAGCGAACCTTTCAAGCATTTAGACCCTGCCATTTTTGCAACAAGACGATTTACATCACTCTTCCCCGATGTTAAAAACTGCAAACCTGACAACCAGCTCAATCATATCACACCACCCCCCTAAAGATATCAAACAGGAGAACTGCGAACCTACCAATCATTCAAATTCTACAATTAATAAGGTTCAAGCAAATATTTCAGAGTCCCCAGTTATAAAAATATGGACGAACATGGGACAATATCCTATCTTTCATCTGATTTTTACCCTTGGTTTATTAGTTCTACCGTACAACTGTATCCCAATTTTATTCATTAATTACTTGTTTATCTATGCCATGCCCGCGCAGAAAATCTTCGAACTACAAGAGGTAGTTTTTAATTTAGGACAAACATTTATAAAACTTCTCATAATTTTAGGAACCATCTTCGCAGAAAATCTAAATAAACTCCGAAAAGATAGCAGTAACTGAAAGATGACCAACCAGTGTCGGAGAAATCACGCTCCAAAAACAAGATCTGAGCCGCACCAAAAATAAATAGACGGCAGGAAATGAGAATTTTGAGACACCACGACAGGAAGTGTAGTCCGCAGCGATAAATTCGGCCTCTGTAAACAAAGCGGAGCGCCTTCGTCCGATCTCCAATTTCATTCCCTCTCGTTTGCCCGACACACCCCACTTCCGTATCTCTAATTACAATGAGAAGATCCCCTATTGAGGTCAACTGGGAACCTCGCTATGCCACCGATTTTTGATTCCAGTTCGAGTCTACATATCGATTTTTACCACCCAATTCCACATCCACGAGACAACACATAGAACTAGCTCACACATTTCTTACACAACCGACTTCTAACATTTTTCACAACACACACACAAAGACAAAAAATTACACATAAAGGTTATATAGATTTCCATGTCTCCTGTACACACAACATAAACGCACTTAAGGGATAGAATCACGTTTTTCACCTAAGTGTCGCTACAGATGAGACAAAAAATGTATAGGGCATAATTGAGCAAGTAAAACATTTATAGGGCAAAATGGAGCAACCAATACATGTAGATCAGGGCATGTAGATACCAAAGGGTTCCAACCAATACACCTTATTTTTCATATCAATCATTTTCATTATTTTCTCTCAATTAAAATTTAAATATTTAATCAATTTATCAATTTATTCAACTTATTACCACTTTTAATCATTAATTATCATTTTTTTCCCAATTAGTTTATATTATCATTTTTATTTATCAATTATCATTCTATTTACCACTTAGCTTAAACTGCCACAACTCAATTATCAACGAAAACTCATTGGTTTTCGATTAAACTAAAAACATTAAATCACACTTTGTTGTTGAAACCTTTTTATTTTTCATTTTTCTTTTTTTCCAAACACTCGACTTTGATTTCGCTCAACCACTTTTATTTTTATTTGATTTCAAAATACCTTATGAAATTTTATTTTTATTTTTATTTTGATTTCTCACAAGCCCTAATAAAATTCCCTCGGTTTCCATTCCCAATCTCGAGCTAGAATAATGGTTAGGCATTTTTCCTTTCTTTTTTTTCTCACCACTCAACCAAGCACTCAACTTTGATTTCGCTCAAAAAACTTTTATTTTATTTTTATTTTTGATTTCTCAAAAGACCTAATAGAATTCCTTCGATTTCATTCCCAATCTCGAATAGAATATGGTTAGGCATTTTTCCTTTTTTTTCACCATTCAACCAAGCACTCAACTTTGATTTCGCTCAAAAAACTTTTATTTTATTTTATTTTGATTTCAAAAGACCTTATGAAATTCCCTCGAATTCTTTTCCAAATTCGAGCAAAAAAAGTAACTAGGCATTTTCCCTTATCACCATGCAACAAAATAATTTTTCTTTTTCAACCAAAAACATTCAATTTTGATTTCATTCAACTATTTTTATATTGTTTTTATTTTGATTTCAAAAACCTTAATAGAACTCCCTCGATCTCCTTTCTTATATCGAGTAGAATTCGTTTAGGCACATTTTCCTTTTTTAGCCCACTATGTACCATAGCATTCATTGATTTCTTACAATTAAAAATTTTTGATTTCTATTAATTATACTCAACCTATATCATCAACACCATTCTATCTTACTTTTATGTCACCAGCAATGCTTGTATATAGCCCCTCAATACCCACAACTAATTTTCCCACAAAATTATTTTTCACTTTACAGAATTCTCTCAGGCTAACCCCTTCTTGAATTCTTCACATGTAGGGGGCGCATCTGTCATAATTTGTATATAATTAAATGCAACCCCGACCCACTATGTATGTACCATGTATGATTTTCAAAGATTTAATAAAAGAATAAGGTAACTGGAGGAAAGAAAGTAACAAAAGACATAGGAAGCAAATCTAGAGGAGAACATATTTATTAATAACGTCGCAGTTAACCTTCTGACCCCGGGTCCCTGCGAGCTAAGTTTAAACCAACACTTCCTGGAAAAACAGGACGTATCTAGTATCCGCAGAAGTTATATTAATCGAGAGACACCCAATGCTTCCTGACAGAACCGGACGTATTTTGATAGCCGCGGAAGTAAATAGAGTCGAACAAACACGACACTTCCTGACCCAGGCCGGGCGTAACTAACACCAAAGGAAGCCGCCGGCCAATCAGAAGATAGCATCTAAATAGGTCAACCAATAGGGAAAGATCAGGTGATCATCTCTCAACCAATCAGAGAGAAACTGAGTCTTGGTGTTAAATCGGAAAGCAAGAATGGTTAGTTACGTTTCCGCTCTCATAGGAACAACACCTACAGTTGTTCAGTGGCTCTCGCCGAGTTCGGACAGTTGCTCCTTCGCTTCCAACAAGGTAACATCTACTCTAGAGATCTCTCTCCCTCCGCTCATTTCATCTAAATCCAATCATCACCATGTGATCAACTAATTAATAAATCAAATCGCTCAACTCTTCTCAAGCTTTCTTCCCTCCAACCCAGTTGCCTTTTATTTTCAAACTCAATCACGTGTCCTGATTATTCCTAACTGTATGCTGCAACTTCCACTCAAACGGCTGCGCTTCAACCAAATCTCACCATTCGCATCCAACAACAAGAAACCCCGCAACGATATTGCCACATATATTATAATGATAAATATGTTTGATATAGAGAATTGAATTTGCTAAGGTTGTTCAAAGATTGGATTTCATGAATGGGATTGCAGTCGTGGTAAAATAACAAAAATCTTTAGATCAATATTGCTTTAATTTAGCTTATTAAGAATATTTAAACATAAATTGAGAACGTACTACCTGGTTTAAGGCGAGTAGAATAAGGAAATCAAAATATTATATACATATCGTAAGAATAGAGGCTACCTGGCCGGCATTCATAGTTCTTGAAAATAAAGATACTTCGGCCAGTAAATCTTTTTATTACCTCGACGTTTCGACGAAAATATTTTGTCCTCGTCAGGAGCAAACAAAAATTAAAACATTTGGCAAGGCGTTAAAAATTATTCTCTATAATAATAAAAGATGTAATAAAAAGATTTACTGGGCGAAGTATCTTTATTTTCAAGAATTATTTACATAATTGAAAAAGTTTTGAGCCGGCACGGGAAACAACAACAACAATCAGTTTATATAGGGAAAGCGGCGACCTATGGCGGTCGACCTAACAGAGTAGTTTGTTCTAGAATTTATATAATTATATATAAAATAAAAATTATTTTTATATAACATATATATACCGGTGAACCAGCGACAGGTCGTTGGACCCAAAGGCGACACAGGACTGTTGGACCAATGCCGGGTGTGATAGATGAGACAAGGCGTGCAGAGCTAGCCTCACTGCCGCGTCCGCGTTGTGCCCGAAGAAGGCGCAACGCCAAAATAACAACCAGCCAATGTTGATAGGTAGGTTTATATCTTCCAACCATCTTCCAAGGAACTGTGCGATGAACAGCCGAGAATATGCACCAGGTTTCATACTTGCAAACGTAATATGTAAATTGAACTAACCGGGGAATCACCCATCATGTAGTTGAGATCCTTGCGATGTTCTAGGTTCCCTTTATTCCAACATTCTAAATATCCGTATCCAAAAGCGTGACCTTTTATGTAAGCTGGTAGGAAGTAGATAGGGGAAACCTTCTGTAGGCATCCTCTCATCCATTTGTCTGTTGTTACAATCCCTATATGAGATAAGCTATGTGGAAGGGAATCAATTCCAAGTAGATCTTTATTTTGTTAACATATAGGTTTGGCGTTCAGCCAACCGAAATATTGGCAAATAAATATTTTATTCAATCCAATATATGACATTTTATTATCTAATAGTTACCTAAATGTTTATTCAGATATCTACTTTGCTCAGTCATTATAAATATGTAGATTCTCTAACCGTGATAGCGCCTAAAAGTATTGGAATTGCTGTAAAAACAAGATCCTATAGAATATGTCTTTGAAAATAGACACTTCGGCCAATTAAAGTTCTATTTTCTCAACGTTTCAACTAAAATATTTTGTCTTCATCAGGAGAAATGAATAAAAAATAAAGCATTTGGCAAGGTGTTAAAATTATTTCTTCTGATGGATACAAACGATTTTTGCTGAAACGTTGAGAAAATAAAACTTTAACTGACCGATGTATCTATTTTTTTAAAGAAATATGAATGCCAGCCAGGCAGCCTCTATCTTTACCATAAAATATGTAATACGGTTAAACCTGTCTATAGCGCCCCCTCTTGAAACTCACCAAAATAGGGTGCTATAGAGAGAGGGTGCTATAGACAGGTCACCTTTAATGTAAAACGTTCAAATTTTTATGTTTAAAATCGAGCGCTATAGAGAGGAAGGCGTTATTTAGAGGGCGCGCTATAGACATGTTTAACGGTATATCAAAATGATTTACTATGAAACATCAGTTTCACGGGAGAACACAGCAAGTCGACAAACGAAGTAATTATTCCAAAACATTTATGACTGAAAGAAACCCACGTGACGAATGCTGTGTATGTAATTAAAGAATGGGCCATACTTGGAATAGTTGCCAAGACTCTGGTCGCCAGGGTTGCCGAATTCCTTCTGACACCAATTAGAAATGAACTCCAGACGAACCTTTCCATTTACCTAATTGTCGTTTGAAATTTAAACCATTTCCAGTAATAGCATTTAAATATATGTATAGAAACAAACATATTCGTGTTTATTATACGTGTATATACATAGGTATTTTTTATTTATATTAAATATATTAACAATACATTAAACTTAATTTTCTTCTGTTTATATTATTAAATCTTCTTCTTATTATTATTATTGTCCCTAGTTCCGAGGCAATGAAACAGGCCATGAAAATCATGGTGGGTAGAAGTTGACGGCTGATTTTACTGTAAGTGCACCACATGTCTACAAATGTGAAAAGCAGTTCGACTATTATTAAATCGGACAATATCCAATAAGCTTAGAGCTATCTTAAAGTATGAAACTATAATGGTAACTATTTCTTGAATGTTTGGGCGGCACTTCAACGCTACAACTAGCGACGTATTGATAACAGGAGATTAGCTTATCTATGATTGAGCACCGCTGTGTACTTTCTGTCAGGAATAAATTTAGTGAACATTTATTTTTTATTATACCATGTATTATATTCATTATGTGATAAAGTAATAATATTTATCACTTTATCAGCAATGTAACTGAAATAATAGAAAATTACTCAAATCAATACATTCGTAAATTATATTAACAAAAGTCGCGGAGATTTTTTATGTAGGTCGAATAAAAATTATCTTTATAAATAATTATAATTAATCATTATAAATATTTAATTATTGTGTGAAATTGGATTCTAACACATGCGTTCTTCGTAAACGTAATTATCACTAATTAATAGGAATTAATTAATAATTAGTAATTATTGTTGACAAATTTCCACCATTTCATCTCTTAATGGAAAAATACAAATTAACGCCAATAGCTTCAGCGTCATTTATTAAAATATAGTGTAAGATATCACATCCGTTGTTTAGTAATTTTTCAACTTCGCGAACCCTTTGTATGATTTGAGTATTTTCCCGGTATTTCTGGTCCAAAAAAGTTTAACAAATCGATTCTAGAGATCAGAGCCATATCTCAACACAGCTTACAAGTGCGAATTTCCAAATTTTGTGCTGTTGAAATTGAGCTCAATGTATGCATGACTGTGATTGACAAATCACGGGTGTTTACCTTCTTTTTTTACCGAATATATTCATTTGAATACTAAACCTTTAATCCCCCACTCACAAGAAAAGATAGAATTTTTTTTTTTGGCAAATTTCCAAATAATCAGGCATGGATTATTTAATAAATATTTGTGCATAAATAAAAAAGAGAATACAAAAAAAATAGAAAAACATTAGATACGGACAGCGAACAAAGGCAGACCTGACCGGCCGTTAGAATAAACTTAATTTAGATACTTCTCGTGGTGGCGTTTAGAACTTCTATGCCGGCACTCCCTCGTGGTGACAGCAGGAACTAATAGGCGATTGCCGCGTCACACCTCAGTCCATCATCGACTTCACTTTTGTAACATTTTTTTAAATAATTAAAACAAAAAATGTGGCGCATCGATAAATTCGATATGTTCATACACCGCAGAAATTTACCATTGCAGAATAAAGAGATCAAAATGTCATAACTACAAAATGCAAAGAATAATAGAAATAAATTATATATTTGATCACAATAAAACATTTTAATTACATTTTGTTTTGAAAGTAAAAATAAAATTATCTAAATACGATATCGTCCTCTGTTTATTAGTGAAGCACGGTTTCAACTCAGAAACGACTGATACTTGAGGCTTGATTAAGGAAAGGATTATTCATTACCTAAAAAAAGAATAAATAAAAAATTGAAGTTTTTAAATTTCGAATCTCCTTGAAGCTACAAGTCAAAACATTCATTTATACAGATGCATCAGAGCCGCAATGTGCGAGCGCTCGCTTCACGTGGCTTCCCCGCTTCAGCTGTTTCAAATATAACCTATTTATGATGAGTGTATTGTGATTGTCTGATTATTCCAGGTTTGACTATATACAGTTAAATGCAGAATATGCGAAAGTATTGAAGGAAAACTCACTTGAATCTATTGCCAAGGCAAAGACCAAACCATGGACCACCTCCTTCTAACCTCTCTGCCCAACCTTCCAATAGCAAAGTTTCTTGATCACGACCTTTCTTAGGGATCATTAAGCTCAATCTATTATCCCTAAAAAAATTCTCCCAATAATATAGAACTTCATGGGACCACCTAATGATTTAGTCTTCCACTGGCATGGCAAATAAAAGGAAGAAGACATAGATCAGAAGGACAGCCCGTGTAGTTAGCGACTTTTGTACACTCCAAGAACCTAGGTTAGTCAAATACCAGGCTGTATAAAATGTTCGTTCCCAAACGGTAGCCCAACATAAAATTAAAAATTTCTAATATATACAAATATAAATAAAATTTAAATAAATAAATGTTCGATCCAACGGTCGATGAGCGTGCCCACGTGATTGAAAGAACGTAATAGAGTTTAGAATAACATGTAAACATTCTAGAAGATAGATAAATATTGTGTGATCAAAAAATAACAAATAGATGCTATTGCGATTTATTTCGGGAAAAGGGGCTATATGCAAATATGGTGGCAAAAGAAATATGCGAAGTGAAAGGTAAAAGAATAGTCAATAGAAGAACAGCTTCAAAATGGTTCAAGAGATTCAGAGAAGGAGACATCAGCCTTGAAGACAAACAGCCCGACCACATGACGGTATATTGAAACCCTAAGATTTCTGGTGATGGACAACCTACAACAATCTACGCGTGAAATGTCAGCCAGACTTGGACCATCCAAAGATACGATCAACCGAACTCTGTACAAGCTGCGCTTTGTTAGCAAACGCCCAAGACAAGATCCCCACGACCTAATTATAGCCCAGTCCCAAGTTGCGAGTCGATATCTGTAAACAATTGTTAGAAAATCCGCAATATCTTCGGTTTTAGAGGTGGATTGTAACTGTGGATGAAAAGTGGATCTATCTTCGTAACCTCGACACGAGAAGACAATGGGTATCCTGTGATCAAGAGGCTAAACCTGTAGTTAAACAGGATCGCTTTGAACATAAAGCGATGTTGTCTGTATGGTGGATCATCGATGGTATTGTACGGTACAACTTGTTCCTGATTGTCGTGCAGTTAATGCCGATCTCTACTCAGAACAACTCAGCCGAGTATATAAAGTTTTGAAGACTCAATACCCTGCTTTGATCAACCGAAATAGAGTACTCCTGAAACATGACAACGCTCCAGCTCATAGAGATAGGTTAACTACGAATAGAATAAAGGATTTGGCTGGTATTGAAGTTCTACTTCACCCAATCAATATGAAGATTATATTATCTTCTATCAATTCAAAAATGTATTTATTTTTAAACATGAATATAAAAATAAAGGTAGCCTCTCCCATTAAAATTGACGTTAGAACTAAGCCCTATCTATTGACCGTCTCCGCAAATTAGCAGACTTAGATCGAGCCACAACACTTGTTTTGGTGAACTGAGAAGCGTCACTGGCTTTGTCACCGATCTGAGTCCGCAGGTTTGCATAGACGTCAATAGATGGTGCTTAGGTGGCGCCCAATGAAAAAGAGAAATAAGTATTTATAAATTCTAACAATATAATAATTTTAATGTAAACTTAAATGAATATAATAAACAATATATATTCAAAAATGTATTTATATTTATATACATATGTACCAAAAGAGGCACCTCTCCCTTTAAATGGGCATCAGAATAAGGAATTTATTGTGCATCACCGTAGTAAAAACACCTTTTTTTTTTGGATATTTCAGACAAAGAGCCTAACTGCATGCCATGATTTCGGGCTCATTAGTACAGATCGGGTTAGGCGACCCTTGCCATTTTTCACCAGCTAACCACCTGTTTGTTAAATTGGACCGATTTCATAACTCCTCTCGTAAGATGTTTGTATTCAGCTACTGAGCTAAAATATTATTCCATCATGTTTAATGCGCCCCTCTATGTATTCAAAATACTATATGTTTTTAAATTTATTTTAAACCGATTATTCTATATACAGTTATGAGTGTCATTCTTCATCTCCTAATCATCTCTGTCACCGTTTGCTTTTTTTGGAATGGCGCCCTCCTATTGGTTGGCTACGATCACGCTACCTTTGCCCCCCCCCCCCCCCCCCCCCATCATGCCTCCCCCACTCGCTTTTTCGTTTTTGTAACTATTGTGTTGGAGCGGGTCGCTCCTTAAATAAAGGCATATATTAGTTAATAACTATATGGAATCCTCTCTTTCTTTTTCCCAGTATGAGACGCCTACGGAAGCCAACAGTACATAGACAGATAAAGCACATAGTCTATCATTATTAACTAATATATGCATTTATTTAAGGCGCCAATTTATAATTGTAACAAATAGTATTTGAATAAAAACATTCAATCGGGTAAAACACGGGCGTTGCCCGGGTCATTCGGCTGGTGTACTATAACTAGCAGTCCTTTGTTTATTATCCTTTATTTTTACTTTTGTTTTTCTATATATCTTGATTTTTTATATTGGGATAGGAGAGAGGAACCACGGACGCGAAGACTAAAAATCACCAAATACGAGGAAGTCAACAAAGTAAGAGTGTTGTGTATTAGCATAGTTACTTATATTGTATCTGCACTATTTTGCATATTTGTTGGTTATGCCATTTGAAGATAACACTATTTTGCATAGTTATTAATTGTGCTTTCCAACATATAAATACCATTGTAGTTTTATATCGGCAGTCCAGTAGCACGTTAAGCAAGCATTGTACCTCATCTTGTGTTGGGAATAGAAGCCTTATTTGCCCACGTGTTGGTGAATGGAGAGACACGACGACACAACCAAAAGGTAATTTATTTACTTTTACTTTTTTTTTTTATTATTCACTTTGATTATGGAAACCCGCTCAGGAAACATGTAGGACACAAAGAAGGAGGGAATCAAGGTGAATAACACTGCAAATTTGCAACACCATGTAACAATATTGAATTCACATTATTACCTAGGGGTTGTTTAACTGTATAAGGTTAGGTGACAGTCCAACACAATATATAAAGACGGGGTTTTTATGTTTTGGAAATTTTAAATGACAATTTAAAAGGTTTGTATATATCAGGTTGTCCCATAAATAAAGGCCGTTTGGAAGCGACCAATTAAATACACCATATCTAAGCCAAAATGAATTTATTTAAACAAAATAGGCACCATTAAAATCACGGCACTTATGCCAACGTGATGGTAACATTTTAATGAAATTTTCATAGAGATTGGTTGTCTTGAGCCCAAAAATCTAAAAAGGCGTTTTCCAAGTATAGATTGTGCTTGTTTACGCCATGAATTATTGAAATTTAATAAAATAGGGTATTTGGATAAATGCATAGCTTTTCAAAATATGCTGAAGTTTTATTTGATATAATGCAAATATATACACGAGATATATATACATATTAAAATGATTTATTAAACAGAATTGTTTTATTTCAAACAATGATTTTAAAATAGTTGTGACGATACTAGTGTGGAAAAAGAAGGAAACCAACCATCACAATTCGAACACAACGATATGTTTACAAATATGGCACATAATATTGAAACTCGTTGAAATTTATCTCAAATTTATTCTCATCAAATATTTATTCAGTAATGTTTGCACATTTTTCACACAAGTGGTTGTTTATTTACTTCCATAAGATTTAAATGATGCGTGAAATTAAAATTCAAGCTTGGTTGCCTCTCAATATATCTCTCGACGTTAACTTGTGCAAAAAAAGTAAAATTAAAACCAATGAAGAAAAATCGAGGGAAATTCCCAACTTCAATCACTCTGACGTCATTACTTGCATCATTAGTTCGTCCAACTTGTCCGCGGTGGTCGACGGCGACAAAAAAAAAAGACGGCTACTGGAAATCTCGTTAATATTTCCTGACCGCTGGCAGGCCGTTTAGGAAAATTCTTGCGATGATTCAAACTAATGTGCCGCAAAATTTGAGAAGTTTCCAGAAAAAGAGGGATGATGAGGCTTGTTAGGTAGGGTTGATAGATGGGCCCATGTTGGGCGCCAATTTGGGGGATGGTGTTGACCGCCTGCTCTACTAATGAGATTGCTTGGACAAGGTGGCGTCATCCTTCATATCCGCAATTCTGGAAGTGGACGCCGCAAACTTTCCACCAGTGCTACATTTCAACGACTTGTTCCCCTTTATCTATAGTGCTACTGGCCTTTATGATCAATATGTTATTTTACTATAATCTCTCTCACGTTAGCACAACCTGTTGTATCTTTATACGGTTTCAATTTTATCTGTTAACCTATATTCTACATATCGTATTTAATATCGTTAATGACTTCGGATAGAGCTATTCAATACACCACCGCGCTAGAAGAATATTTATTATAGCCTAATTTTTATAAACAGTTTTGCTGGGTATTCACATGTATACAGATTATTATTATATACAACACAACCATTTAAGTTTTTCTTTCTATTCAATCTATATATATCTTTTTTGGGTGGTATTAATTAATAAAAACTTTATAAATTGAAAATTTTCCTAAACAATAATGTACCCCTTCAGACCCAACATATTTGTATATATTCATTTTTGTAAATGTATACCCTGACCGTTTACGAGATCACTTTACATGGCGAAGCGCCAGCTAGTAAAAGAAAATCAACTAACGTCAATTCAAGCTTTTTCCATTATATTTTGTTTCCACGTACGCATTTCGGGTTAGAGTAATTTGAGCCGGTTAAAAACGTACTACGCTGTGTGAAACAACCAATCAACTCAAAGCTCTAAGAATAATATTATCAAATGTGAGTTTGTACCAATCAACAACACTTCTTCCAACAATGGGCTTAAGATTTTGATAGTCTTACCTGCATAAAAATAACGATTTTCTACGGAATTAATTTCGTGTATTGTCTCATAATATTTTGAATTTGGCACAAAGTCTTATATTTATATATTCTGACTTATTATTATATTTATATATTCATATTCTGACCGATCAGACATTACTACTGGCAGTTATGGATGAAATTTTGTCAGCTAGAACAATAGCCGAAAAATCAATGTGGGCCATTCTACTTTCATTTAGGAGTCTTAAAAACTCGAAATCAGTAATTATTTTATTTGCAATTTAGAGTGATTTGTTGAAAAGCCAAACTAATTATTTCCAACCCAACAGAAGAGAATGATGGAATAGACCTCCAACACTACCGTGCCAGGAGATACTGTAAATAATGAACTCCGCACGGAACATTTTGACGCGGGATCATTACGTAACTCGCCTGACTCCTGGAATACGAAACTAGCAGAGAGCAGGCGCTAATTAAATGTCCCTTTCTTATCTCTGATCGGCCGTTAGGGAAGGATTTATGACGGTGACGTGGATTGATTCATCACCGTTATGGAACCCACGTCGTGGAGTTAACTGGCGTTAAAACGACAACTCGATTTCTTACCACCTTTATTTGATAGAATCGCCATAATATACATGTATTATGATGCATTAGCGCGCCATCTGTAGGATTCTTTTGAAAATTAAACAATTTCTACTGCTCTTACTGCAATGGAAAGGCAGGCCCTCCTTTTAATTTTTCATTGCAGTAAGGGCAGTAAAAATTATTTAATTTTCAAAAGAACCATACGGGTCTATAATAGTTTCGAATATTCATAATAAACATGTGCTCTTTCATAGGAAACATCACTATTAATAGAATATATTATGGTTCTGATATTTATTCATTCACACACATGCAAACATATAATAGATATACATATTGAAGCAAAGTATTTATTATATTTGATATACAGATTATTAATTTTGATATTTATATTATATTTTGCTACTCTGGAAGTTTTCTTCATTGCTTATCTTGTATCTAATAATTGTTCATTTGTTCTTGCCTTAAATAAATTGCCATGTTATTGTGAAGTTTGTCTTTCCTAATTGTCTACTTGACAATATCATAGAAATATAAATAAAATAAATATATGAATTTTCATTCTATGAATGGATCAGGTGTTTATGCCTTATTAAAAGGTTTTACCTTATAATAAATAGCATAATAATAATACTAACAAAAATTGCTACTATTACCATAATTAATATCACTATCAATGAATTCCTCTATGGATGAAGTTCTTCTTCTTCTTTCTTATCTTCACTTAATCATATCAAGGTATCAAACTTGTAAAGCATGACAACCATCATGATTGGGAAGTAGAATGCGTCTGCCTTTGTCATCAAGACTGGGAGCACTACTCAGTGGCAGGCCGACTTAGCTCCAAAAGAAATGGCCGCCTCTGACATGAGGAACAGACGCCATGTGCAGCTGCTCCTAACATGTAGTACAAGCGCTGCTCATCCTGTATCCCTGGATTAGGAGCCCTTACAGGGTACTATCAGCCGGGCCAGCTGAGCCCAGGTTTTTTAGCGAGCTTGTTACTGCTCCCCCTCCTACTTTTTCATCCGGGCTTGGGACCGGCAAAGGCGGAGTTATGGATGAAGTGTTATATTCTAACATGTTTTTTAACCGTACTATGAATATTTATTATGCTATGTTCGAAAAGGTTCGCGAACACTATGCGCAAACGTCAAAACTTTAAAAAGGACGTGTAGTTAGGCCAAAAGGCTGGTTGGTTTAATTGGAGAATCGCTTTGAATAGGAGGGAGACCCGTATTTACGATGTTGGCCGGTATGGATAGATCATGGCTGAACAAAGCGACAATAAGGGGATGCTTTATCTAGAGAATTGACAGAATGAGAGTACCAAGAAATGGTCATAACCCCAGATCCACCATTAACACCGTGCAACATCAAAGACCGCAAGCTGAGATCATTGCAGCAATGTGTCAGCTACCTATGGTCAATGCTCACTAACAAGTAGATTTGTAGTGGTGACGGACTCATTGTTGTTTCGCTTTTCATTAGGAAATATGTGCCCTTGCCACGTTATTCACCTTGGACCAGAATTTGGTTGAATATTCCAAGGATCCAGTGGTGTGGTCGAACTTCCTCCCCCCTCCCTGGCTGGTTCATTCTACCTGATATTTGACTGAAAATAGTAAAGTTGTATTCATTGATAAATCTCACTCTCCAATTTAGACACGAAGACGTGTGGAAACGTGTCTGGAGATCCCTAAGAGCTGTGGGACAGTAACCTGCACCGACTGAAAACCGAGAGTTATGGTCTGGAGTACCATTTCCCATGATATTCATTATCACAGTTATGTGGAATTCGATAATATTTGACTAAATCAACGTTTAGGTGATTTTTTCTACTAGATGGCGCTCTGCAATCTAAAAAACGCTTGTGGGCGGTCAGCATATGTCTATTTTGTTTTTAATATTAACATCTAAACTTTTCTACTTCTCTTAATTTTCAATATAATAAATATATTTACAAAAATATCACTTTCCGTGAATATTCATGGAAATATCAATTAAGCTAATTTATCATTTTCTTGTCTTACCGAAAATTGAAAATTAATAGGGGAAAGAGCAAATGTCAAAAAGTAAAAAAGAATATTCCCAATTGGGACCTAATGTAAAATTAATTGCTCCATAATGGAGTCACAAAGGCAATTAGACCGGCTTCCGTTCGATGCCAGAAGCACAAAGCAACTTTTTGCCCGTCCTCTCGATGGCTGGATGCCTCCATTGTGGTCTCTGCGGACAATATAGTCCATCTTCCCTGCCGATATTGCTTGGCCCTTTCTTTGGACAGCATGGTTGACCAAATATGGTTAATATTCTAACTCTACGATGTGTATAACTTTCACTATTCACTGATATTCCCACCTATTATAGAACAAAGCTCATACCCATATAAATTATTAGACGAAACATTGAGGGTTTTTATTTTAAATGGTAATATAATATAACATAGAAAATAAAGAAAAGACCAACTTCAGGATGACACAGCAATTTATTTAAGGCACAAACAAAATCAACGTGTCTAAGATACAAGTTAAGGAAAAAAGTAAGTTTTCAGAATAGCAAAATATATATAATAATATAAATTATTATAATAATAATCCGCACATAAAATATAATAAATACTTTGCTACCTAGCTCCTTCCCTATGGGAGCTGTGACCCAATGCTTGCAATTATTGTAGATACTGACATGAATCTAACGTGTTTCTGACAAGGATTCCCTTAGGCTTGAAACTTTGTCCTTAGTATAATCTTTTCTCTTACGGCGTGAAGATCAGCTTCGGCGGCGTATCGTCAATAGGGACATCGTCATCTTGGAGGGAAGCCTTGGCTTTGACACGGCGATGGAATCCTGGAGCCAGTATCTAAAAATGTAGATCACAGCACCCAAGGCCTCAAGGTCTTATCGGCGATCCTCAGTATGTCTTCGCTAATTTACCCAGCATCTCCGCCAAAATGAAACGTAGAAAATCAGGAAAGACAAACTTCGGGATAACATCAATTTGTTTTAGGAATAAATAAAATCAATATTTATAAGATACAAGTTAAGCAATGAGGGAAGTTTCTAGAGTAGAAAAATATAAATAAAATCAATATAAAAAATAATAATAATCTGTACATAAAATTTAATTAATACTTTGCTACAATAAGAACACAAAACTCCTTTTTATATTGAGGATAGAATTATTCCAGAACTAGAACGGATTTCTATACTTAGAGAACTAGACGTAATTATTTGTGAAGGCCTAGTTCGTCAATGGTGAACCTTCCAAATGATTCCAGAAATTTAATTCACCATATCTATACAATTATTTGTTATGTGAATTAGTCTTATGTAGTCTAAATTTGGAGGCTTATTATTGTTAATGGTTGTATGTTCGCGAATAGTTCTTCCACTTAAAAGATAAAACGGAAACTACAAAAGTCTGTATAGGCAATGAGCAGAATATTTCAAAAAGAAAATTAGCGTGAATTAAATGATCCTCTATAAATGAATGTAAGAATTAGATACTGTACTGAGGGTAGGTTATTGACGAAGGTTAATTTATTCTGCTGTCGAAGGACATCTTAATGCCTTTTCATAACCTTCTTTTTAATCGGATTAAAATCTCTCAGAGTGATCAAGATAATGGGAACACACATAACGGGGCGAACATCAATAAAAATAGACTAAAACCTCCATGATATAAAAAATAATATTGATTTGAAAAATTAACGAATTAATTTTATTTTTATAATCGCGCGCGCAGAAGACATAAATTAATTACATATTGAAACATGATAAAAGATACAACCCCCCCCCCCCCCGAAATGGTTTCTCATTATAGCTATTATAAGTGAAATCTAATATAACTGTTGGGTAAAAAGAGAGATTTGGTTTCGAGTGGTGTGTTGGTTGTTTCTGTAATAGAGAAATTTCTAGGTTTCTGTGGAAGTAGAGAATTTTTTACAAAATATTATCAGCTATTTTATAAATAGGTGTTCCTATCTGCTTGTCTTATCTCTTTCAAAGGAGAACGCCTAGTAGACAGTGATATGTTGTAATTGTTGCAGTCCGAACAACAATGGAGCACGTCTCGTAGACATTCCAATTCTTTTACTGTTGCAGGCAGGCCAACAATGAGGAACGCCTCATTGACAGTGATATGAATCATTGTTGCAGGCAAGACAACAATGAAAAGCGTCTCGTGAACAGTGATATGCTTCTATTGTTGCGTACAAGCCAACAATGGTGGAACGGAATGATTGTTATGTTTTCATTGTTGCAGGCCAGCTAACAATTAAGAACAGATATTACCGCTACCACATTCCGTCTGTAACAGCTGTAAGTCAACACCGGCGCACTAACAGCTGTAACAGCTGCACGGATATTGACGGAACCACAGCCTGGCTGTAACAGCTGTAAGGTCACTGCGGGCACCCCAGCCTGGCTGTAACAACTACACGGATATTACCGGCAGGGCAGCTTGGATTTCACGGCTGTAACCAGAACCTGGCTGTAACAACTACAAGGATATTACGTCCCATTATTGCTTATCACTTGTCCCCCGCCATACAGCTCTCCAGACATCTGTCCTCCCGCCTTTCGCCCTTGATGCGATCCTCTAACCCCCATTCAATTAATAGCACCTCAGCCTTTATTCAAGAAATAAGAGCATTGAAACCACAACAAGAATTCATTATGTGCTCCTATGACGTCAACTCCATGTTTCTCTCTCTCCCACACAACCTAATTATAGAAAACCTCCGTTCTTTGCTTTCTTCGCACAGCATCCCGAACCCTGAAATAGAAGGAATCATTTTAATGTTTGAATCATGCTTGGCAACATCTAACTTCAGCTTCGAAGATCAGTTTTTTAAGCAAATCTGTGGATCTCCTATGGGTAGCCCTTTATCCAACATTGCGGCAGAGCTCGTCATGAGCGCCATTGACAGCTGGATTTTGGAACAGAAACATCTCCGAATAGAAGTTTGGAAAAGGTACCTGGACGACATTTTTTGCATATGTCACAAGGATGACGTCCTATTGGTGTTGGAAACCCTAAACTCTTACCATACACGCCTCACTTTCACAATAGAACATGAGTCCCACAAAGTTTTGCCATATTTGGACATTCTTTTTATCAAAACTGATGAATCATACCACACAACAGTTTATTACAAAAAATCCATAAAACCATCCTATCTCCTTTTTGATTCATATAACCCAATAGGCCACAAACTCACAGTCGTCAGAACACTTACGAAAAGAATACATACACACTGCTCCACCCCAGCCTTCAAAAAAATAGAAAAGACAACCATCATCAGTAATCTAACAGCAAGTGGCTATCCACTTCCCTTCATACTTAGACATAGTTTCAACCCTTCCAAACACACTCAGCCCGCAGTAAACCGTAACACCTGCATTATACCTTATTCCTTTGAAAATCAATCTATTGCCCTCTCCCTCAAGAAATTTGGTTTAAGAACCTTTTTTACCAACCACCTCTCAATAGGCCAAATACTCCGGAACCCCATCACCAAATCTAATATTAAGAAACGTCCCGACCAGCAACCATATGCCATTTACTCCATAGGTTGCCAAGATTGCAACGCTAAATATGTGGGTGAGACTGGCCGTTTCATTTACAACATAATTTCCGAGCACAACAGAAATATAATAAACAAAGATCCCAAATCTTTGATCTTTCAGCATACCTCTAAAACCGGCCATGCCTTTAACCTTTCCGACCCAACCTGTCATTACCACAACATCAAATCCAAATATCAAAGATTATTAATAGAATCCTTCGTCTCTCAAGATTTAAACAGTATCAACAGGCGTATAGAACTACCATCTCAGTACCACTCATTCAGGAAAAAACAGCCCGGCCATTGGAATGGAAGGACCAATTGACTATGAAAAGAAAACAAACTGAGCTTTGGACAAAGATGAAACAACATCAGCCTGGCCACGAGAAAACGTGAACTCGTGAAATGTGTTTATATTTATTTTATTTTATATTTTATTCTCTATCTTCGTTAGTTGTATATAAATAATATTCTACATTTATATATATATTCTTTCTCTCAATTTACAGCTTGGCCTGTTGAAGGATCGATAAGATCCGAAAGCTAGCATATTAAATTTTATGTATAAAGAGACGCATTGCTATCGTTTGTTTTTATTTAATAATTTATAGCAATTCTTTTGTCTATTTACAAGGATATTACCGACATCATAGCTCGGATTTCACTACTGTAACCAGAGCCTGGCTGTAACAGCTACACGCATATTACCGGCATCGCAGCTAGGATGTCACTGCTGTAACAGCTACACGGATATTACCGACATCTCAGCTAGGATGTCACTGCTGTAACAGATACACGGATATTGCCGATATCACAGCTAGGATGTCACTGCTGTAACAGCTACACGGATATTACCGGCACCGAAGCTAGGATGTCACTGCTGTAACATCTACACGGATATTACCGGCCCCTCAGCTCAGATGTCACTGCTGTAACAGCTACACGGATATTACCGGCCCCTCAGCTCAGATGTCACTGCTGTAACAGCTACACGGATATTACCGGCCCCTCAGCTCAGATGTCACTGCTGTAACAGCTACACGGATATTACCGGCCCCTCAGCTCAGATGTCACTGCTGTAACAGCTACACGGATATTACCGACATCTCAGCTAGGATGTCACTGCTGTAACAGATACACGGATATTGCCGATATCACAGCTAGGATGTCACTGCTGTAACAGCTACACGGATATTACCGGCACCGAAGCTAGGATGTCACTGCTGTAACAGCTACACGGATATTACCGGCCCCTCAGCTCAGATGTCACTGCTGTAACAGCTACACGGATATTACCGGCCCCTCAGCTCAGATGTCACTGCTGTAACAGCTACACGGATATTACCGACATCTCAGCTAGGATGTCACTGCTGTAACAGATACACGGATATTGCCGATATCACAGCTAGGATGTCACTGCTGTAACAGCTACACGGATATTACCGGCACCGAAGCTAGGATGTCACTGCTGTAACAGCTACACGGATATTACCGGCACCGCAGCTCAGATGTCACTGCTGTAACAGCTACACGGGATATTACCGGCCCCTCAGCTCAGATGTCACTGCTGTAACAGCTACACGGATATTACCGACACCACATCTCGACTGTAACAGCTGTAAGATCACTGCCGGCACCGCAGCTAGGATGTCACTGCTGTAAGGATACAAACGACACCGCAGCTCAGGTTTAAAAAGGAGCAATTCTCCTTAATTACATTAGGTAGTCCGGACTTAATTAGAAATCTCTCGGCGTGGAAACTCTCTCTATATACATTCTTCATCTCCTTCTTTCAATATGTGGTGGGATCTTTCTTTAATAAAAATTGGGATAATTCAATTTCATTATATATAACATTGTCTCTCACTCTGTATCAACTTATTTTAGATATGTAGCAATATTCGCGAATTCTAATTGTAGTGAGCTAAGATGCGACAAAGAAAGGTACCATCTGGAATAATGAGAAAACATCAAATAACGTACAGATTCACGATCCCTGTTGTGAAAAGGAGAATAAATAACATATCCTAAAACATCAAGAGGAAGAGAAGAGTATATTTATATACAAAGAAAGATGCGGGATCATCGAACTCAGACCTTTTATTCAGTTTATTAATTTCCTTAGTGTCCTCATTCTTTACTGTAATTTGTTTTTTCTTTAGTAGTTTAGACATTGTAGAATTTATAACAAAGTACATTATAAGAGATATTGCCCAGAAGTTCAACCCCTCCTCTACGTGGTCGATGGGAAAAGCAGCACAATTAAGGGACTGCCCTGTAGGGTGAAGTACTGTGGGGACAGCCCCGAGCCCCTACGGTAACTGTGAACAGGGAACTCTGAAATGTGGCTAACTAACGGGGAAATGGCACTCCCCTTTCCATGGAGGACAAGACACCACCACCATTATAATAGATAAAACTATTAAGAACGATTTTTTCTTTCCAAATAAAACGAAATATCAATCGTTCTTACTGCGAAGAAAAAAAAAAAGACGAAACCGCTTGGTCGATTCACCGCTGATGGGCTAGTTCTTCTAAATATATTTTTCTTCGCAGAAAGAACAGCATAAGTTTTTTTCTCATTTGAAAATGAAAAATTGGTTCTTAATGATTTTATTAAAAGCTTTTATTTAACTTGCCTCCATGTCTGTCTGTCTGTCTGGATGTCTGTCGCCAAATCTTGTAATCAATTTTTAATATACTTATAGGGCACCTAGAAATATGAAATTTGATACACATGTTCAAACCTGATGACAATGCTAGCTGACCAATTTTCAGACTTCTGGGTTGTCAGGTTGGCCAAGAAGGACAAATTTCCAAATTTCCTTTCAAATTTTGTATATTTAATTTTAATATGCTTCCAGACCATATAGAAAAATAAAACTCACAATACTCGCTCAGTCCAATTAAAAATGCAAGTGTACTAATTTTCAGACTTCTGGGTGGTCGGGAAGGCGGGAAATGAACCATTATCTATATTTATTTTTTAATATATTGTGTTGCATTATATCTACTCGGAAAATGCTGGAGGTTGCGAAAGGATTTTTCAATAAATGTTCAAGACATGGAAGGAATTAGAAATCCAAATATTCAGATTCCTATCTAAAACGTCCTTGGAATTACAAGCAAATAAATGAGAAAAGCCAACAAATATATTAATTTTATCTGTTATAATTTAGTCATCTTATTCCAATATCATCACGCATATATTTATATTCATTATATATATATAGATTTTAAAATTTTACAACTTCGAACTTTTAAACATCATTTGAGTTTATTTCAACAGTATATATTTTTTTATATCTTAAGATCGTCTTATTTCTGATATCATTGTTTTATTAGATTATTATTTTTATTTCATATAGACGTCTCTCTCTATATCTTTCTCCTAATCCTATCTTCCCATCCTATATCACTTACTCACACCTCCTTAAACCTTTTCCTCCCACCTCATAGTCTCCCATAGGGTTCCTGTTGCCAACCATTTTTTTAATTATTAATTCATCTATTGGACCATCCTTCCTCAGTATACAATTCCCGATAACGAGTTCAGTAAATCCAAAGATTTTTCTTTTTTTTTTTATCCTCACCCGACAACATCATTCATTACATTCAACAATGTTGGGTTATTCAATCATCAATGGCAACAGTACCCTTTACCTTCCACAAGCCTCACCTTCCCTATTTCCTACAGTCAAGAGTCTCTTGTTCGCCAAACAATTTTTTAAAAATTATTTTTGATTCAACCAGCTGGCTCAACCTTTCTCGCTGTACATTTCCCAACAGTGAGCTCAGGCGACCAGTTCGAGTTTTTTTTTTTACTCCCAATGCTCGGATAATCATTACAACCATCATTTTTACCATTTTATTACTATTTTTTTCAATTATCATCCGAACTCAATCATCATTGGCAACAAAGCAACTCTTGACTCCAATTTTCCCATTTCTCCACTTTCTACTTACCTACCTCCCCTGTCTGATCTAATGTTGATTATGGAAAGTCTTGGGAGTTTTCGGTCAATGCAAACAATACCTCACATACACAGGCACGTATTGCATTGCCGAACGCCATTGCAAGAATCGACTCAGACTTCTCCCTTTTTATCACAGCGTCACTCTAAACCTTCAGATATCCATTATAAGTTTATTTGTAACATTTTACTACTTTTGATAAGTTAATTTTCCTTTTTCTCTCTCTCACCATGTGAGACGTCTCTGAAATTATAATTATGAAAAAATAATAAAAAACAAATCATAATGGCATTTCAATTTATTTACCACTTTTGACTTTTCCAAACATCGTCTAATTTGCGTTTATAGGCATTGCATCACGTGGGGAACACACTAACCTAAATACTTACTATATTTTTAAACCTTATTCATTTATATTTTTACGATCCTTGATGTGTGCCATTTTATATTGTAGAATCAATCCATATATTTTTGGATATTTCTTTTACATTATGATACTTCTTTTCCTTCCATCCCCAAACAGCTAAAACCATTAGCCAACCTATATAAACTTCATCTGAAACCTGATATTCTTTGACATCATTTGTTTTAATTTTCCATAGCCTACTTCTAAGATAATTTAACTCTAAAATTTTGTTTTAACAGTGACGCCTTTCTACCAACTGTCCCTATTCATATCTTGATCCTTCCAACTCTGCCTTCTATACTTCTCTCGTCTCTTGATCCTTTTCCTTAGGCCTTCTATGCCTTCGTTCTAACCACCCCTCGTCCATCGAAGAGTTCCTGTTCGCCAACTTTTTTTGTTGTTGTTATTGATTTGCCCCAGTGGACTACTCCTTCCTCGCCATCCCATCCTGATGGTGTGTTCAGGAAAAACCATGGCTTATTATTTTTATTTATTTATTTACACCCGGGTCACCGTTCCAGCATTCTTCATTTCATTCTTTTTCTTCAAACCCGGGTTCAATCAATCAATGGCAACAGTCGAATACTGTTCTCACAATCTACCTCCATCCTTTGAACTCTTCAACGGTTCCTGAGACTCCTGCTCGTCAAAAATTGTTTTTAATGATTCATTGACCTGGTTTACTCTTCCTCCCCATGTTAACTCCACACGGAGAGCTTGGGTAACCAGCGAGATTTTTTTTCTCATGCTCGACCCATCGCCATCATCAGCATGATGCGCCCACTCATTTTTCTTTTACTTTTATTTTTTATCTGGTCGAGCTCAATCACCGACAGCAGCGCAGCTCTTGAGCCTCCATCTCTTTTTAACCTCTCTCAGCCAGCTTTTATTTCCCATATTCTCCCATTACCTACCTCTCCTTCGATCTTCACGCCTTTTGCCCATCTGATCTAATGCTACTTACAGGGCATCTTGAGATTTCTGATCCCTGAAAACAATACCTCGCTTCTAGGCTCGTATTGCAGGGCAGGACTCCTGAGATCTACTTTGCAGAAACCAATTCAGACCCTCTTCCTTTATTCCTCACTGCGTCACTGCCTATCCCAAACCTATTTCTTCAGTCATTTTTTTATATTTTATACTACTTTTATTATCTCTACTTTTCCTCGTTCCTGTATTACATCCCTGAAACTATGTTGTAAATACTCATGGCACCTTAAGTAACAAAAAACTGTAAATAGTATACCTAACTCTCCCAAATATTTACCCTCGCTATTGTGTGTTTTTACTTTAAATTTATCCTTCCTATGTACTCCTTATATATATATTTTTGTAGTTTTATAATATTATATCAGTGTGTAACCACTACTCTCCCCTTTATCTTTATTTTTATTCTAGTAACTAATTTGTGCCGCAAATTATTTCTCTTTCAATAGGTTTGCTAGATTTTCTCTTCAATTTATTTCACTCCCCTAATCAAACCTTTCTCATCGGGGGCACATTCTATCGTAATTTAAACAATGCGATATGTAAGTAATAAAGTATGACGTCTTTTCTAGTCGTCTCAAAGTGACACCAGCTTGCCACCGGACACCCGGGGGATCTAGAGTGGGACAAAAAGGGCGTTGGTCCGGATGCTGACAGTTAGTTAGGTTACAGTGGATATTTTCGGACAGGCCCGCTGATTCAAGGTACATTATCATCTCACAGCGGCCCTCGTGGCCACCGTTTTGGTTCCTCCCTGCCTCCGCGGCTTCATGCAGGTCACCGAGCTTTCCTCAGTTAATCCTGGTCCTGGTGCCACGTAAGACGTACTAGGAGAGCGTCTTTTGATCCCAAAATTTGTCCTTACTGTCCCGTGCGGACTTCCCACTCTGCAAGCCTTGCCACTTAACCCCGACTGCTTCCAACTCACTTGTTGTCTTACCCGGGTTTACTACATATGGTATATGTCATAATATATGCTCTTCCAGGATTAATAAAACAAACCTACAGTCAACGAGAGAGAGATGGGCAGCTAAAGCGAGACACTTTAGACATCACGACATTCCAAAGGGGGGGGTCTGTGATTATTTCTTCAGACTCACGGTTTAAAAGTTGGTCGAGATAGAGGGTGAGAGTTCGAAGGGAAGCGGCTACAGTAGAGTCGGTCATTGGTTCTTGTGGGACTTGGTTGTGGGTTTGTTCGATCATCGTGGTATTGCTTCTTGTTTTCTTCATACTCTGGTATATGAGGGATTTGTTTCCCGGTCAGGTCTTATCCTGTCGACTTTCGATGTGACAATATAGTGGTAATAATGTGGTGAGGAGAGAAATAATCACACGACGAGTTGGAAGAGGAATCTGGAAGCCATCCGAGAGAGAGAGGGAGCGAGAGCGCTGTCCGCTGAACGACTGCCTGTGTGGCCACCACCCGACTACCAAAATAGTCCCCAGGTGTTCACGGGCGGGCCCCTTTCCCCCCCCCCCCCCCCCCTTTGGAATGTCGTGATGTCTAAAGTGTCTCGCTTTAGCTGCCCATCTCTCTCTCTCGTTGACTGTAGGTTTGTTTTATTAATCCTGGAAGAGCATATATTATGACATATATATAATTTATCTTTTTGAAATAGTGCAGGCTGTGCATTTTTGCATGTAATGACAAGATGTCAATAAAATATTTTAATTTTCGATTGTCTAAATTAAAATTACTGAATCACATACCAATCTCAATTGAAGGAAGGGAGGATCTCTCACTTCCATTCCAATATGTAGACGCGAACTTGTGGCGATAATTATTAACTTCGATTGTGACGTTAATTCAGTAAAGAGCGATAATAATGGTCATTTGTACATCATTATATCTCTCTGTTAGTGTCCAAACTGAGAGTGAAGATTGGAAGTCGTACAACGGCCGCCGTAAATTGAAACAAACAAACAATACTACAATTATATAATGAATTATAACGATGGTATCAATGGCAAATTTTTAGAAGAAAACGATGTTTTTCTTGTTGGAATATTACACAGAGTAACAATGGCTATAGATGAGTTCGTGTTTGAAAAGTAACTTGTATATTATAATAATTGTTTTTGTTGTTTTCACGTAAAACATATACCAAGATTTTGTTTTGTTTAATTTCTAATAAGAATAAATAATATGCAAAGTTAAATTGGTTATAGATTCATCTTTCTTACTTACTTTAATAAAATAACATGTGTCATGCTTGTAACTTGTGCAATTGTTGGTCCTTTTGTTTCCTCTTCTTTCCCCATCCAGTAAGTCCCCACGACTGTACATATCTGCGGTGGAAGTAGTCCGTTATCGGCACTCCGTTATGAGCATATAAAGAGGCACTTTATTTTTTGAAAAAAAATATTTATGACTCGTTAAGTAAAAAATATTACCGCTCGTCCACTGCATTTTTTCGAGAACAACACTCTTTTAGTGTTGGCGAATAGCTCTACAAAAAAAAACTGTCACATACAGTCATAGAAAACATTTAGGGAAGTGGAAATTCTTTTATATAGCCAGTCTTTTTTTTTACAGCAATTTTTTTTCCATACTCGTTTATCTCGTTTCTCTTCAATAAATGGTAACTGTGTATCAACTATCTTTTATAGGTATTGTTTGAATACCGATATACATGTTAATAGGTACAACTTTCTCATGTTTTGTCCATGAATGTGTATACTCGGTTAAAAATACATTCAGGTACATCTCTATCCTGGTTTCTTGTCTTGTATTTTATTTTTCTGCTTATCCCTAGTACACGTGGTACAGCCCATGGTAATCATGCTGGTTAGAAGTTAGCGACTGCTTTTACTGTAAGTGTACCACATGTCTACACATGTGAAAAGTAGTTCGACTTTGCGCTTACAAATGTGCCAGAGCCCCTTTGGTTTAGACCATCCTTCCACCGACCCTCTCTTGTATTTTATAATTATATCAATTGAAATAAAAAAAAAATTTCGACAAAAATAACACATGGGAAGTTTGGTAAAAATTAATTCATCAATTAAGTTTTTTTGAAAAATGACTAACCCAAACATGTTCTAAATATTCTATATGGATAAAGGAATAAATGAAATGATTAAAACGCTAAAATGTTTACATTTTAACAAAATTCTTAAGTGCGATTCAAAGTGTAGTTAGAAAATCAGATGAATAGAAATAACTAGGCAGAAATACCTATTCAACAACATTTCCAAACATCAGACGCTCGCATTCAAGCTGACCTGAATGACAAATTTACCCCGGACAACTCTCTCTTTAGAAACTTCAGGCGGCTGTTAGAACCAGCTTAGTGCTGATGGCGAGGAAAGAAACTTGGTCAAAAATGTTTAAATCACAGAAAAAGTTTATAAGAAAAATTTTAAATTTTTTAGGAAATATCTATCAAAATAGAATTGAGACATAATTAGCAAGATATAAAAATACAATTTTAAAAAATAATCAATTACTTTAAATAAAATAAGCTATGAAAATAAATTTTTGTAAATTACCGTTTTTACTGTAAGGTGTTGATAAGCTTACTTCCTTTTATAAAATTATCGAAATAATTTCCTTCGGGCGAATTTTTCGTTTGGTTCAGGAATGTTTTTGTTGAATTTAATTAAAATTTCCGCCCTTGCCTTGTGTTTATTACTGCGTTATATTTTACACACGTCTTAATTTGAGACTATTTCCACTCACAAACACAAGGTCTGGAACTTTTCGAATCAATGTACATATTGTCTGATTAACACAAAGCAATAACGCGAATATATATATATATATATGGAAGCAATGGTCGCCACTCCCATCAAAATTAACGTCAGAATCTGACGCCATCTGTTGACCGTAGCCGCAACTAGCGGCATCGGGTCGGTGACAAAGCCACAACACCAACTTTGGCAAACTGATAAGCGTCCACCTAGAGACCATGGTTTCAGGCTAATGGCCCTCGTCAGTCTAGGGCGGACTTTATTCCATGAGATCCACACAGGATCTAATGGAATCCTCACAATCTACCAAAGAGGTGTTTTGCTGACAATGTGGCTGGGCCAAATCTATTGACAAAACATAGATGGAAAATTTGCCGGGAGGATATTAATCCATGGAAGCAATGGTCGCCTCTCCCGTCAAAATTAACGTCAGAATCTGACGCCATCTATTGACCGTTCCGGCAACTAGCGGCATCGGGTCGGTGACAAAGCCACAACACCAACTTTGGCAAACTGATAAGCGTCCACCTAGAAACCATGGTTTCGGGCTAATGGCCCTCGTCAGTCTTATCAGTTTGTCAAAGTTGGTGTTGTGGCTTTGTCACCGACCCGATGCCGCTAGTTGCCGGAACGGTCAATATATGGCGTCAGATTCTTACGTTAATTTTGACGGTAGAGGTGACCATTGCTTCCACGGATTAATTTCCTCCCGGCAAATTTTCCATCTATATATATATATATGACATAATAAAAATATGATTTTTATTATTCATTAATATAATTATATTTTAAATAATCATAGAACCAAACCCAGAGTTGATTTTTAAAATCCTCAACAAAAGGAGTACAACCCAATATTGTTTTTTGTTTATACTTAGATATATCATTATAAAATTGAATGTATGCAAACTGTTTTGTTCTTAAAATATAATCATTAAAATAAATACAATTTTGGAAATAAAAGTTATCATTTCACTTCAATCCACGACTGCATGAATGAATTGGTAACGTACCTAAAATACATCTTTTTTTATGACAACTAAAATTTAATAGTCGACAGGATGTATTTTAACCCTGTACGAGAAGAATTCCAATAGATTTCAAAGCCATATATAAAAAAGAAAAGCTTTTTGAAAATAGAAATAGAAATATATAATTTATTATTATTTAAAGACGTCTTACGTTAAGACGAAAATGGAATTATTTTAAAAATGTAAATTTTTTTCAACTATAAAAATTCGAAATTACAACTTAAAGGTTAAAAGATTTCTTTATATATTGGATATAAATGTCAAAATTAAAAGACAAAAATAAAAGTAAAGCATTGCAAATAGAAAAAAATATGTCAGACAACAATAAATTAAACGTATGTAAATTTAACCCTAATGGAAGTCTAGCCCTAAAATCGTGGCTCAAATATTTCAACCATAAGGCTTTCATAGAAGAATTAAATGATACCTGGAAATTGAAAAATATTGGAGATTTTTTAGTAGAAGAGGCTTTTGATTTTTATGAGGAAACTTGTTTGGATATTACAAGTTGGCCTGAACTAGAGGGTAAATTAGTGTCTCAATTTTACAAACAAGAAGTTAATCCATTTACAGCTTTTATTGAACTGAAATATGATCCAGAAAAGGGGATTGAAGATTATTTTAAGGAAAAAACGTCCCTAGCTTCTAAAGCAAAGATTTCAAAAGAAAATTTAATAGAGGGGCCTGACAAATGGGTTAACAACTGATTTTAGAAAACTAGTTATTACATCAAAGGTGGACACTCCAGAAGAATGGATAGAGTTAGTATCTAAACTAGAAATGATTGATCGACATAAGGAAATGGAGGAGTCATCTTTTAAAAGGGAAACAGCCCCAAGAGTGGAAGTACAACAAAAGCAATGGGGACATCCAGGAAGAAGCCCTATGGACTATAGTTCTAAAAGACGCCCCTGCCGAATTTGCCTGAACAGGGGACATGCCGGACGCTTCCATCCTGAGAATAGGTGCTGGTTTCGCGAGAGGGCCGTGCAAGCCCCCACCGCTGCAAGCTTCATGTCCGTGCCGTCTCGATCCATGGACACCTTGACGCAGACAACAGCCCCTTCGAGCGAATGCCGACCAGCTCCGCCTCAACACTCCTGACGCCAAGGTCTGTATATAAAACTAAATGTGAATAATAATAGTATTGTAGCTCTCATGGATACTGGCTGTACCTTCTCTATAATTCCTCAACATATGATAGATAAGATTCAAACAAACTATGTTGTTTTTAATAATTTACCTCTTATTAAACAGACATCCGGTATGCTAAATATAAATTCAAAATTAATATTGATACAACTATAGGATCTATTACTAGAGATATTGATTTTTATTCCTCTGATATTAATTTGCCATATGTATTGCTTTCTTTACACCATATAAGATTATTTAAATTAGACATTGATTTTCAAAGTTTTACAATTATCAATTTGGTAGAATTCTTAATGTTAATTACCATAACCCTAATAATAATAATTGTACACATCATAATGTAATTCCTTTATTGCAATCTATTATTCCTCCTAATGAAAATGATTTTAGAAATTTTAATAGTGTAGAATTTGATGAAAAACTTTCACCATATGAAAAATATGATTTAATTAAATTAATTAAGGAAAATAAGGAAGCGTTTGCTGCCCATAAAATGGATATAGGACATATTAAAGCAGATCCAATTAGAATTAAACTTACCTCACAAACACTTATTTCATTAAAGCCTTTTAGACCTTCCTTCTCGGACAACATTGAAATTAAAAGACAGATTGAGGAACTTTTAAAATATAATGTCATTAGACCATCTTATTCCTCCTATGCATCCACTGCTATGTTGGTGAATAAGCGAAATGAAGGTAAAATTCGACTAGTAATAGACTACAGAAAATTAAATGATATAATAAAAAGAGATTCTGAGCCCATACCAAGAATAGATTCTATATTAGATAAGCTTTCAGAAGCTAATATCTTCACTACACTAGATCTTTTATCAGGTTATCACCATTTAGATATACACCCAGATGATAAAGAATACACAGCTTTTACTACCACTCACGGACTTTACGAATTTAATAAATTATCTTTTGGATTAAAAAATAGTCCAAGTCAATTCCAAAGAGTTTTAAGGCAAATTTTAAATAAATATGATGTTGATTTTTGCATGAATTACTTCGATGACTTCATTATATTTTCAAATAATTTTCAGGAAGATTTGACCCATTTAAAAGTAATCTTAGATATTTGCATAAAGGAAAATATTAAGCTAAAACTAAGTAAATGTAAATTCGCTACTTATCAGATTTCTTTCTAGGGTATGAAATATCAAACCATCAATTTTCACCCAGCACTAATAATATAGAAACGATTAGAAAATTGAATTCCCCAAGGAATAAGAAGGATTTACAACGAGTTTTAGGATCTATTAACATTTACTCAAAATTTATCCCTAATTATGCTAAACTCAGACTCCCTTTGAATAATTTGTTGAAAAAAGATGTAAAATGGAAATGGGACGAAGAATGCGAAACCGCATTTTCTAAATTAAAAAATATAATAACCTCAAAACCTATATTGGCTATCTATAATCCTAAATATCCTATACACCTTTACACGGATGCTAGCCAAGAACAGATCGGATCTATCCTAAAACAAGAACAACCCGATGGGCTTTTAAAGCCAATAGCGTATAGAAGCCGTAGAATGACATCTTATGAATCAAACTATTGTGTAACTGAGCAAGAATGCCTTGCTATTATTGATGCTGTGGATTTCTTTTTACCCTACTTAGATGGCGTGCATTTCACCATCCATACAGACCATGCTTGTCTAAAGTACTTGAAGAACATAAAGAACCCAAAAGGACGATTATTTAGATGGAGCTTAAAGCTATCAATGTTTGATTTTGAGATAAAACACATAAGAGGAACTGAAAATAAAGAAGCTGATTTTCTCAGCAGATACCCCATAGCACATTTTGTTTCTGACCCAGAACTAAAACAAGCTCAATTTGATGATAACATTAATGATAGGAAATATACTAAATTTAATGGACTTTTAACAATAAAGAAAAAAGGATTAATCAAAAGTGTTGTTCCACCATCATTAAGAGAAAAAGTATTAATAAGAGCTCATCAAGATTACGGCCATATAGGAGTATCTAAAATGTTAAATCTAATTTCCCCTATCTATTATTGGCCCTACCTAATTCAATATATTTCTAATTATGTAAAACACTGTGAGGTGTGTCAAATCAATAAGATATCTCACCAGAAGAAATTTGGTCTGTTGGAAAGTCTCCCCCCAGCTAAGGATCCTTTTGATCTCGTGTCTATAGACACAGTAGGTGGACTAAATTACTATAATTCTACAAAGAAATTCCTTCACATCATCGTAGATCATGCTACTAGATACATTTGGGCTTTCCCCTCAAAAAGTCAAACTACTGACTCATATATAAATTGCCTAAACAAAATTTTTCAAATACAAAAACCAAAACAATTTTTAAGTGACAGGGCACCATCATTTACTTCACCAAGATTTAGAAAATATTTGATTAACAATAACATTAAACAATTATTGACTTCATCATCAAGACCTCAGTGTAATGGGTTAAATGAACGACTTAACCAAACCATAATAACCAGGTTAAGATGTAAATTCAATAACTTGAAAGGAAAATCAATACCATGGACGAAATTGTTAGATTCAGTACTAAATGAATATAATAATACTCCCCATTCCATAACAGGCTATACTCCTACTTACCTTTTGTATGGTAAGCTCCCTTATGATCCCCCCTTAAAAGAATCAGAATTTTACCCCCCTATAGACACTGCCAGAACAAATGCCTATAATAATACATTAAAATTTCATCAGATAAATAAAATTAGATATGATCAACATTATCAACCTTCCACCTTTAAAGTAGGCGATAAAGTTTGGTTACAAACCTTTTACCATCCAGATAACCGAAAATTAATGCCTCCAATGTCTGGGCCATTTACAATCTTAAAACAGATATCCCCAGTCAATTATGAAATTGATAAACCCCAATCTAATTTAGGAAAAACTACCATGGTAATTCATTCATCCAAATTGAGGCCATACTACCCAAAAGAAGGATTTGAGTTAAAACTGACAAAAAGTAAAATACCCACTTTAGAGAAAAAACCAAGCCAACAAGTGGCACCTAAGGTACTGAAAAGTAGAATCCCTCTTCTTACTAAATAATGGTAGGGAAATCTTAATATAAATAAGACAATACCAAAAATAACTACGCCTAAAAATTAAGCCTTGAGAATATAATTTTTGTGCACACATAAGATATAACTTGACACTTTTCTTTTCAATTGTTGTAAATATTTACATTTTGATTTTATTTGTTGAGAAATTCACTCATATGATTCTATATATTTTTCCCTCACAAATTTTATATGGAACATTTCATATTCGAACATTCTTTTTTTTTTAATGTAAATAATAAAACTTCATGTGTAAATATTTTTCATTATGTGGAAGTAAATAACCCATTATTTTATGTTTTTATTCTGATCAAATCAAATAAATGTGAAACAAAATGTTGGATACCAATTTGTCATTATGAGAAATAAATTTGTGATATTCAAAAATATATATTTTTTGGCATGTGGCAAAATACCTTTTGAATCTTGAGAACCTGAGAAGGCCTACTCAATTCATGAGGTAAATCCCCTTATGAATTATAGGAAGGAGACACCTATAAATTCAAATAAGATTGGATAGTTTTCAGCTACTGTCAAACAAAGGTAAAAATAAGAATATGTAGAAGAAATAAAGAGCATCATTGATATAGTTTTCAATTGGTATCCTCCATCTTAATTGATACTCTATGTAAATAATAATGATACTTTTTTTTACTTTGAAAATTACTCCCTAATTTTTATCCTTGGAGGGAAGAAATGACATAATAAAAATATGATTTTTATTATTCATTAATATAATTATATTTTAAATAATCATAGAACCAAACCCAGAGTTGATTTTTAAAATCCTCAACAAAAGGAGTACAACCCAATATTGTTTTTTGTTTATACTTAGATATATCATTATAAAATTGAATGTATGCAAACTGTTTTGTTCTTAAAATATAATCATTAAAATAAATACAATTTTGGAAATAAAAGTTATCATTTCACTTCAATCCACGACTGCATGAATGAATTGGTAACGTACCTAAAATACATCTTTTTTTATGACATATATATATATATATAATGAAAGGATTTAAACACTAATGTTTCTTTTATATACAATACAAACTTCTACTGTTCTTACTGCGATGAAAAATATATTAGGAGGGCTTGGCATAATACATTCTTTCATTGCAGTAAGGACAGTACAAGTTTGTATTGTGTATGAAAGAAACACGCACACAGAACACAATTCGTGCTTAAATCCTTTCATTTTATAAATATTTTCTGACATACAAACAATGCTTTCATCAGCCTCTGATTTGAAATTTATTAAAAATTAATCTTAAATATTGAAAACGTCCCTGTTCTGATGAGAGTAACATCCCAAAAAAGTGTTATATATATGCTGGCTTATTTTTCTAACTTGACAAAGCTGGTTAGTGGCATATTATGTGATATGAAGTTGTGATATCCACACAAATATTAACGAAATGCATTGTGCCTTAATACACTATCATACATAAAAGATAATTCTCAAATTATTCAAAATATTTAATCCGTTTCAATATTTTTTTTTTTTTTCGTTTGAAGAAAATGGGTATTACCAATCTCAATTTTTGTTATACTGTTACGTCGTACCCAGACGTTGTTTGTGTTCTTTGTCTACTTAGTATGCCACAAAGAAACACACGTGAGTTCGAAGGGATTGCAGATAAAGTTAGCGCTTTATTGTATCTCACTTAACAGAAGGAATATCCATCCGAAGAATCTTTGGCGCCATGGGTGTCCTTTTGTGAAGCGTTCCGCTCCACACAATACACGTGCAGCTTGAACTACACCGCCTTGAAGGTCGTTCCGATGTCAGTCTCTCCTGGCACTGTCTTGCAGGATCATCCACATCCTCGGAGGTAACTCGCCGCCGTCTTCTCCTTACCGCAGATCTCGATGTCACCAGACTGACTTCTCTCCCAGACTGCGTTGTCCTCTCGGCACACAAACCCGGCTTCAGACCGACCACTATCTCGGCTTGTTCTGCTTTGACTGCCCCAGGTGGACTGCCCCTATACCGCCCCCCTCCCCTTGAATCTGTCAATCAACACTTCCTTGTGAAGGCGGGCCCTGCATACCTTCTTTACTGCTTTGTCCACATCTTCTCTTCATCTTCTTTGCTGCGCCGTTTCAATACAAAATAACTACGATAATGGACAAGACTTAAAGAAGTGGAAAGTATTCAATGCCGTCGGTTGACTTTTATTTTTAAGAAGACCGAGGCAATTTTTGTTCACACTTGGTTATCTCATGTCTTTAATAATGGTCACTGTGTGCTCACCACTAATGAGCCAAGTCCTCCCAATATTTGTTTATCGCAGTAAGGACAGTAGAAGTTTTATTTATTTGTGGAAGGAAACATTCGCGTCTTAATGTCTTCATTCATTATATATAGATGGCGCGTTATTGCTTTGTATTGACTGTTCATATTCACGTACCAAATTGCAGAAATCCGCCTCTTCATTTGAAAAATACTGTTTTTATTTATTTTTTCATTAAAAAATCGGTTTTCAACAAATTGATTATTTTTTTCCATATAAACACTTGTCAAGCAATTCCAAAACAAATATAGCAAAATGTTCTACATATATTTTAGAAACTATAAACAAAATTATTGGAATCTCGTCTTCACAATAAAAAATAAACGATTACAATTTATAATATAAATCACGCTTCACAGAATATAATAACATTAAATTTATTTTCCAACGTTTAGGAAAAAACTTGATCAAACCATAAAATTAATTTTATTCCCAAATCCTAAACGCTCGAACAATAGGGATCTCCATTTAAACTGACGTAATTAGAAAATATATGCGGTTTGTAAAACAACACACAGAAAATATAGAAAAAATAAAACCAACTTACCTATAAATATATAGATGAATATATTTAGAGTAATTTAAAGCAAAACAAATTTTATTCGAAGATTTGCATAAACAAGTACGACATAGAAAGCAATTGCCGTTAATATATTTTTTTCAATTCAAAGTAAAACAAAAATATTTAGTTATATTTGGTAATTTACCTAACCAAGCACAATAGTCAAAACAATTTTCTTTTTTTATATTTAAAAGTTGATCCTACTATGAATTTTTACAATTTATATCTGCGATTTCAAATTAGATAAGATTCTTTTTAAGTAATAGCATCTTTCATTATTTTAAATTTTAAAATAGCTACGCGAAATATTAAAAAGTCATAAAAACGTTACATTTCAAATACATTTCAAATGTTTCTGTTTTTTTGAAAGGAATAATTTAAAATTTTACAAATTGTGCAAAATGAGGCCAATCATCAAATTTTAGTCCTACTAATGATGCCTATAACGATAACTAGACTGAACTAAAGATTCAAACTAAAGCCGCTTGGTTTTCTATTAAATAAATTTGTTTTAAAATTTTATATATGCTTAAACATATATTCTGCTATGAGAATTTCACCGTTTTTGTTTATTTATGAATCTAGTCCTAAATTTGTCGATGTATTAACTTATACCATGCTTCTTTTGTGCTGAGACTTGAGTTTTGCGGAAGTTCAAGATAGGTTCAATATATTGTGATTAAAATATTGATAAAATTGGTTCAGGTTTTAGTAGTAACAATGTTTCAGTCTGAACTTCCTTTTCGTTGGAGTTCTCTTAAGAGCTTCTTGTTGTGAGAAAACCATCCCTTTACGTTGACGACGTTTAACACTGTTTTCATGTGTGACACACTGCATTGTGTTTTTCACACGGGATTTCATGTTGACGCCGGGAAACACACTGCATTGTGTATGTCACATAAGCCTCCGCGTCGACGTCTTGGAACAGACTCCATTGCGTATGTCACGCGGACTTCACTTTGACCTGGTGTAACACATTGCATTGTTTTGCCACATGGGACTTAAAATTACATTTTCACACCTAATAAATTTTTCTATTTCTCAAACATGGATAGCACATTATTTACTTACATGTCAATGTCGTTCTGTCTTCGTGGGAAATATAAAATGAACATTCAATATATTTTGTTATATTTCTTTCAGAAACCATAAAAACTAAATATATATTTGAACACATCACTTATTAACCAAACGTATATATTTACATATCTTAATTTAAGAGTTTTATGTGTGGTTTTCTTATTTCTTACTAAGAAAGAATTCACTTGGCATCTAAAGTTTCAACGCCATAGATGGAAAACTCCAATCTCGGGGAAATCTATCCCAGATTAATGGAGCTACATCTCAGGATATTCCGATGTCGGCGTCGCGACGTCAGCACTAAGTGGAATTCGACAGTGCTCCTCCATCTTGGCTGCATTGGCACTTGCTGTTAGGCATCTACATCTGTACAGATATACTACTTATGATTGGCTAGGATAATCCTTGAACACCTCAATTTGATGTGTCGAATAGCAAATTCTGAGAGAGCGCTGCTAATTTGTGTTCATCAAAATCTAATAATCCTTAAAAAAAAACTAATGTTTATTAATTTCTGTAAATTATAGACACTAAATGCTTTATTTTTATTTATTTGTCTTGATGAAGACAAAAGATTTTTGTTGAAACTTTGAAAAAATAAAACTCTAACTGCCCGAAATATCTATATTTTACAGGAATTTGAAATACCGGCTAGGCAACCTTTATCTTCAAGATAATGTTTATCAAGGTATCTAGTGAGGCCAATAAACTATGGTTTTGAGCACCACGAACTATGTTTTGAAATTCTCTTCGAAGCATAAGGTATTCATTTCAAATCTTGGCTAGTGATTTTAATATATTTATACAATTTATATTTACAAAATTAGCTTTTTAATGTTTATATTGAAATGCACTCAAATAGAGAAAATAAACATTTGATATATTGACATTGATCAACCATATTTACAATTAAATAAAATAATCCCTTGTATCAATATTGGGTAAAATCAATCAGGCCTCCAGGGAAAACTCGTGTTCTATTGGCGAATTATCATGTTTTTTCCAGTAGAAGGACGTCCATGCCCGAAAGCTAGAGAATAAAAATGTTTTGAAATATACTTTCCCTGGATGCTTGATTAATTTTACTTAATTATATATAGATGAATCAAAATAGAAGCGGCGAGAGACGTTCATCAATTGTTAAGAAAAGAGATATTTAGTGAAACATAAAAACTTCAGCTGCTTCATATTATATCACATTAAGTTCGAAATTCATGTTGATCGTTTTTTTTTCTGCTTTTATTTTGACTCTTATAAATATAATTGTTCAATGGCGTTAGCTGAAATATTTATGTTACCCTTTAAATACAGTAGAACTTCCATGAGATGACACTCCCTCTAGAGAACACCTCTCTATAAAGGACAGTTTTCATTTGAAAAATTACCGTTTTTACTATTTAGTAACTTTTTGGTAAGAGGACACCTCTCCCTAAAGAACACTTTATCTCTATAATTAGGTGTCCTTTACAGGGAGATTCTACTGCATATTTGGAAACTATTTCCTTTTTAAAACTATTTTAATTAATTATTTTAAAATATTTTCCACAAAATTTAAGCCTTCTGCTGTAAATTGGTTAATGCTGAATAAAGATGGGGAGCATTATATGAAAGGTTCATCCCTTGATAATGATATTCTAATGGCTAACGTGAGATATTTCACTCACTTTTTAATTAAAATCAACAGTAATTTATATCCTATACATATCGGTTTGATTTTATTCTAATTTTAGCTTCAATATTTAAACCCTTACAGTCATTATTCTTTCAAAATATAATACTAGCCGAATGACCCGGGCAACGCCCGGGTTTTACCCGATTAAATGCTTTTATTTAAATACTATTCGTTACAATTATAAATTGGCGCCGTGGATGTCATTCTTGTGAAACGTCCCGCTTCAAACTTTGTGTCTTAGAAGCGATATTTTTATAAAGAGATGATCTGGCTTTGTGTCTTCTGCTCGAATGAGTGTTTTTTGTTAGAATTTTGTTCCTGCATACTAAAAATGAACTGGCTTCACCCGTGGTCTCTGCTTTTTGGAATTTTTCCGAATATAATTTTGTATCTGATAATCAAATATGATACGGCAATATTGTCATCATCATTTTCTTAATGAAAAACAACTATATTTTTCCCAGAACCTGTCAATTTATTTTTCTTGACTAAAAATCCGAAAAATATATTTTCCAGATTTTTCTCTATGTCCTGTTAAAACACATTTTACATGTCCATTAGGTCAGCTGATATTACCTCCCATCTTCACCGCTAGAGGCGCTGCTTGCGAGCGAAAGGGCAAATTTGCAACGCAATTTGCAAATAACTTGTATACATACTTGTATACTTGTGTACATGGACCATAAATCTGTACATAGCCAGGAAAAGCACATATATTTTAATAATATAAATGAGTTTTAAAAATTGTAAAAAAATGCATCGGCCGGGAATCGAACCCGCGTGGCAGGCGAGCATTCTACCACTGAACCAAAAGCAAAGGGTGACAGAATTGTTGATTGATTGTTGATTGATGACTCTGATACTTGTATATTTTAATAACTAATATCTTAATACCGATGACTCATTATTAAATATGCGGTGGTCAGTGGAAGGATTGTCTAAACAGTTGGTCTTCGACCGTTAGGACCCGTGTTCGATTTCCGCATTGGGCACTTTTTTCTGATAAAAAAAAAAGAATGCTCTAATGGCCCCCGATTCTTTCAAAATCCTACCCACCAGCGAGTGCAATATTTGTAAGTGCAAAAGTTGAACTGCTTTTCACATGTGTAGACATGTGGTCCGCTTACAGTAAAAGCAGTCGCCAACTTCTACACGCCATAATTATCATGGCCTTTACCACGTGTTTTAGGAATTAAAAAACTCACTTGTTGAGCAGAATAAACAGTAATTTATATCGTATACATATCGGTTTGAATTTATTATAATTTCAGCTTCAATAACTTTACAGTTCTTACTTTATATATATAAATAATATCTTAATACGATGGCTCATTATTCAATTTGAAGTTTCATGTATTTCAATTCCAAGAAAATCGTTCTAAACGAGTATAACATACCGCAATAATTGCGCCATAGTGACGAATAAATTGCATGAAAGAGTATTAACATCAATCCAAAGAGCCTTTCCAGTCCGGGTGGCGACCAAATTTAAAAGAGGTCAATATATTTCATTTTCTGTATTTTAAAACACCAAAATGCTTTTAAGAAAGTTACAATATTTTCAGTAGAGAGAGAGAGTTTATATTTTATATTATTTTCATTTTTTTCTAAACCGGCACATTGGGCGTGTCCCAAAGGGACTTGGCTTAATTTCCTCTTCGCCAGACAGAGATAAGCCGATTACCCCGGACAACCAACTTTAAAAGGTTTTCTCCGGTTCCGGCAGCGACCAATTCATCCAGTAGCTGACTGGGGCTTACTTTATTGCCGACAACAATTGGCTGCTGGAGTGGGCGAAGAAATACACTTTATTTCTCTATTCTTCCTTATTCTAACAAATGTATAGGAGTAGTATAAAAAAACGCTATAACTTGTTTTGTAAATTGAAATGTGTTTCTTATTTAACTAATTTGAAGAAAAACATTATATACATTGTTGTGTCGCTAGACAAAGATGTAACCAGGATGAGGTGTTGCTTAGATTAGGTCACGGACTTAGGTGTTATAGTTTATTTAAACATTACAATTCATACATCCTACTGACTACTAGGAAAAATTGTGCCGTTATTTATATACAATTTCTAAAGCAACACTTGAGTATGCAAAGAGGATATTTATATTTATACAAATATTCAAAACATGCAAATACACTACATATATATAGAAAATTGAGAATGATAGAACGACTAATTTCACTTCTATATATCAAGAATTGGTGAAAGGAGCAGAGAATCTTCATTGCGGCGAATTCAACAAAATTGCGAAGCTAAATAGGGACCACATTTACCTTGCTATAAAGTTTTGAGAAGTTTCATCCCTTGTGTAATCAAACCAGATTGATAGAGAACCTAATGTTTAATTACAGAATTTCTCTCTGGGAAACTAAAGTTTGATGATTACTCATGGACCAAGTTTCTCTTTGGCAGAATTCAACTATGACCATGGAGACATATTTGCTGTTGTAACTGTGGTTCCAATATTTTAAAATTTTGTGAATAAATATTTAAAATAATCAAATAAAGTAAATCACGAAGGAAGATGAGTTTCTTCCTTCGTGATTTACTTTATTTGATTATCTAAACAGGAAGAGTTCTATCGCTTAAATATTTAAAATTTTTAGACTGAATGAGTTATATATTATATGCCACAAAAGAGGCAATATGCTAAGAATAGAATAATTTACTGATATATTAAACTGAACGCTATTGCTGGTTTCATCCAATTCAGCGAAATAAATATCAACTATACAATGATTTGAGCTCATTCCATAATATTGGCTAAATATTTTCTTGATAAACTAAGAAAATCAACAAAGTACATATTTCAGACCTTCGTTTACGTGATTCTTTCTTTATTCTTAATTTTTCCACCCTGGAACATTGCAAATTTTCTTTTATTCTATCTTTTCCCAAGTTGTATATCTACTCTACAAAATATTCCATAACTGGCAATATAAAATATATTATCACGAATTCACAAGGTACAGTCATGACCTTGTAGGATTGTTTTACTCTAAATTCATCCAAATAGCTATTGGAGAAGTTATAATTTATACTTATATATGAGGGGTTTCAGACAACATTCACTGATTCGATTGAAGTTGTAAATGTCCGAGGGGCCATAGATATATATTACTTATAATCATTCCCCTGAAAAAAGTGACATCGAGTCACTGGAACGACAGGAATTAAATAAAAATTTGGTTGATATAACTATAGTTTTCCAAACCAAAAAAATGAATTTTTAAAAGAGGTTGTCTTAATTGTATTGTGTGCACAAAATTGCATTGAGACATTTTCCGATATTTGAATTTGAACATATGACTTTATAAAATAAATATATATAAGATGTTTATAGTACAATTTATTCAAATTCTTTTGTCATCTCTCTTTAATACAACAAACGCAAACTGATTATAAAAGAGAAATCATTAGATAGGATATGGAGAAAATTTATGAAACATAAATCTTTTTCTCAGTAAGACACCCCCGAATGTTACATAGTCAACAGTTGGCCCATCGTTGGCTTAGGTATGAAGTGCCTAATTTTTCTCAATATCAACTTGTTGTTCTATCTACTTTCGGCACAAAATAATATACATTTACAAAATGGTAACCTATAATGGAAAGGGAAGCGATTTAAATATACGCGTTATTTGTTTAAAGCACAGGACATCGTCCATAAATAGAAGTTTCTAATATACAGTTATTAATTAGGATTTATCGTATTTCTTGTCAGAATTTCTACCCTTTCATTCTAATAGTATTAGATTAGTTCACTGCAGATATATTCTTTATAATTATTAATATTAAAATAAAAAATTAATATCCAGCCTACGAGCACATGAGCTTTTTAGATGTCAGAGCGCTGACGAAACCTAACAGCCAGGAATGCGCTCCGTGGTTGGCTTTTTCTTGATATATAAAGAAAATTGTTTGGCAAAATATCAGGGAACAGGCTTAATCAACGTTTAGTTTATTTCCGTTCCACTAGATGGCGCTTTGTCATCTAAAATTCATGTGAACGTGGTCAGGAAATGCCGTTTTTGTTTTTTAATATATAAAGGTCACCTCTCCTGAGCAAATATGCTAAAACAAAGCGCCATTTATTGATCATCTCTGCAAATTAGCGGCCTCAGGTCGGTAACAAAGCCACAGCTCCAGCTTTGGCAAACTGAGAAGCGCCACCTAGAGACTATGGTTTCATGCTAATGGCCCTTGTTGGACCGAGCTTATGTTCTCGTGGTCAGGATATGTATTTTTTTATCTTAATACCAACACCTGACCTTTTTTATTGTTTTTTTTTTCTCACAATTATTAATATGTTATTGAGAGGGGCATTATTGATGTGTGTCAGGCCTTCTATAATTTATATCATTGTATTGGAGTTGTTGAAAGTGAATCAAGGGGGTTGGTGGAAGGATGGTCTAAACCGTTGCTACAGCCCGGGTTCGATTCCCGCATTAGACACTTTTTTTCTGATTAAAAGAAATTCTCAAATAGCCTCCGATTTTTACAAATGTTCAACCACACCAGCGAGTGCAAGTAACCAAACGGGGCTCTGGCACATTTGTAAGTGCAATTCAAACTGCTTTTCACATGTGTAGACATGTGGTGCACTTACAGTGAAAGCAGTTCCTAACTACCCAGCATGATTATCATGGCCTGTACCACCACGTGTACTAGGGATAAGAAAAATAAAACTGCCTATTTTATATATAATTATCAAATTGTAATTGAGAAGGGGCATTGCTGATGTGTGTGTGTAAAACCTTCTATAATTTATAGCACTGTATTGGAGTTGTTGAAAGTGAATCAAAAAGAGTCATTCAAAACTAGCAATTGTTTATTTGAAACTGTTTTACCACGGGGAGAAGGATCAAGGGTCGATACCGGTTGAAGAAACTGTTGTTTTTAGAGCTGGGCTAAATACCCCGAGTGTACAGTAAAGGTGATAGATGGTGGGAATATGAGAACAAATTTATCCACGGCGCTTTTTTTAACTCATTAATCATTCCGGAGATTGTTATTAGATGCGTTATCGATTATTTGCTAATTTCACCGCGCTTCTGAACGTGGTGATTTATTGGGGCTGCAGTGTACTCATGTATACTTTTATTTCGGGGGTCGGTGGAAGGATGGTCTAAACCGTTGGTTTTCGATCGCTACGACCCGGGTTCGATTCCCTCATTGGGCACTTTTTTTATATATATAAAAAAAATTCTCCAATGGCCCCCGATTCTTGCAAAAGTACAACCCCACCAGCGAGTGCAAGTAATTAAACGGGGCTCTGGAACATTTATAAGTGCAAAGTCTAACTGCTTTTCACATGTGTAGACATGTGGTGTACTTACAGTAAAAGCAGTCGCCTTCTTCTACCCACCAGGATTACCTTGGCCTGTACCACGTGTACTAGGGATAAGCAAAAAAATCTTTACTTCATAAAGATAGAGCCTGCCTAGCCGGCATTCATAGTTCTTAAAATTAAAGATACTTCGGCCAGTAAATCTCGTTATATATTTATTTATTATAATATATTAAAGATCATAGTCTTTGTGAGTTAAATATTTGTTTTTTGGCTCGTGCTTTAAATGTTGTACAAAATTGAAATGCTCTTCCGCAAATAATAAGGACAAAGCCAGTTAGGCATAAATTAATATAATATTTTAATCGCAGTAAGGAGAGTAGTAGAGTTTGATTTGTGTGAAAAAGAGTCATTCGTGCTTACTTTCTTTCCTTATATAGAGATGGCGCGTTATTGCTTTATATTATATTTGAATGTATGGTATATGGGTTTCTCCTTTGATTTCCTATTCAAGTATAATATCAAATATATATATATATATGGTATAATAATAAGGTGGGGAAAGAGAAATAATCACACCACAAGTTGGTAGAGGAACCCAGGCAACCAGAGAGAGAGGGAGAGAGGGGGGCCCGGCAACAGCCGGGCGGCCGTTCGTGTCGCACCACAATCCCCAACTGTCTTAGAAAACCCAAGGTGTTGACGGACGGCCCCATTTGCCGCCCCTTGGAATGTCGCTGCTGTCTCAAGTGACCGGACTTTACATCCCGTCTCTCTCTGCGCTGGCTCTAGGTTTGCTTTACTATTCCTGGAAGAGTATATATTATGACATATGTACCAGGTCTATTAGTATGAAACGCGAATATTTTCAGTGAATTCAAAAGTTCACCAATTCCATACAACAAAAGATTTTTTATTCAAAGTAATTGCCCTGATTAGTTATACACTCGGACCACCTTTCAGGCTATTTTCGAATTCCTTGTCTGAAAAATTCTATTCCTTTTGAGTCGAACCAGTCAACAAGCCATTTTCGGAATATGTCCGAGTTAGAAAATTCCTGTTTTTTTAGGGCGTGTCCTAAAGATGTGAAAAGGTGGTAGTCCGACGGCGCTAAGTCTGGTGAGTACGGCGGGTGGGGTAAGAGTTCCCATCCCAATTCTTTTATGGTGTTTTTGACCACTGTAGCGTTGTGGGCTGGAGGGTTGTCATGCTGCAGTATCAGCTTGTTGTGCTTTTCACGCAATTCCGGTCTTTTTTCATTCAATGCCTCTCTCAAACTGTGCATTTGTTGTTCGTAGCGACTAGTATTGACCGTTTCGCCAGGTTTCAGGAGCTTGAAATATACTACGCCGGTCTGGTCTCACCATACGCAAATCATTGCCTTTTTTCCTGAACGATTGGGCCTAGGCTTCCATTTTTGCAAATTGGCCGAGCAGGCCCCACGACTTTTGGCGCATAGGATTGCTTAAGTGGATCGATTTCTCATCAGAAGTTACGATTCGGTGCAAAAATGACTTCTTTTCATGCCTGGCGAACAGCCCTTCGCAGGTTACCAGACGCCGTTCTTGCTGCCTTTCGCTCAACTCGTGGGGGACCTATCTGGAAAGCTTTTGGGTCATTCTGAGGCTGTTTAAACGTAGGGAAACAGAACCTTGAGACACCTGGAGCTGTTTCTCGAGTTTCTCCTGCGTTTGGGTACTGTCGTCATCCAACAAAGCTTGCAGTTCAGCGTCCTCGAACTTTTGGTGCGGTTTTCCACGTGGTTCATTATCAAGTTCGAAATCACCACTTTGGAATTTTTTAAACCACCTGTGACACTGTGATTTGCTCAGAGCGTGATCGCCGTGAACTTTCTCGAGCATTCGGTGGGCTTCAGTGGCACTTTTCTTCCAGTTGAAGGCGAACAACAAAACTTCCCGCAAAAGGGCACTTTTTGATTCGGAAATCACCATTTTCCACGGGCTCCAGAAATTTTCCACGATTTGAATTTTTCTAAAACTCCACGCATGCTGATGCCACGTGAGTCAAAAAACAAAATGCCTTCAACAGCGCCACCGTCGGCTCAAATAAAGTTGCACAGCGCCCTCTGGCAGCCATTTTCGCGTTTCATACTAATAGACCTGGTATATATATATATATGTAATATACATATCCTCCCTGCCTTTACAATTTAAAATAATCAACAAGCAATCCAAAGCCAGGTTTCTTTTCAAGCTTTTATTTCTTAAGCTTTTGGGTCAGTATGTCCTTCGACAGGAGACCTAATGTATAATTGGCTGGAAGTGGTACTTGTAGGTCTCCTTTTGAAGGATATAT
>CP092868.1:91875614-91898657 GCA_030710605.1 Cordylochernes scorpioides
TATATAAACTAGAGATATGAAGATAATTAGGAAAAGGTAATTAATCACAAAAAGTACACTGAACGATTTCTCATTAAGTCATCCTATATTCCATAGTTGTTGCTCTTATCGCGTTGTAAATAATTATTTATTGATTTCTTTTAGACGCCCTAACAGTCATTTTGACTTCAGTAATTAACCGACAATATAGCTCTGTATACATTTTTACATAGAATTTTCTGTTATTACACAGAAACGTTGTTCAATTGAAAGATTCTTCATATGACTTTGTCTGACATAACAGAGTCTTAAAATCAAAAAAAGACTGACCACGAGCACATGAGATTTTTATATGACAAAGCGCAGTCTAGTGGAACAGAAATAAACCAAACACAGGTTTGGTATAAAATATAGGTGAAGATATTTTTAGCGAAGTATTGTGTCTAAGGACCTTACAAAGACAAATGTACTTTAATAAACGTCTTTAAAGAGCGGATGAAAGAAACCTGACCTTGGATTGCTTATTCATTTAGAGTTAAATTATAAAGGCAGGGATGAATATGTATTATATATATTTTATGATGAATTTTGTTGATTTGAATTATTTTCTGATGTCTGGATACATAGGAATTTGTGCCAATGCTTTTCAGTATTATGACATTGCAGTCTTGGAAAAATATTTAATCAGAATTTGTTCTTTAATTGTGCTGATAAAAATAAATACATAATTTGAAAAAAATAATACCTGACTTAAAAGGCGCGAAGAATAAAAATAAATTACGTATTTACATATCTACAGAAATATTTGTGCAGGAAAAAGGGAAAAAACAACAATGAATTAATATAGAGCGGAGTGGCAGCCGACTTCAGAGAGTTGTTCTAGAACACAATATATTTTACAAAATTGAGTAAAATTTATACAATATATATGTTGTAATATATTTCAATATATATTTAATATCTTCATATGTAATATAGCTATAGTGTAACAGTCAAAACTGTAGACACAATCCAACTCGCCAGTTTGGCCATCATGTACAAAATGAAATAATAAAATTAGATTGAGCGATAGCCTGCGCCCAGACAGGAGAAAGGTCTCCAATTACACCTTCGGTCCGAAAAACATAGTCGAATTACCACCTGTTTCCATGTGGCACTAGAATAGAGCAGACTCTCTCGACGGCTCGCTGGTCTCTGGCCAATCTCTCTGAGATGACATCCAACATGCCTCGTCCTTTTGTGCTATCCATTCACGCCTGAACCCACTCTGACCATTGTTAACGCCACGACTGCATCTAAACAAACATACCACACTACAGTCATCCTACAGGATAAACACATCACGACATATATATAACAGAGGAATTATATTTTTATAAAATAATTTTGAATAGAATCAGTTTTGCATTTGTTTTGTTGAAATAAGTGCAATTTATGACTAGTCTCTCATCGTGGCAAAAATGACCGACTATGGCCTAGCGAGCCATCACATTCAACCTTCTTATATCAAAAGGCCTTCAATTGGGGTAATTTCCCATCCACTTTAGGTATGAAATTCTGGACATGAGCCATCAACCAGTTAACAGAGGATGAAGTATTTTCCTTGTTTTAAAATATCAAATATTCTTAAAAACGTTTAAAATAATATATAATTATAAAATATAACTCAAATCAAAAATATAAATTCTACCAGGCCGCAGTCACCGTTCGTTGTAGATTAATAGAATGTCGTGGTACATTTGGATGAGGAAAGCGAAGATTAAAACACTCGCCTTTTCAGTGATACGCTAACCTATGCACGGTGGATTCTGTGGAGATGCGTCGGATCTGGAGGCAGTTGGGTTCTACGCTGCATGGAGTATAGGAGTTTCATCTATGCTTCCTTCCTGTGGTGAATCTGCATAAGACTGACGGCCTTAATAAAGCTGTATGTGTGTATGACACAAATCAAACTTCAAGACACTAAAATGAAATATTTAACACCCAATACCTGTACTAAATTATTACTTTTAACGTATGCATACTTCTTTATATTGCCACGTGGAAAATTAAGAAAGACAAACATCAGGATGACACATCTCTCTCTCTCTCTCTCTTGAAGTGACCCGGATTCCCGAAGCGTACTAAAGTCGCGAACATTCCGGAATGACACAGCAATTTATTTAAGGCAAAAACAAACTGAATGATAAAAAACGATAAGTAACGAGGAATGTTTACTGAGTGGCAAAATATAAACATCAAAAATGATACTCTGTTAATAAAATAATAAATAATTTGAGAATACCCGCCATCGGCAGTTCATATAACAGGGTTCCAAGGGCAATTTCGAAGACAATATTTGGATAACACATATCAGGATAATTTGCCTTTTCATAATCGAAACTATGACAAAGAATTAAGGTAGTTGATTATCTATGGATGCGCTCCAGAAGCCTTGGTTACCTATATGTTGTTTGACTTCTCCCAGGATATATAAAATATTGTCGAAATGAATACCCAAAATCAAATACCAATCTTAAAGAATACATTTTTAATTTTAGATAATAAAAGACGTATAGTAGATTGAATAAAATATTTATTTTCCATTGTTTCGGTTGTGACTGAACGCTAACCTATGTCAAGGCATTACCCTCTTGTATAAACAAATTCAGCGCAGCATAGATTTATAATATCACAGTTGAAATAATTTATAAAAATACAAATTAGAGGCGGGAAGAGGGAAATTTGTGTATGAAGCATATTATTATAAAAATTACAATCAGAATAAGTTAAACATAAGTTAACCATTTTTATTCATATAGATTATAAATAAATGTACAGACAAGAAGTCAAAATAAAAATTGGCACAAATGATTAATATGTTTTAAAATATAGAAATAAATATATTTAAAAACCAGAATAAGGCTCAGAGAATTCATAGAAAAAAAAACCATGGAATCAGAAATTGTAAAGTTACAGAAGAACGCCATTGTATCTATCTTTCTCGCAGACGACAACATCCCCACACAAAAGTTAATATTTTGACATATTTTTATTTCCAAATTTGACAAATATGTGTGGAGCCAGATCATTAATCATTTTAATGTTAGATTTATCTACATTTGAATTGGCGCATCAAATAACAATTTATCAATATTTTATTCTAATGCAGCCGATGTGCTGTCAATGGCCATCTTAGATGGTAATTTAGAAAAAATACGCTCGCCTTCCTTTGTTAAATAAATGTTATATATTAGATACAAGATAAGAAGAATAATTTATCTAGAATTCGGGAGTTTCTCGGAATTTATTACCGAATTACCCAAGAGAATATATTTGTCCCTTCTCACCATAACCTTCTCTTAAGAATTTCTGCGTTAGAAAGAGAGAGATTGAGATTGAAACTACTTTATTAAAATGTTCATATAAGATTATATAAGGGTAAATACAATATTGAATAAACATGAATATGAATAAGATTATATATACGAATAAGGATGGAAATATCTTTATTTGCGGGGCTGCTAACCAGAATGGATGATTTTTGAACCCCAATGGCCGCATAAGGCGGAATATATACAAAACACTATGACCAGGCTGGGGAAGCTAGGGACAGGATCTCCGTCAGGGAAGAGGCAGGTTAGGCCGGAGTATAAATAAGAATAAATATAGATAAATAAATGTAAAGTATAAAATTGATAAATATACATATATATAAAATATATACAATGACTTCATTGGTAGTGCCCACCGCGGGAAAGACTCCGCCACCGATGGACTGCAAGAGTTCTTTCCCACAGAGTGGGCAGGTCGATGAGAGAGAGAGAGTGATAAAGGAACTTAAATAGGTTTTGAGGTTTGTAGATGACCGTTTGTTACCTATTATAATTTAAAAAACATATTTAGTCTTTAATTTGCCAAGAAGCTTTCTTTCGTTATTGCATGTGCGGTGGATAATAGTATTTAGCAATTATTTGTGTCCTACCCAAATCAAAGGACAAAGTGGGCTTGACATTCGGAAATTGACGCCATATTGTTTCTCAGAGCTATATAACTTTATCAGCAATCGCCAGAGTCCAATGTGCGGGGTTCTTTATTTTTTCTATCTTTGCAGGTGTATTGAGAGATTTTTATAGAAAATGAGCAGGTTTCTCTTGTATGATGATTTAGATCATTAATTTTTCCTACTTAACCAGGCTTCTGCAAGGCGATCTAAAAGCTCTAATCTGTTGATGAGATGTTTCCTTGGTCCATTTATTAAAGGTTTCATGGGAAAACTGATGCAGCGGTGACTCCATGCCTTTCGTATCTATATACCGTTGAGCCTAAAGTACGTGCAGCCGCCTTTTGACGCTGTTTCCAACTTTAAGGGCAAATGAGTACCCTCTTTCTTCACAAATACAACTGAATAAATAAAAATTACCATCAAATGGTGTGGCATGATATACCTTTAGGATGATAAAGGTTCATAAGACCGAAATGTTGATGATTTTCTGATCAAGGCTATATATATAAATGGTGTGGCCACTGGACATGAGTCGGACCTGGAGACTGTTGTTGGGTACTGCGTTGTCTGGAGTATTGGAACTCCATCTTATGCTTCCGTTCTACCTGTGGTTAATCTGTATAAGACCGGTGGTTTTAATATATTTTCTCCTGGTTTGTATTTCTCCTAAATAAACTCTGACTAAGGATTTCCATCTTCTTAGACTTTTAGAATCTAGGCGGTGAAAGCCACCTTCCCTCAGGATAGTCCTATATGGAGACAATATAGTAGTTAATGACGCCACACATTGTCCCAAGAACACCCAAATAACACTTCAACTCTTATATCATGGATATATATATATTCAATATAATTGAAGATGTTGATATTCACCATTGGGTAGCAGTTCACCCAAAGACAGTTTATAGGCTCAAGTTCTATCATATTAAACATACTCATGTATATTCATTATATCAACATTGAATATGAAGATGTATGTATTCTCCACATATATATAGAGTGATACAGTGGGATATTATAGGAACCAGCCGTTTGTGTCAACCAAAGACCAAATGCCGTTCTATTTATTTGTCCACATTCCTCCATTTATTAAAAAAAGGTAATCAGAGATCGGGGTAGAGGCCGAATGGTTCGGACACTCGTTAACTCGCCTAATGGTACTTGGGCTCAGTCCAGATGGCCCCAACGCTAAAATTTTTTGCTTCTTTTATTTTTGCGCTAGAACGGGAGGTCAAAATATTATTTAGGGATTTAATAAAATAACGAAATATATATTTATCCCAATTAAATTCTCAATTTGTCAGAAGTAAGGTGATTTGAAAACTCTTTGAAGTAATTGATAACTAATTTATAAGAAAGTTTAACTTATTTTGGCACGATTATTTTGGTATGATTCTTTTAATAATAAATAAATTATAAACATTGCATTAAGGGCGGTAGAAATTTGATTTTTAAAAGAATCATACGCGTCACAAATAGTGCTAATGCATTGTATGAATACCTAATTTATACTGGGGATATTTTTTTAAATAGTGTTTATCCTATGTCAGCTGTAGCAATGTAGAAATATGTAAATACAAGTCTCTTCTCTTTGAACCTTTTATCTAGAAATTGCACACAAACATTAAAATAGTTGTGAAATATACAACTTATACCTTTAATAAAGGTATTAAAACAATGCACTAATTGAAGACATTAATGCATTTCCTTGATTATCTATTACCAGAAGGCCAAATTTCGGATCAATAAATACAAGTAATACTTGTAATACTGTTGGCTTCCGTAGGCGTTTCTTACTGGGAAAAAGAAAGAGAGGATCCAATAAAATAATTTAGTAGTGTTTATTTGAACAAAATCATCATAGTGAACAACACATATAACAGAGAGTACCGTCGTCTTCCGGGTATTCCTTCTACTGGGGAGCTCGGATTCTATATTCTGTGCGTTTATAATCTGTTTATCTGTGGCTCTCTGGTCGGGATGGCGCCTACATTCGGCCATTCCTGGATTTCAGTCGTCCTCGATTGAACCTTGCGTTGCAGGAACGTCGTAGGTTGCGTCGGGGGCTATCTTCTACTTCTGGCTCCTCGTCCGGACTTTCTTCTGTAGCTGAGTCATTAATTCTATTTTGTTCTCCTACTGTCCTATCACACGGGTCCTTTCGAAAGATCTGGATCAGGTCTCTCAATTCAGGGTCGGAATGCTGAATCATCAAGATTTGTTCTTCCAGTGTGATTGTGAGGCACACTTCAAGGTTTTTCTCCGCGATTTCCTCCATCGTGTCTCTAGGGTCGTCGACTGGAGCTCTACTCATTCCGTCTACGTGGGCCATCTTCTCCCCTGGTTTATGTCGAATTTCGAAATCGTATTCCTGAATCAGATTGTACCATCGCGCTATCTGAGGATTTGTAGTCTTCTTCGCGTTCATGTAGACCAGTGCTTGGCAATCTGTAACCACTGTAAACTTGATTCCTACGAGGAACTGACGTAGTCGATCCAAGGTCCACACTATCGCCATCAGCTCCAATTTGCTTGAGTGGTACATCTTCTCGGCCTCTGTTGTCTTCTTGCTCACACAGTAGACCAAGCGCCATTTGCCGTCTTCGTCCATCTGTAGCACCATTCCTGCTAATCCCTCAGCACTCGCGTCGCAATGTACTTCTGTCTTGAGTTCAGGGTTGTAATGAGCTAGTACCGGATATTCGACCAGATCCTTTCGTAGTCCTCCAAATGACCTTCGCTGTTCTTCCTTCCATTCAAATTGTGAACCTTTCTTCGTAAGTCTGCTTAGCGGTTCTGCTTTCCTCGCGAAGTCCTTTACAAATCGTCTGAAGAAGTTCGTCAGTCCCAGAAAGCGTCGTATGTCGTGGACATTCTTGGGTTCTGGAAATTCTTCTATCGCTTTGATCTTTCTTGGGCCTGGCTTAAGTCCGCCTGTACTGATGACATACCCTAAGAACTCAACTTCCCTCCTTCCGAACTCACATTTGGAGGGTTTCAGTGTCAACTTCGCTGATCTTATTCTTTCGAGGACTTCCCTCAACCTTTCGATCATCTCCCGCCAATCCTTTGCCGGGATAATCACGTCGTCGAGATAGCAGAATGCCTTCTTGTTCAGCAGTGGACCTAGGACAGTGTGCATCAGTCTTTGGAATTCAGCTGGTGCGTTGGCGAGTCCAAAAATCATCCTTTCGAATTGACCTGTATCATCTGGGGTGATGAATGCTGTCTTTAATTTTGCCTTATCGGTCAGTGGTATCTGCAGATATCCATGCGCCAGATCCAGAGTGGTGAAGAATTTCGCATTCCTTAGGCCTTCCAGAAGGTCGTCTATCCTTGGTAATGGGAACTTGTCCTTAACTGTTTGAATGTTGAGTCTCCTATAATCTACCACCAGACGATGATCTCCAGTTTTCTTCCTCACAAGTAGGACGGGACTAGCGTAGGGTGATCTAGTTTCCGTGACTATTCCATTGTCCTTCCACTCTCTGACAATCTCCCTGATTGCTTCGCGTTCACTTGCAGTCGTCTTATACGGTCTCAGACAGACTGGCTTGCTTCCATCAACCTCCTTAATGTCCATCTTGGTGACATCGGTGCACCCTAATTCCTCCATGCCAAGAGCGAAACAGTCTCTATACTCGTTTACTACATCTAGGATTTCTTGTCTCTCTTTCGAAGTCAGAGAATGATTGACGTTGATGTCCTCAGGCAGTATGGGGCGCTTACGTTTCATTTGGTCTTGTCCTTCCCTCTTCTCTTCATTTTTAGTCTGAAACGAATCCTCTGCGACGTCCAGGTTAACAACAATATCATCAAGGTTCAGTAGTTCAACCCGCCCTACACATTGGTTCTTCCTTACTCTCAACTTGCCCTTGCCAGCTGAGATGATGGGTACGGTCGTCTTTCCGTCGACCACTTCCAATAGGGAATCGACACAGGCGTCATCTACTCCTGTGAACAATACATATCCGTCCTTTACCTCGTCTGTGATTGCACTTGTAAAGTTAATGGAGTCGCTCTCCAACTGAACAGTTTCGGTTGCTCTCAGTTCGATGCGACGCGACTTGATTTCCTCTTGCAGATTAGTAAACGGAAATTCGGATGAATAGCCAATATGCAAGTTTTTACCAATTCTGGCGAAGGATACGTAGGGCAGATCTGTCCATGTTCTTCTAATTAATAGGTCATAGGGTTGGGCACCATCGTTGACAATGAATACAGTGATTTCCCTTCCGACGATGCCATCAATCTCCAGGTCGACTGTCGTCTTCCCAACGGTCCTGGCAGCTGGTGCAGTCTGGTTACCGATGCCGTACAGACTAGTCGAGTCTGGTTCGATGTCGACGCTGATCCTCCTTGCGACCGATTCTCTCATTAGACAACTGCTGCTCCCGGTGTCTATCATTGCCTTCACGGTTTCCTTGTTGTCGATCTTGACATCCTTCAAATATACATCTGGCGGGACAGTCTCCAGTCCTTCGACTTCCAGGTTGGCTACTTTTAGTCCTTCTTTGGGTCTTGTGCAATTCCTTTCCTTGTGTCCCGTTTGACCGCATCCTCGGCATGTCAACGTAGTCCTGGGTGCTGGGCAGTCTCTGGCAATGTGTCCAAACTGATTGCAGTTGAAGCACTTCGGTTCTCCCTTGTCGTTTCTGATCGTACGGTTGACCATTCTCCTCAAGGTGTTAGGGTACGTTTCACTGATTTCGTTCCTTGCAGCGTCTTGACCCGAAACATTCGTTCCTTGTTTAGTCTCTTTAACTTCGCTTTGGTTGGGGAATCTCGCAGATTTCTGCTGAAACGACGGTGGTATGAGGTGTTTCGCATTCCAATGCGGAGGTCCCATCTCGGTGCGAACATTTTCGTACTCGTCCAGTTTATCCGCCAACTCATCTGGGTTGTTTAACTTGGTCCAATCGTCAATGAGATGATTACGCAGCACATTTGGAACTTTTTTCTTTAGCTGGTTAGTGACGGACAAATCCTTTAGGGCGTCGAAATTTTCCACGTTCATTCCTTCGATCCATTCGTTGAAATATCCTCGCAATTCGAAAGCGAAGTCTCTCCAGGAACCCTTTTGAGATCTCTCGTGCTTCTCGAATTTTTGTCTGAATTGTTCGGGGCTCAACTTGTACCGTTTTAGGAGCAACCTTTTCACGAACCTATAATCGCCGCTTTGTTCTTCTGTTTCCCGAGCGATTAATTGAGTCATTTCGTAAGGTAGCAATCCTAGGAGGCTGAACGCCCATTGGTCTTCATCCAATCCTAGTCGCTTTGCCTGTCTTTCGAAAAGAATTAGGTAAAAACTCAAATCATTGTCCTTCGACTCGTACTTGGGCATCAGTTTACGTATCTCGTAATGTGCGTCATTGCTGGTACTTCGAGACGTATCGTTGTTTCCGCGTGTAGTCTGGATGCGCAGCTTCTCAAGCTCGAATTCCATTACCATTTGTTCTTTTCGTTCCCGATCCTCGATTCGTTTCCGATCCTCGATTCGTTCCCGCTCCTCGATTCGTTCCCGATCCTTGATCAGAGTCTCCAACAGTTGTTTTGCGAATTCTTCTTCGTAGGATTGGCTATTCAAAATAAGGTGTTTTAAGTCGACGATCCTGCTCTCTGGCGGTACTACCTCGCCGAGTTCATACGCCAACTTGCTCAAATCGCATTTCCTTACTTTCGCTAAATAAGTCATGTTTTTCAAAAGGAAAAATAAACAAGGCAAAAATTTTTAAAATAAACAAATAAAACTGACTAAACCAGATACGTACTGTTTCAATTATTTCTTTAAACGAAATCAACTTTTCTTTGGTAATTTTGAGACAATGCTTTTTTTTTTTCTTTTTACCGCGATACTTTGCGATAATACTTTCTATTTGTTTCTTCAATTTACTTTAAAAATACTTTCTTTAGAATACTTTACTTTACTTTAAAATACTTTCTTTAGAATACTGTACTTTACTTTAAAATACTTTCTTTAAAATACTTCACTTTACTTTAAAATACTTTCTTTAAAATACTTCACTTTACTTTAAAATACTTTCTTTAAAATACTTCACTTTACTTTAAAATACTTTCTTTAAAATACTTCACTTTACTTTAAAATACTTTCTTTAAAATACTTCACTTTACTTTAAAATACTTTCTTTAAAATACTTCACTTTACTTTAAAATACTTTCTTTAAAATACTTCACTTTACTTTAAAATACTTTCTTTAAAATACTTCACTTTACTTTAAAATACTTTCTTTAAAATACTTCACTTTACTTTAAAATACTTTCTTTAAAATACTTCACTTTACTTTAAAATACTTTCTTATCGAGATGATTTTGCAATAATATTTTACCGAGGTGACTTGTAATAATACTTTTAGGAATAGGTAATTAAATTTCGTACATACCATGCAACTCCTCTTACGTTGATCGGTCACCGCGCCACGTCCTTCTCGTTTCCAAATTATTCCAGTGAATCTTCAATTTTCTTCAGGACTATCCCACTTCTGAATTTCTGTTGGCTTCCGTAGGCGTTTCTTACTGGGAAAAAGAAAGAGAGGATCCAATAAAATAATTTAGTAGTGTTTATTAGAACAAAATCATCATAGTGAACAACACATATAACAGAGAGTACCGTCGTCTTCCGGGTATTCCTTCTACTGGGGAGCTCGGATTCTATATTCTGTGCGTTTATAATCTGTTTATCTGTGGCTCTCTGGTCGGGATGGCGCCTACAATACCAACTTTGGATAATTCGACCAAAGTGCATACCACGGTCTGGTTGTGGCATAACTACAGCGGCCTCCTCCATTAAATAACATCATACAAGGGAGATTTAAAATATTAAGCCATGAGGCAGTGTAAAAATATTTTCTTATATCCTATATTTCCGTCAGATAATATAAGAAGCCAATTGGGTTAAAGGAGTTGGAATATATGTTAATATTTGAAAATAATTAAGCGCATGTGTAAATCCAACTCGTTCTGCACGGGTTTCACATCAAATTGTTTTTACTTATAAAATATTCTAAAAATTATAAACCATTTGAGGGGAACTATTCTTTCCTATATTTATTAGAAAATCACATATTTTATATTTTAATATATAATCCTACAATTCATCGAAAATATCGTTTAAAGACTGATCTATTTGGAAATTTAAGGAATTAATTTACAGCTATCAATTCTATACAACTATACAGAGTGCGGAGTTATTTGAGAACAAAATGATGTTCATGGAGAAAAATAAATAGACAAAGAAAAGAAAGAATTTATTATATATTAAAGTTACATGTAGATGGACAAATACACCTTAAGGACGACATCATTCAATGAACCTGCCATCAGCGGCAATAACAGCTTCGCTGTCGAAACCGACTGCAGACAGTAATGAGATGAGTCTTTAGGATGTTTGCCATTGTATCCATTATAGCAGCTCTGAGAGCTGTGTTGTGGGAATGACTATTGGAGTCCCTCTCAACTACACCCCACACATAATAGTCCAGCGGATTGACATCTGGTGAGCTGGGGAGACAAACGTTAGGTGTGACATGGTCATTAATTTTCTCGGTCATCCATTCTTGAGTTGTTCTGGCTGTATGAGATGGTGCTGATTCTTGTTAAAAACAATACGGCTTCCTACATGGTACAGTAGAGATCCAAGGATACTGTGCTAACACCTCGGTGTAAATATCGGTATTGACTCTGGCACCTGGAGTAAGGGAATGTGGAGGCATCATATAACCTTCACTACTAGCAAAACCAAGAACCTGATTGGGGATAAATAAGGCTGGAAATTTGGTTTGCATGACTGTAGGTACCTCATCAGGGCTTTTACACAGCTACCTATCATTTTGCGGTTGACCTTCTGGGCCTTAACAAAGTTCTTCACGCCTGAGAAAACCCAGACCATTCCTGTATTCTCGGGATGTTTGAGCTTGTTCAAAAGGCGCTTGCCTCTGGTCAAGCTGTTCATCTTGATTCTTTCGGACATAAACTGTCCTCTCCGCATCACGTATGATTTGTAACGGAGGTCCTCATGAACCACATGTCAGATGGTAGCCTCATCAACCTGCCGTTCTCTGGCGAGTGCTCTCATCGATTTACAAGGTCCTCATCGATGGATACAGCTCATAAAGTCTGACACCTAGATACTGTCAGAACGACGAAAATATTGTTTCGATTTTAAAACTTCTGCCACATCACCCTTTGCAGATCCCAATTATCTTTTAACATTGAAAACAAATGATTGGGCGACATTCAATAATGCAGCAGTATCTGAATCAGTGTGTACTGCAGCCAAGGAGACAATAACAGCATGCTTCTTCATTTCCTGCGTAAGATTAGGTTCTACCATGTCTACATGCAACAGAAAAAAACTATGTTATTATAACACGCAGGAAAGTGTAGCTCCTATATTCTACTAGTACGTTCTCAAATGGCTGCCGCGTCCTGTAAATACATATTGGAATGTTACAGGAGACTATGCGAAATAAATGCCCAGAAAGATGGCAGAATAAAGATTTGTGGCTTCATCATAATAAAGCACAGCCACATATGTGGCATTAAGTGTTCTCTTATTAAACACCTCTGTGCTTTCATAGCACCGAAAATGTCTTTTTTATTTATTGAAAATTAAAAATGGAATTTATCATAATTTTGACACGTTTTGACTCTATACATGTCATTAAAGAGAAATCTCTGTACGTTTTATGAGGCATAAAGAAAGACGAATTCTCCAAGGGTTTCAAAGTTAGAAAAAAATGTAGCAAAGGGGCATTGATGAATAAGGGTCTTATTTTGAAACTTTGTATGAATAAAGCTATATATTTAGTGCTGGAACCTTGTATATTGGGGTTTCCCAACTATCCAATAATATCTGAATTTGAAAGGGTTAATGGTAATTTCGAAAATATATAATATATATAGATCTTACCGCAAATGCACACATATCACAAATAACATGTATACGTAATCTTCCAACTCTACAGATTGGTACATTAGAGTAGAAAGCATCCTTTTTATTTATAAAAATTAGTTCTGAATTAAATGAACATTTCGAAATACAGTTAAACCTGTCTATAGCGCCCTCTCTGAATAGCGTCTTCCTCTCTATAGCGCCCGATTTTAAATACGTAGTACGATGCGATTTACATTAAAAGTGACCTGTTTATAGCGCCCTAGTTTGGTGAGTCCCCAGAGGGGGCGTTATAGACAGTTTTAACTGTATATATTCGGATTTAATTTTTGATTACATATTCACATTCTAAGCAATTTTAATTAAATTATTGTATTTATTAACAGCATCTCTTTCTCTCTATGATGCATTAGCGCTCCATATGTTATAGGAAATCTGAACTATTTTAAACGCGCATGATTCTTTTGAAAATAAATGAACTTTCTACTGCCCTTATTGCAAATATAAAATAATGGAAGGACCTGGCTCATCAGTGGTGAACTCTCCCAGCGGTTTCTCCAGTTTAATCTACCATACCGCTGTAATATTTTATTTTTCAGTTTTACCTTAATACCGATACCGAAGCTAGACTCTTGGAAAGGGTATTTTAAAATGAATTATAGACATTAGCTTTGAGGAAAGTTGAAATACATATAATCATAAATCATTTTAGAAATGGTATTTATGAAAACTATGGACCATTTTCTACTGCCCTTATTACAATGATAAGATTCCACCCTTCAGTGTAGAATATAAAAGCAGAAATAAACAATACAGCATTGGAGCTCTAAAGAAGCGATCTGGTCGATTAAATTGGTGAAACCGCCGGGAGGGTTCACCACTGATGAGCCAAACACTCCCAATATTTTCATCGCAGTAAGGACAGTAGAGGTTTGGGTTATTTGTGAAAGAAACACTCCCGTCTTGATGTTTTCATTTATTGTGTATAGATGGCGGGTTATTGATTTGTATTAGAACATTGATTAATTTACAAAATATTCATACGCGTTAAAATAGGTCAAATTTTATTAAAGAAATTTATTTCTCTGTAAAGCTCCAATTATTATTTCAATAATTCGATTATTTTAATTGCGGTGTCACATGATAGAGATGTGATGCACGTACCTAAATGTTGTTAACCAATCAGGAAGCTCGAGGAAGAAGTTGCCTAGAGGCAAAGATTAATCTCGGCACCAGGAATCTCGGAGCAGATCTAGCCGGAAGCCGAAGTTTGGGAGGAAGCCAAGTTGTTGTTGGTGTAATCATAACTCCCGATCTCTCCAGGATTGGATTCCAGCGTGGGATGTCTTGAGGAAGTTAACACAACATCTGGAAATATTCATTTCAGTTATTATAGACTGTATCTCTGTGAATTTGTAAGAGATATAAATATATAGATAGAACAAATATTCACAATACCTTGTCGAAATAAAAACTGCTTCAGAGGATAAGTTTATTGCTTTATTTATATATTCTCTCAAACTTTCGGGCATTATAAAAACCCTTCTACAAGACTATATGACAAATATATACTAATATTGATGGGTTCACAATACCCGGAAGTTTAAGAGAATATATAAAAAAAAGAAAGAAACTTGTCTTCGGAAGCCGTTTTCCATTTTTAATATCATTTATAATTTGGATGAATTCATATTACGACCGTTTATCTTTATTTATTTATCTAACAACCAATAATTTGACTGATTCCATTTGAGCCATTTTCCTAATATTCAAAAATATAATAAAAATTATGATTTTCTAGAAGAATCTCCATAGGAATTTGTGGAATCGTAGTTTCAGGATGATGAGATCTCTGTTACTAAATGACAGAGTCATATTAAAACATAACTCATTTATATAATCTGTCAATAATTGTTCAAAGATGGTAAATAATCATCTTCCCACACTTTAAAAATCAGCAAAGAAATGTTTATTAAAGGCAATATATGTATATACAGTTAAACCTGTCTATATCGCCCCCTCTTGTGACTCACCAAAATAGGGTGCTATAAAGAGGGGGTGCTATAGACAGGTCACTTTTAATGTAAATCGCATCGTACTACGTATTTAAAATCGGGCGCTATAGAGAGGAAGGCGCTATTTAGAGGGGCGCTATAGACAGGTTTAGCTGTTTAAAAATAAATTAGGCATATCTAAAAAAGCTCATGATACTGGTCAGGATATGCCTCATTTATTTTTAATATCAACATTTGACCTTTTTTATTTGTAACTAATATCCAAAAGAGTCTTCATATCTCCTATTTAATTCTAAGCATCCTTTTTTATAGGTCGAAGAGGTTTGGTCCTGCAGTCATTACATTTAAAACGGCTGAACCTGCTGCTCAGGTCTTCATCTGAAGAGGCCTGCCTGAGTACCATCCTCTTTTCATTTGGTCTAACCTTTATGGTCTTCATTCCTCCTATTAATAAGAATAATATCAAAAAACATTTCACATACACAGGAAAAGTGAATAGTTACAAAGACCTAATGAAATGTGACAATGACATGTTACCGTATTCGATCAATGCCGACTCCTCGCTAGGCTTTCTCCTTTATATTGTTTTCTCTTGCTACACTCTCTATTCAAACCTTAAATAGTAGTATATTTTGGGTTCATTCAATTACCATATCATCTTGTATTGTGTCCTCCATTTTTACACTAGATTGTTTTTTAAAATAGGCTTAAAAATCACAAAAATAAAAAAGCTATCTTCTTTAGATAAGAGAGAAGATAAAGAGAAAACTTCTCTTTCTCTACTTAGCTTAATTTTAATATTTGGAAAATAATTATTGTAATATACCTTATAATAATATTATAATATACTCTGTTTAATTAATCTATTTTTGATTGTTTGGATTTGGAAGCACTGTAATTATTGTTGTTGTTATGAATCTATTAAAAAAAGTGTACGTTTGACATCAAAAAGATATATAATAAAAATTAGTTTATTAAATTAATAAACTAATTTTTATTATATATCTTTTTGATGTCAAACGTACACTTTTTTTAATAGATTCATAACAACAACAATAATTACAGTGCTGCCAAATCCAAACAATCAAAAATAAATTAATTAAACAGAGTATATCATAATATTATTATAAGGTATATTACAATTGTCATGGTTTTCTCTTTGCTCTTTTCAATAAAACTATCTCTAAGCTTATTCTTTTCTACCCAGCCTATGACGTGTAACGACCGAAACTTTGCTGGAGTTTTTTTTTTTTCTTTTTTTTTTCTATTACATGCTATATACTTATTATATATTTATATAACAAACTTTCTATGTTTAAATTAAACTAGAAATTTATAAAATTTGTTATTCTATTAAGGGATTTATTTGATACAGAATTAGCTTGCTGTTCTGACTCAATTTTATATTCGAATCTGTTAAACCTAATTTATTATATATCACTTGACTTTGATTCTCCAAATTTACTCTCAATATACACATATATTTAAATATATCGTTTAGTACTTTCGATGTTATCAGTGGATCTATAATTTAATTTGTTAGTTTCAATCATTTTATTGGATTTGTATTCCCACTTCTTTATATTAGTCAAGTTTATTTAAATATATAAAATTCAATTTATTGAGAATAAGCGTCAGACTTTCTTTAACTTTATTTTTCTTATTTAGAGTCCCAGCTAATGTTCGACGTGAATCAATTCCAAGTAGTCTAACAAGGGCCATAGAAGTGGGCACCAATAATGTCTATCATCCGGCATTAACCTAATGGATTCGGCAAGAACTTTTAGCATTCTTTTAAATTTCAATCGCATTTTCTTGTCTCCTGTCGAAATTGGGACAAATGGATTTCTGGACGAACGCTCATTTGGTTCTCCCGCCGACAGATTTAAGAGAGTTTTATTCAATCCCCAGAATAGCGCTACTTGTCTCTCTGCAATACTTAACTGAAGTAGAACATTCTAACTTTGTATCGAATAATTGCTAACACTTTAGATTTTCTGACAGATTGAGGGATTTATTTGGATTGTGTACATTTGATTCGTTTATGAATGAAATTTCAAATTTCCACTTTTTCCGTAGTGTTCGATTGTGCCACCTCTACCCATTTGATGGATTTACAGCTCAAACAAATGTTTATTACACTTGTCATTCCATCAGTAGCCGAGGGGATATCTTTTCATAATGCCTGCAGTAGAAAACTAGAAATGTTTATGGTTTTCAGGATGCTAGACATAGTCTCATCGAATGTCTTTTGTAGATTACAGAAATCAGGATGCGATAAATTTCACCGATTTGAGATCTTTAAAAAACAAAAAATTAAACATGAAAATATATTGTCTTATAAATAGGTCAGAATTATTAATTATTATAATCACAGTACAATGTAGGTGGTGGTGGTGTCTTGTCCGTGAAGCAGGTCAGATCGGTCCATACACCCTGATCACAATACCGGCCAACTGAAGTGCCGTATGGATGTCCTCTTCTGGATTGATGTCTGCCACATATAGGGCTGCAAGGATGGCAGGGTATATATGGTCCGGGGTGAGTTGAGTGTTGTAACAGTTATTGTAGTTCCTGTAGGATCTTGTGATATCTGGTTTTATCTTCATTTACAATGTAGGTTTATATCTTTATAAGTTCTATAAAGCCCTTATATACGCACTCTATGAATATATAATAAAATGATAATTCGCACTTGTTCAGCGCAACTTTCCCTCACGTATATCGTCTGGATATTGTTGCTGATAAATGAATTTTATTCAAGAAACTCGGCTTTTTATTCTACATACACTCGGGTAAAATATAGATGAAAAAACACATTAACCAATAGTTTGAGTAGTATTGAATATAAATACCAGTTGGCAAATTAAGACATTTTCTTTTCAGAATTAGAAAGAATAGAGGTACACAGAGCTATCTTAGCTGGTTTTATTATTAAATAAAGGCAGGGAATGTGTTATGTCTTCCTCACAACGATCTACGTTACAGAATTTACATTTCATCAAACAAACTATTAAAATATTTAAATATTTAATAATAAACAATTACTTTGATTTCACTCTAAACAAATTTCTCGCGACAGTATAAATATATTTTCCAATTATAAACACACATGTGTGTTTTAAATAAATAAATAAATAAAGAGATATGCTCCTATTGCTTTTAATAATTTCCTCTATGTATTATTTAGTAAAAATATTTTGATGGTGTATCTATAGGTTCCTAAATTACTAGGTGAGAAGAAAAGATGTATTTTATCTTAATCTAAATATTTAAAATTTATTCCTGCTAGATTAAAATCCAATTCCACGCTGGTGAAAGTCCAAAACAACAAAATAAAAACACAAAGATAAGCCGCAAATGTTAGAGATCAAACCTCTACTTAAAAATCTTTCACCAAGACCTCAACAAAAAGAAGGATGTTTTTATATATTTTGAGCTCATAAAGAAAGTGATCCGCAGGCAAAAAGTTGTTGTTTAAAAGAAGAAGGGATTTCCTTATCAAACACTTTTATTTAGGGATAGAACAAGATGAATTGCTCTTCGAGACGCCTCTATTTTACCATGTGGAGCCTATACGGGGCTCGTCTTAACACGCCATCGTGCAGATCGCTATGAAAATACGTATATTATTGAAACCAATTTCGTATATTACTCATCAATAACTTGTGATCTATGAAAATCATAATACAATATGAAATTATTCACATAATATTTGGTTGATTTTCATTGATAATCAGAGAAAAGAACTCTTAGGCGACTTATTCTTGTCTCAATCTGATAGTCAACAAATAAATAATTGGATTAATACAAATATGTTTGATCAAGGTTTTTGGTTTATATGATTCTACAAAAGCGCAGTCACCGTTCGGATGAGATTAAAATAATCGCCGAATGTCGTGGTCCATTTGGATGAGGAAAGCGAAGATTAAAATTCGGCTGATTCCACACTCGCCTTTTCAGTGATACGCTAAACTATGCACGGTGGATTCTGTGGCCACTGGACATGAGTTGGACCTGGAGGCTGTTGTTGGGTTCTGCGCTGCCTGGAGTATAGGAGCTCCATCCATGCTTCGTTCCTGTGGTGAATCTGTATAAGACTGGTGGTATAGCTGGTAAGGCTGTGTGTATTACTAATCAGTGAATTAATTTTAATAAAGAGCTAAGGATTCTTCTCTTTACTAAAAGCGTAGTATTTGAACTGAAGATACATGTAGATGCATAGAAATATTCTACAATAAAATTGGAGTAGAGAGAGAGAGAGTTATAAAGTATTTTCCTTATAGGTATAAAGATTCTTTAAAAGTTTTATTTAACGACTCAATATTTTGTTCATCCTCTCTCTCTCTTAAAACATTTATTTTCCTAATTTTAAAAATGTTCATAATATTAGGGGTTACAATATTTGTATAATCCTTTTTATTAGAAAATAGAAGAACATTTTGCGAATACATTTGACACACATAAGAGTTAGATTTCGAAATTATGGACTATAAAATCAAAATAAACCACATCATATTAATTATATTAACACAAAGCAATAACGCGCCATCTATACATATAAAATGAAAGGATCTAAAAGCACGAATGTTTCTTTTATACATAATACAAACTTCTACTGCCCTTATGCGATGAAAAAATATATTGGGAGGGCTTGGCTCATCAGTGGTGAACCCTCCCAGCGATTTCGCCAATTTAATCCACCAGACCGCTTCTCAGAGCTAATACTGTAGCACTGAAGGATGGAATCTCAAAAATGGTTTTCAAGAAAACTATGGACATGAGCTTATAGGACAATAGAATTACATTCAAATATTTGCATCGAGCAATGCTCTTCCTCAAACAATGAAGACAAGGCCAGTTAGGCATAAATTAACAGGCATATATAAAACGAAAGGATTTAAAAGCACGAATGTTTCTTTTATGCATAATACAAACTTCTACTGCCCTTAATTATTAATGATCTCATCAATTGTATACAATTATATAAAGGGAAATCTTTTTTTAAAAATCCCTCGTGAAATACATCAGTATGGAGCGGCTTCGACTTCCTAACTTTGAAACTTCCTCATTGATTTGACAGATGAGGGCGTTGATGAAAGCCAATGTTTCCAAATCCGTACATGGTTAGCTCTTCTTGATTAATAAAGAATTGGTATTTGGCCAATTTTGTGAAATACTCAAATATGAATGATTAGTTGATATTTTAACGAATAAATTTACTGGAAATTGTTTCTTTTCAATAATATCATCAAATATTATCTTTACAGACATTATTGAAATGATAATGGCAATGAGAGGGCTTGGCTTATTCAATAACTTATATTATTGCAGCAAGGTCTGCACAGATATACGATATTATAGAAAAGAAACACATTTACAGTGAATTTATTTGTTAAAAATTTCAATTATACATAGATATTTGAGTATTTCATAAAATAATATCATTTCTTGAATAATCAAGAAGAGCTAACCTTTCCCAGTAAATTTATTGGTTACAAATATTATCGATGGATGTCAATTGAATTTATAAATTTAGTTGATATTTATTGGTATGGCGCAAGCCATCAGCAACTTTTATTTTCACGATCAGTAGATGCTTTTTATACTAATTTATCCATCTGATCTTTGTATAATTTCAATTTTGTGCTATTTTTCACAGAGTGAGTTTGAGTTTAAAACACATTTCATTGGTTATTTCTTCGGAATGTGATATCTATGAGCAAAGGATACACCTTTTTTTTCTGAAATTGCACTAAAAATAATGATTCGTTATAAAAGACTTAGGGACATAGGTTGATATACACGTATATCATCCTATTATACGTTGTACCATCCTTCCCCGCACGATTCTCTATAAGTAAATAGTTAAACCGTTGTGTTAAAGCTCGGAATCGGATGTTCTAAGAGTGAATCTATTTGTAACATTAAAATTGACTGTTCCACTATGTTTTATTAAACATTAATATTTTGTATTTTCTACTTTTTCCATTTGGATGAGGAAAGCGAATATTAAAACGCGGCTGATTCCACACTCGCCTTTTCAGTAATACGTTAACCTATGCACGGTGGATTCTGTGGCTACTTGAAATGCGTCGGACCTCGAGGTTGTTGGGTTTTGCGTTGCCTGGAGTATAGGATCTATGCTTCCTTTCTTCCTGTGGTATATCTGTATAAGACCGTTGGTCTTAATAAAGCTGTATTCTTGTGTGTGTATTGTCTCATTTATGAATAAAGACTTTCCCAAAACTAATTCCAAAATATAAATTACTGCAGCAAATTTCTAAAGCATCAGGCTATTATTTCCGCTATTATGGTCTAGCCTGTGTGTGTTGTTTGTTTTCCCAGCAAGTAACTTCATAGAGAGAAAGCCTATTGTAAGGCGTTCGCTCTAATGAATTTAGGGTTGGAGATTGGTTTGAACGCCTTTGATTAATTCTATATAATCCGCTTAAACTATTTATTTATTACAAAACACACGCTATATCTTATGTGGATATTTTCGTGTAAATGTTTAAAATATATTTTATGTTCACAGTTTAAAAAAATATGTATACAAATTAATCTAGTTTTTTATAGAGTGTGGAAATTTAGTTGAATTTACATTTTAGAGCGATAATTAAGCAAGAAAGAAAGTTTATTTACACGAGCATATTAACAACAAAATTTGAAATATTGATAAAATTAATCAATAAAAATATAAATGGAATAAATATGTATTATTTTATGATACATTATCGCGCCTTCTGTTATGACAATTCGAAACTATTATAGACGCGTATGATTCTTTTAGAAATTAAACAATTCTCTACTGCCCTCACTTCAATGAAAAATTAATGGGAGGTCCTGGCTCATCAGGAGTGAACCCTCCTCGCGGTTACGCCAGTTTAATATAACATACCGCTGTTATATTAATCGGTTTTACTTTTATAGTGATACTGATGTTAAACTCTTGGAAAGGGTATTTTAAATGAATCATTTCAAAATGAAACCTATGACATTCTAACGATTAGAATAACTCTAAATTTGCATTAAGTCAGAATTGACATACGGAGTAAATTTGATAGATATAGTATTTCTATATATTTATATAAAAATAGTAATTGGTATGAATCCATTAAGTATCCCTATAGGTTTATGTATTGAAAATCAGTTAAATGGCCCCAAAACATAGACAATTCAACAAATACATAAACCATTTCTTGATTGTTTAATTTCCCGTTTTGGTAATCAATATTAGCATCCCTCAGCATGTGATTTATCAACGTTGAAAAACCTTTTGGAGATATTTGAACGTTTTAATTATTTATTTATTTATATTTATTAATCTATCATGCGCGATATTCAAACCTTGCGCATATTACAAAGGAAACAAACAAATTAGAACTTAAAATTAAATATATAAAAATTTACATGTATTAATCGACAGAGTTCATACATTTTATAGACAAAGTGGCTGATGTAAGAGAGTTAAATGATTTAGATCAGGGAACAAACGATATCTCACTTCTGTAAAGTTCGGACAGTGGTAGAAGAGCAGTTTGTTCAGTTTCTCCTTGAGGAACAATTTGGTGTTTCTGATAGACCTCTTTTAACTAAGTATTTCTGGAACTTTCCGTGTGATATGACAAATTGAATGATTATAAAATTCAGATGAAACTGTGTAACACTGTGGAAAAATATTGCGAATTGTATAAATAGCATTGTGAAGTGATTGATACAAATGATTCGTAATAATAGCTGTCTAAGCCTTTTTTAGGAAAAAATCTCAAAATCCCCAAGCTTAATTGGCGTATATTGAGCAGGGTTTATCAGCAAAATTTAGGTACATCTATGCAAAGCTGTCAGGAGAAAATTTCAATAAGGGACCATTTATTTGACAGTAAAGTTTTAAGTGCTATTTACCTGATATTCCATTCCTTACTTTACTATATATTTTATAAATCGATCACAGCTTTCAATTATAAACCTGTATGTGGATAAAAATTAATCTCTCTGTGAATTTGGAAGCACACTATATTTGATAGTTAACTTTTAAATAGAACTCCTTTTGAATTACTACTCAAAGGATGCATATATATTTTTAAACATCAATAAGCAATCAAAGGCAAAGTCTCTTTTAACCACTCTCTAATTCTCAATCTTTCGGGCCA
>CP092868.1:91898757-91934167 GCA_030710605.1 Cordylochernes scorpioides
TCCAGCGTGGGGGGAGGATAGTCTGGTCACATCTGCGGCAAGTAGAAGATGCGGCGAGTGGCCTCCGGGCGTGTGGATGATCCTGCAAGACGGTACCAGGAGAACCTGACATCAGAGAGGCCTACAAGGCGGTGTAGTTCAGGCTATATAGTGTGGAGCAAAAGGTTGCACAAGATTCACGGCGGTGGAATCCTGGAGCCAGTCTCCGAAATGTAGATCACAGCACTGATTGCCTCAAGGTCTACTCGGCGATCTTCAGTTTGTCTTCTCTAATTTACCCAGCATCTCAATCAAAATGCCACATGGAAAATTAGGAAAGACAAACTTCTGGATGAATGATAAACAAAAGATAAGCAATGAGGGAAGATTATAGAGTAGCAAAATATTAACATAAAAAATGATATTCTGTTTATAAAATAATAAATAATTCACTACAATAAATATAGAAAATGAAGAATGCAGAGAACGACTAACTTCACTTCTATTGGACAAGAATTGGTGAAAGGAGCAGAAAATCTTCATTGCGGCGAATTCAACAAAATTGCGAAGCTAAATAGAGACCACATTTACCTTGCTATAAAGTTTTGAGAAGTTTCATCCCTTGTGTAATCAAGCCAGTTTGATAGAGAACCTAATGTTTAATTACAGAATTTCTCTCTGGGAAACTAAAGTTTGATGATTACTCATGGACCAAGTTTCTCTTTGGCAAAATTAAACTATGACCATGGAGACATATTTGTTAGTTGTAACTGTGGTTTCAATATTTTAAAGTTGTTAATAAATATTTTAAATCTTTAAACTATATAAGTTATAAATTATATGGCACAAAAGAGGCAATATGCTAAGAATGATATAATTTTCTGGTATTAAACTGAACGCTGTTGCTGGTGTTCGCCATTTAACGAAATAAAAATCAACTATACATTGATTTGAGCTTATTGGATAATATTTGTCAAAACATTTTCTTGATAAACCCAGAAAATCAACAAAGTACATATTTCATAGTATTAATCTTAGTCTTCGTGGTTCTCGCTTTATTCTTAATTTTTCCACCATGGACCATTGCAAAATTTATTTTGGTCTGTCTTTTCACAAGTTGTATTTCTGCTAAAATATCTGCCATAACTGGCAATAGAAAATATATTATCACGAATTCAAAAGATACAGTCATGCCCTTGTAGGATTGTTCTACTCTAAATGCATCCACATATCTATATGTATTTGAGAATTTAGAATTTATACTTATATAAGAGTGTTTTCAGAACACACTCACTGATTCTATTGAAGTTGTACAAGTCCGAGGGGCCACATACATAAATATTACTTATAATCATTCCAATGAAGAGAGTGACAACAAGTCACTGAAACGACAAAAATTAAATAAATAAGTGTTGATATAAATAATTATTTTTTTCAAACCGAAAAATGAACTTTAAAAGAGGTTATCTTAGTTGTATTGTGTGCAAAAAATTCCATTGATTTCTAAGAAAATTTCGCTATTTGACTTTATAAAATAAAAATATAAGATGTCTCTAGTATAATTTTTTCAAAATTATTCATTATCTCTCTTTAGTACAACAAATGCATGACTGTCTATATGATAGAAATTATTAGATAGGATATGGATATAAATTGTTGTAATTGTGCATTTTTGGAAAATGCCATATAATAGCGGTATGGTAGATTAAACTGGCGAAACCTCTGGGAGGGTTCACCACTGATGAGCCAGGCCCTCCCTTTAATTTTTCCATCACAGTAAGGGCAGTAGAAATTGTTTTATTAAAAAAATAATAATTATACGCGTCTATAATAGTTTTGAATTTTGATAACAGATGGCACGCTAATGCATCATAAAGTGTCGTTCTATCTACCTTCTGCACAAAATAATATATATTTACATAGGTAACCTATGATGGAAAGGGAGGCGTTTTAAATACACGCGTTATTTGTTTAGGGAACAAGATATCGTCCATAAATAGAAGTTTATAATATACAGTTATTAATTAGCATTTATCGTATTTCATGTCAGGATTGCTACCCTTTTATTACAATATTATTGAAATAGTTCACTGCAGAGGTTTTATATATAATTATTGATATTAATATCAAAAAGGTCATATCCAGACTACGAGCACATGAACTTTTTAGATGTCAGAGCGCTGAAGAAAGTCAATAGCCAGGAATGGGTTCGGTGGTTGGCTTTTTTCTGGATTTCTCAAGAAAATGGATTGGCCAAATATCAGGGAACAGAATATATCAACATTTAGTTGATTTCTGTTCCACTAGATGGTTCTCTGCCATCTAAAAAGCTCACGTGAACGTGGTCAGGAAATGCCGTTTTTGTTTTTAATATATAAAGATCACCTCTCCTGATCAAATATGCTAAACTAAGCACCATGTATTGATCATCTCTGCAAACAAGCGGCCTCAGGTCGGTGTCAAAGCCACAACCCCAACTTTGGCAAACTGAGAAGCGCCACCTAGAGACTATGGTTTCAGGCTAATGACCCTTGTTGGCCCGAGCTCATGTGCTCGTGGTCTAGATATGTCTTTTTTTTATCTTAATACCAACACCTGACCAATTCCATTATTTTATTTTAAAATATGTTTTCACAATTATTATAATGTTATTGAAAGGGGTAATTGAAATTACTGATGTATGTCAGTCCTTCAATAATTTATATCATTGTATTGGAGTTGTTGAAATTGAATCAAGGGAGTCGTTGGAAGGATGGGCTAAACCGTTGATTTTCGACCGCTACGACCCGAGTTCGATTCCCGCATTGAGCACTTTTTTTATTATTAAAAATATGCTCCAATGGCTCCCGATTCTTGCAAAAGTTCAACCCTACCAGCGAGTGAAAATAACTAAACGGGGCTCTGGCACATTTGTATGTGCAAAGTCGAACTGCTTTTTACATGTGTAGTTTTGTGGTGCACTTAGAGTAAATGTAGCCACCAACTTCTACCCACCATGATTATCATGGCCTGTAACACGTGTACTAGAGATAAGCAAAAAAAACTGCATATTTTATATATATTATTAAAATGTTATTGAGATGGGGAATTACTGATGTGTGTCAGGCTTTCTATAATTTATATCATTGTATTGGAGTTGTTGAAAGTGAATAAAAGAGTCATTCAAAACTCGCAATTGTTTTTTTGAAAATTTGCGGGGAGAAGTATTTAGGGTCGATACCGTTGGAAGAAACTGTTGTTTTTAGAGCTGAGCTAAATACCCCGAGTGTACAGTAAAGGTGATAGATGGTGGGAATATGAGAACAAATTTATCCACGGCGCTTTTTTAACTCATTAATCATTCCGGAGATTGTTATTAGATGCGTTATCGATTATTTGCTAATTTCACCGCGCTACTGAACGTGGTGATTTATTGGGGCTGCAGTGTACTCATGTATACTTTTATTTCGGGGGTCGGTGGAAGGATGGTCTAAACCATTGGTTTTCGGCCGCTACGACCCGGATTCGATTCCCGCATTGGGCACTTTTTTCTGATTTAAAAAAAAGCTCCAATGACCCCCGAATCTTGCAAAAGTACAACCCCACCAGCGAGTGCAAGTAATCTAACGGGGCTATGGTACATTTTTAAGTGCAAAGTCGAACTGCTTTTCACATGTGTAGACATGTGGTGCACTTACAGTAAAAACAGTCCCCTACTTCTACCCACCATGATTATCATGGCCTGTACCACGTGTACTAGGGATAAGCAAAAAAAATCTATTACCATGAAGAACGAGGTTGCCTGGTCGGCATACGTAGTTCATAAAATTAAAGATACTTCGAACAGTAAATCTCATTATTTATATATTTATTATAATTTATTTCAAATTTGTGAGTTAAATATTTGTTTTTTTTTTGACTCGTGCTTTAGATGTTGTACAAAATTTTAAATATCGCGTAAGAACGCCCTTGCAACCTTAAAATAATTTTTAACGCTTCTCCAAGTGTTTAAATTTTTGTTCGCTCCTGACGAGGACAAAAGATTTTTGCCGAAACGTCGAGATGATACTTACCGAGGTATCTTTAATTTTAAGGACTTTTATTTCAGTTCAAACATTGTCATTTCAAACCCCTGTTTGTATGGTGTAATAAAGATTTATAAAATACACATATATGTCACAAATCCAAGTTGAAAGGCTATTTTTTTACATTTATATTCTACTTTATATTTGATATTGTAACATAGGAAATTATGAAAAACAAACTTAAGGATGACACAACAATTTATTTAAGACATAAACACAAAACCAACATGCATAAGCAATGAGGGGAGTGTCCAGAGTAGAAAAATATATAAATAATATAATTAAAGATAAACCTGTCTAGCGCCCCCTCTTGGGACTCACCAAAATAGGGTGCTATAGATAGGGGGTGCTATAAACAGGTCACTTTTGATGTAAATCGCATCGTACTATGTATTTAAAATCGGGCGCTATATAGATGGAGGTGCTATTTAGAGGGGGCGCTATAGACATTTTAGCTTTTTTTTTTTTAATTATAATCTCTCTGTACATATAAAATATTATCACGGTAGAGAAGACAAGTATTCCAAAAGCTTAATTAAAATAATTTATTAATTAATCTTATATATTGCAAAATGTGTCAATTGATTTTTCAATTAGTAATTTACAAGCATTGTAAGGGGTGATGACTATGAAAATATTTATGATGATAAAAAAACAGAGTATCCAAAATAATTATTCTGTGGAAATATAATAAATACTTTGCTATATATATTTATATGACTATAATATATTGTAAAAATATTTATAATTAGACAATCAAAGATATATTTCAAATTGAAGAGTATACAAGTAAATTAATATCTCTTAGAATGTAATTTCGCCTGTTGAAAAGCGAGAGCTTGAATGATGACGGGTTTTATAATAAAGAAACATATTGCGTGAGGTTTTTACAAAAGCAAATCGCAAATATCTTATATCTGGAATTTAATATATAATGTAAGGGAATATGAATAAATTTATAATCTTTCGTCGAGGTTTGAAGTCCAACTTATCAGGTTACGGGTGAATCTTGGCAAGAGTGATCATTGAAAATGAGCATTCCGTCTAGTTGAAATATTGGTTTAAACACACATTCTTTATATAACATAAGCTTATATTTGATTATAATGAAAGTAAGTATTTAAGCACAAAAAATGTTTGATAAATCAAACTTCTACTCTCCTTACTACAATTAAAAGATATTGAGAGCGCTTGGTTCATCAGTGATGAACCTTCCCAGCGATTTCGTCAATTCAATCTATCAGACTGCTTCTTGGAGCTCTAATACTGTATTGGACGATTCTGCTTATATATGCTACAATGAAAGGTGGAATCTTAGAAATGGTATTCTGGCACACTATGGACATAGGCTTTTAGGATATTAGAATTATATATAAATATTTGCATCCAGCAATGCTCTTACGCAATTAAAAAGAGCAAAGCCGGTTAGACATAAAGTAATGTAATTTTTCATCGCGGTAAGTACAGTAGAAGTTTGCTTTGTGTGAAAAATAATCATTCGTACTTAAATACTATATTTCCTTATATATAGATGGCGCGTTATTGCTTTATATTATATTAGAATATATATTGTACCGGCTTCTCCTTAATCACCTATTCAAGTATAATATCAAATATAAATGTAATACAAATTCATCCCTGCCTTTACAATTTAACAAAATAAACAAGCAATAAAGAGTCAGGTCTATTTTAACTATTTTTTTATTTCTCAAGCTTTTGGGCCAGTATGTCCTTCGACAGGAGACCTAATGTATTATTGGCTGGAAGTGGTACTTCTAGGTCTCCTTTTGAAGAATATATTGACCCGAAAGCTTGAGAAGTATAGAGTGGTTGAAAGAGACTTTGCCTTGGATTGATATATGAGTTTTTAAAAATATATATGCATCCTTTTAGTAGGAATTCAAAAAGAGTTCTATTTAAATGTTAACTATCAAATATAGAGTGCTTCTGAATTTATATAGAAATTATTTTTGATCCACATACAGGTTTATATTGAAAGCTGTGATCGATTTATAAAATACATAGTAAAGTAAGGAATATAATATCAGGTAAATAGCACTTAAACCTTTATTGGCAAATAAATGGTCCCTCATTGAAATTTTCTCCTGACAGCTTTGCATAGATGTGCCTGAATTTTGTTGATACACCCTGCTCAATATACGCCAATTGAGCTTGGGGATTTTGAGATTTTTTCCTAAAAGACGCTTAGACAGCTATTATTACGAATCATTTGTATCAATAACTTCACAATGCTAATTATACAATTCGCAATATTTTTCCACAGTGTTACACAGTTCCATCTGAATTTTATAATCATCCAATTTGTCATATCACACGGAAAATTCCAGAAATACTTAGTTAAAAGAGGTCTATCAGAAACACCAAATTGTTCCTTAAAGAGAAACTGAACAAACTGCTCTTCTACCACTGTCCGAACATTACAGAAGTGAGATATCGTTTGTTCCCTGATCTAAATAATTTAAATCTCTTACATCAGGCACTTTGTCTATAAAAAAAATATATGAACTCTGTCGATTAATACATATAAATTTTTATATATTTAATTCTAAGTTCTAATTTGTTTGTTTCCTCTGTAATATGCGCAAGGTTTCAATATCGCGCATGGTAGATTAATAAATATAAATAAATAAATAATTAAAACGTTCAAATATCTCCAAAATGTTTTTCAACGTTTATAAATCACATGCTGAGGGATGCTAATATTGATTACCAAAACGGGAAATTAAACAATCAAGAAATGGTTTATGTAGTTGCTGAATTGTCTATGTTTTGGGGCCATTTAACTGATATTCAATACATTAACCTATAGAGTATACTTATTGATTAATACAAATTACTATTTTTATATAAATATATAGAAATACTATTTCTATCAAATTTACTCTGTATGTCAATTCTGACTTAATGCAAATTTAGAGTTATTCTAATCGTTAGAATGGTATAGTTTTCATTTTAAAAGGATATATATTGTATATATAGTCATTTAAAATACCCTTTCCAAGATTTTAACATCAGTATCACTATAAAAGTAAAACCGAAAAATATAACAGTGGTATGTTATATTAAACTGACGTAACCGCGAGGAGGGTTCACTTCTGATAAGCCAGAACCTCCCATTAATTTTTCATTGCAGTAAGGGCAAAAGAGAATTGTTTAATATTTAAAAGAATCATACGCGTCTATAATAGTTTCGAATTCTCATACCAGATGGCACGATAATCTATCATAAAAGAATACATATTTATACCATTGATATTTTTAGTGGTTAATTATAACAATATTTCAAATTTTGTTGTTAATATGTTTGTGTAAATAAACTCTGTTTCTTGCCTAATTATTGCTCTAAAATGAAAATTCAAATAAATTTTCACACACAACTCTCTATAAAACTAGAATAATTTGTATATTTTGAAACAGTGTACATAAAATATATTTTAAACATTTACACGAAAATATCCACATAGGATATACCGTGTGTTTTGTAATAAAAAAATAGTTTAAGAGGATTATATAGAATTAATTGAAAGCTTTCAAACCAATCTCCAACCCTGAATTCATTAGAGCGAACGCCTTACAATAGGCTTTCTCTCTATGAAGTTACTTGCTGGGAAAACAAACAACACACAGAGGCAAGACCATAATAGCGGAAATAATAGCCTGATGCTTTAGAAATTTTCTGCAGTAATTTATATTTTGTAAATAGTTTTGGGAAAATATTTATTTATAAATGAGACAATACACATAAAAGAATACAGCTTTATTAAGACCAACGGTCTTATACAGATATACCACAGGAAGAAAGGAAGCGTAGATCCTATACTCCAGGCAGCGCAAAACCCAACATCCTTCAGGTCCGACGCATGTCAAGTAGCCACAGAATCCACCGCGCATAGGTTAACGTATTACTGAAAAAGCGAGTGTGGAATCAGCCGCGTTTTAATATTCGCTTTCCTCATCCAAATGGAAAAATGAGACCATACAAAACATTAATGTTTAATAAAACATAGTTGAACAGACAATTTTAATGTTACAAATATATTCACTTCTAGAACATCCGATTCAGAGCCTTAACACAACGGTTTAACTATTTACTCATAGAGAATCGGGCGGGGAAGGATGGTATACAACGTATAATAGGATGATATGCGTGTATATCAACCAATGTCCGTGAGTCTTTTATAACGAATCATTATTGTTTATGCAATCTCATAGATAACACATTCCGAAGAAATAACCAATGAAATGTGTTTCAAACTCAAACTCACTCTGTGATAAATAGCACAAAATTGAAGTGGCTGAACAGTGGCTTTCATCAACGCCCTCATCTGTCAAATCAACGAGGAAGTTTTAAAGTAAGGAAGTCGAAGCCGCCCCGTACTGATACATTTTACAAGGGATTATTTGAAATGATTTCCCTTTATATAATTATGTATAATAGATGAGATAATCAATAATACAATTAATATCATGTGGTTTATTTTGCTTTTATAATCCATCATTTCGAAATCTAACTCTTAAGTGTGTCAAATGTATTCGCAAAATGTTCTTCTATTTTCTAAAAAAATGATTATACAAATTTTGTAACCCCTAATACTATGAACATTTTTAAATTAAGAAAATAAATGCTTTAAGAGAGAGAGAGAGGATGAACAAAATATTTAGTCGTCAAATAAAACTTTTAAAGAATCTTTATACCTATAAGGAAAATACTTTATAACCCTTTCTCTCTACTCTAATTTTATTGTAGAATATTTCTATGCATCTACATGTATCTTCAGTTCAAATATAACGCTTTTAGTAAATAGAATGATCCTTAGCTCTTTATTAAAATTAATTTACAGATTCACCACAGGAACGAAGCATGGATGAAGCTCCTATACTCCAGGCAGCGCAGAACCCAACAACAGCCTCCAGGTCCAACGCATGCCCAGTGGCCACAGAATCCACCGTGCATAGTTTAGCGTATCACTGAAAAGGCGAGTGTGGAATCAGACGAATTTTAAACTTCGCTTTCCTCATCCAAATGGACCACGAAATTCGGCGATTATTTTAATCTCATCCGAACGGTGACTGCTTTTTGGGAAAATTATATAAACCAAATACCTTGATCAAACATAATTGTATTATTCCAATTATATATTTGTTGACTATCAGATTGAGATACAAGAATAAGTCGCCTAAGAGTTCTTTTCTCTGATTATCAATGAAAATCAACCAAATAATATATGAATAATTTCATCTTATATTATGATTTTCATAGATCACGAGTTATTGATGAGTAATATACGAAATTTTGGTTTCAATAATAGTACGTATCATCATAACGATCTGCACGATGGCGTGTTAAGACCAGCCCCGTATAGGCTCCACATGGTAAAATAGAGGCGTCTCGAAGAGCAATTCATCTTGTTCTATCCCCAAATAAAGGTGTTTGATAAGGAAATCCCTTCTTCTTTTAAACAACAACTTTTTGCCTGCGGATCACTTTCTTTATGAGCTCAAAATATATAAAAACATCCTTCTTTTTTAGTTGAGGTGAAAGATTTTTAAGTAGTGGTTTGATCTCCAACATTGGTGGCTTATCTTTGTGTTTTTATTTTGTTGTTTTGAACTTCCACCAGCGTGGAATTGGATTTTAATCTAGCAGGAATAGATTTAAAATATTGTTGATAAAGTTAACAGACATTTTCTCCTCTCGACTAGTAATTATCGGAACCTATAGTTACACCATCATTATATTTTCACTAAATGAAACATAGAGAATATTGTTAATTACAATAGGGCATATATTTAAGACACACATCTTTGTGTAAAATTGAGAAATATATTTATATTGTCCCGAAATATTTGTTTAGAGTGAAATCAAAGTAATTGTTTATTATTAAATATGTAAATATTTTAATAGTTTGATGTTATGCAAATTATGTAACTGGATATATTTCTTCATTTAGATTATTGTGAGGAAGACATCATTCATTTCCTGTCTTAATTTATTAATAAAACCTGCTAAGATAACTCTGTACACCTCTATTCTTTAAATGCGACAATATAATTCTTAAAAATATATGAAATTGTCTCAATTTGTCAACTGGTATTTATTCAATACTACTCAAACTGGTGGTAATTGTGTTTTTCTCATGTATATTTTACCCGAGTGTATGTAGAATAGAAAGCTGAGCTTCTTGAATAAAATTCATCTATCAGCAACAATAGCAGGACGATATACGCGAGGGACAGTTGCGCTGAGCAAGTGCGAATTATCATTTTATTATATATTCATAGAGTTCATATATAAAGCCTTTATAGAACTTATAAAGATATAAACCTACATTGTAAATGAAGATAAAACCAGATATCACTAGATCCTACAGGAACTACAATAACTGTTACAACACTCAACTCACTCCGGACCATATATACCCGACCATCCTTGCAGCCCTATATATGGCAGACATCAATCCAGAAGAGGACATCCATACAGCACTTCAGTTGGCCGGTATTGTGATCAGGGTGTATGGACCGATCTGATCTGCTCCATGGACAAGACACCACCACCACCTACATTGTACTATGATTATAATAATTAATAATTCTGACCTATATATAAGACAATATATTTTCATGTTTAATTTTTTGTTTATTAAAAATCTCAAATCGGTGAAATTGATCGCTTCCTGATTTCTGTAATCTACAAAAGACATTCGATAAGACGATGTCTAGCATCCTGAAAACCATAAACATTTCTAGTTTTCTACTGCACGCATTATGAAAAGATATCCCCTCGGCTACTGATGGAATGACAAGTGTAATAAACATTTGTTTGAGCTGTAAATCCATCAAATGGGTAGGTGGCACAATCGAACACTACGGAAAAAGTGGAATTTTGAAATTTCATTCCTAAACGAATCAAATGTACACAATCCAAATAAATCCCTCAATCTGTCAGAAAATCTAAAGTGTTAGCAATTATTCGATACAAAGTTTGAATGTTCTACTTCAGTTAAGTATTGCAGAGAGACAAGTAGCGCTATTCTGGAGATTGAATAAAACTCTCTTAAATCTGTCGGCGGGAGAACCAAATGAGCGCTCGTCCAGAAATCCATTTGTCCCAATTTCGACAGGAGACAAGAAAATGCGATTGAAATTTAAAAGAATGCTAAAAGTTCTTGCCGAATCCATTAGGTTAATGCCGGATGATAGACATTATTGGTGCCCACTTCTATAGCCCTTGTTAGACTACTTGGAATTGATTCACGTCGAACATTAGCTGGGATTCTAAATAAGAAAAATAAAGTTAAAGAAAGTCTGACGCTTATTCTCAATAAATTGAATTTTATATATTTAAATAAACTTGACTAATATAAAGAAGTGGGAATACAAATTCAACAAAATGATCGAAGCTAACAAATTAAATTATAGATCCACTGATAATATCGAGGTACTAAACGATATATTTAAATACATGTGTATATTGAGAGTAATTTTGGAGAATAAAAGTTAAGTGATATATAATAAATTAGGTTTAACAGATTCGAATATAAAATTGAGTCACAACAGCAAGCTAATTCTCTATCAAATAAATCCGTTAATAGAATAACAAATTTATAAATTTGTTGTTTAATTTAAACCTAGAAAGTTTGTTATATAAATATATAATAAGTATATAGCATGTAATAGAAAAAAAAAAGAAAAAAACTCCAGCAAAGTTTCGGCCGTTACACGTCATAGGCTGGGTAGAAAAAAGAATAAGTTTAGAGATAGTTTTATTGAAAAGAGCAAAGAGAAAACCATGATAATTATTTTCCAAATATTAAAATTAAGCTTAGTAGAGAAAGAGATGTTTTCTCTTTATCTTCTCTCTTATCGAAAGAAGATAGATTTTTTATTTTTGTGATTTTTTTTGCCTATTTTAAAAAATCAACCTAGTGTAAAAATGGAGGACACAATACAAGATGATATGGTAATTGAATGAACCCAAAATATACTACTATTCAAGGTTTGAATAGAGAGTGTAGCAAGAGAAAACGATATAAAGGAGAAAGCCTAGCGAGGAGACGGAACTGATCGAATACGGTAACATGTCATTGTCACATTTCACTAGGTCTTTGTAACTATTCACTTTTCCTGTGTATGTGAAATGTTTTTTGATATTATTCTTATTAATAGGAGGAATGAAGACCATAAAGGTTAGACCAAATGAAAAGAGGATGGTACTCAGGCGGGCCTCTTCAGATGAAGACCTGAGCAGCAGGTTCAGCCGTTTTAAATGTAATGACTGCAGGACCAAACCTCTTCGACCTATAAAAAAGGATGCTTAGAATGAAATAGGAGATATGAAGACTCTCTTGGATATTGGTTAAAAATAAAAAAGGTCAAATGTTGATATTAAAAATAAATTAGGAATATCCTGACCACTATCATGAGCTTTTTTAGATATGCCTAATTTTTTTTTAAACAGCTAAACCTGTCTATAGCGCCCCTCTAAATAGCGCCTCCCTCTCTAAAGCGCCCGATTTTAAATACGTAGTACGATGCGATTTACATTAAAAGTGACCTGTCTATATCACCCCCTCTTTATAGTACCCTATTTTGGTGAGTCACAAGAGGGGGCGCTATAGACAGGTTTAACTGTATATACATATATTGCCTTTAATAAACATTTCTTTGCTGATTTTTAAAGTGTGGGAAGATGATTATTTACCATCTTTGAACAATTCTTGACAGATTATCTAAATATGTTCTGTTTTAATATGACTCTGTCATTTAGTAACAGAGATGTCATCATCCTGAAACTACGTTTCCACAAATTCCTATGGAGATTCTTCTAGAAAATCATAATTTTTATTATAATTTTGAATATTAGGAAAATGGTTCAAATGTAATCAGTCAAATTATTGGTTGTTAGATAGATAAATAAATAAATAAAGATAAACGGTCGTAATATGAATTCATCCAAATTATAAATGATATTAAAAATGGAAAACGGCTTCCGAATAAAAGTTTCTTTCTTTTTTTATATATTCTCTTAAACTTCCGGGTATTGTGAACCCATCAATATTAGTATATATTTGTCATATAGTCTCGTAGAAGGGTTTTTATAATACCCGAAAGTTTGAGAGAATATATAAATGAGGCAATAAACTTATCCTCTGAAGCAGTTTTATTGTTATTATTTCGACACAAGGTATTGTGAATATTTGTTCTATCTATATATTTATATCTCTTACAAATTCACAGAGATACAGTCTCTAATAACTGAAATGAATATTTCCAGATGTTGTGTTAACTTCCTCAAGACATCCCACGCTGGAATCCAATCCTGGAGAGATCGGGAGTTATGATTACACCAACAACAACTTGGCTTCCTCCCAAACTTCGGCTTCCGGCTAGATCTGCTCCGAGATTCCTGGTGCCGAGATTAATCTTTGCCTCTAGGCAACTTCTTCCTCGAGCTTCCTGATTGGTTAACACATTTAGGTACGTGCATCACATCTCTATCATGTGACACCGCAATTAAAATAATCTAATTATTGAAATAATAATTGGAGATTTACCGAGAAATAGATTTCTTTAATAAAATTTGAACTATTTTGACGCGTATGAATATTTTGTAAATTAATCAATGTTCTAATACAAAGCAATAACCCGCCATCTATACACAATAAATTAAAACATCAAGACGGGAGTGTTTCTTTCACAAATAACCCAAACTTCTACTGTCCTTACTGCGATGAAAATATTGGGAGTGTTTGGCTCATCAGTGGTGAACTCTCCCAGCGGTTTCACCAATTTAATCTACCAGACCGCTTCTTTAGAGCTCCAATACTGTATTGTATATTTCTGCTTTTATATTCTACACTGAAGGGTGGAATCTTATCATTGTAGTAAGGGCAGTAAAAATGGTCCATAGTTTTCATAAATACCATTTCTAAAATGATTTATCATTATATGTATTTCAACTTTCCTCAAAGCTTATGTCTATAATTCATTTAAAATACCCTTTCCAAGAGTCTAGCTTCAGTATCAGTATAAAAGAAAAGCTGAAAATATAATATTACAGCGGTATGGTAGATTAAACTGGAGAAACCACTGGGATAATTCACCACCGATGAGCCAGGCCCTCCCATTATTTTATCATTGCAGTAAGGGCAATAGAAAATTTATTTATTTTCAAAAGAATCATGCGCGTTAAAAATAGTTCAGATTTCCTATAACATATGGAGCGCTAATGCATCATAGAGAGAAAGAGATCCCGTCAATAAATACAATACTTTAATTAAAATTGCTTAGAATGTGAATATGTAATCAAAATGAAATCCAAATATATACAGCTAACCTGTATATAGCGCTCCCTCTTGGGACTCACCAAAAGGGTGCTATAGAGAGAGGTGCTATAGACAGGTCACCTTTAATGTAAATCGCATCGTACTACGTATTTAAAATTGGGCGCTATAGAGAGGAAGACGCTATTCAGAGGGAGCGCTATAGATAGGTTTAACTGTATTTTGAAATGTTCATTTAATTCAGAACTAATTTTTATAAATAAAAAGTATGCTTTCTACTCTAATATACCAATCTGTAGAGTTGGAAGATTACGTATACATTTATTATAGTTAGTTTATTATAGTTATTTGTGATATGTGTGTATTTGCGGTAAGATCTATATGCATAATATATTTTCCAAATTATCATTAACCCTTACTGCACACTGAAGATATAACTTTATTTATAAAAAATACCAAAATATGGTTCCAAAATAAGACCCTTCTTCGTCAATGCACCCTTGCTACATTTTTCTCTTACTTTGGAAACCCTTGGAATATTCGCCTTTCTGTATGCCTCGCAAAACGTACAGAGAATTCTCTTTAATAGCTTGTATCGAATCAAAACGTGTCAAAATTATGCTAAATTCCATCTTTAATTTTGAATAAATAAAAAGTCATTTTCGGTGCTGAATCAGGATAATAGAGAGGGTGTGAAAGCACGTTTTTTAAATGTTTAATAAGAGAACACTGAATGCCACATATGTGGCCGTGCGTTATCACGATGAAGCCCCAAATCTTTATTCTGCCACCTTTCTGGGCGTTTATTTCCCACAGTCCGCCGTAACTTTCCAAAATGTATTTACAGGATGGGGCAGGTATTTGAGAACACAGAATATAGGTGCTACACTTTCTTGTGTGTTATTGTAACATAGGTTTTTTTTTCTGTTGCACATAGACTTGGCAGAACCTACTCTTACGCAAGAAATGAAGAAGCATGCTGTTATTGTCTCCCTGGTTTCAGGACACACTGATTGAGAAGCTGCTACATTCTTGAAGATCGCCCGGTCATTTTTTTCAAAGTTCGGAGAGAATTAGGAACTGCAAAGGATGATGTGGCGGAAGTTTCCCAATGGAAACGACATTGTCGACGTTCTGACAGTATCTGGACACCAGACTTCATAAGCTGTATCCAAGCTGCCATCGATGAAGACCTTGGAAATCGATGAGGACACTCGCCAGAGAGCTGCAAGGTTGATGAGGCTACCATCCGACGTGTGGTCCATGAGGACCCCCGTTTCAAATCATACGTGATGCGGAGAGGACAGTTCATGTCCGAAAGAACCATTGTAAACCGCTTGATCAGAGCCAAGCGCCTTATAACATGCTCAAACATCCTTAGGAGCCAGGAATGATCTGGGTTTTCTCAGTTAAGAACTGTGTTCAGGACCAGAAGGTGAACGGCAAAAATGATCAGTGGCTGTGTAAAAGCCTTGATGAGGTATTTACGGTAATGTATACCAAATTCCCAGCATCATTGATGGTTCTTGGTGTTGTTAGTAGTGAATGTGATGTGATGCCTCCGCATATTTTCAATCCAGGTGCTAGATTCAATGCTGTTGCTTACACCGAGGTGTTAGCCACAATTGTCAAACCTTGGATCGCTACTATAGCACGTGGGAGGCCGTATGTTTTTCAACAAGACTCATCACCATCTCATACAGCCAGAACAACCCAAGAATGGATGGCCGAGAATCTTCACGATTATGTCACACCTAACGTTTGTCTCTCCAGCTCACCATATGTAAATCCGCTGAACTATTACATGTTGGGCGTAGTTGAGAGGGACTCCAATAGTCATTCCCTCAACACAGCTCTCAGAACTGCTATAGTGGATGTGATGGCAAACATTCCCAAGTCCCATCTCATTACTGCCTGCAGTCGGTATCGACAGCGAAGCTGTTATTGCCGCTGATGGCGTGTTCATTGAATGATATCGTCCTTTAGGTATATGTGTTCATCTATATAAAACTTTAATATGTAATAAATTCTTTTTCCTTCGTCTATTCATTTTTCCCCATGAACATAATTTTGTTCTCAAATAACTACCGCACCTTGTGTAGTTGAAGAGAGTTGATAGCTGTAAATTAATTCCTTAAATTTCCAAATAGATCAGTCTTTTAACGATATTTCCAAGTGATTTGTAGAATTATATTAAAAATATTGAAATATATAATGAAATATATTGAAATATAAAATATGTAATTGTTCAGTAAATATAAGGAAGAATAGTTCGCCTTAAATGGTTCATGTTTTTAAATAATTTTATATGTAAAATATAACTTAATGCCAAGACCCATGCAGAACGAGTTGGATTTTACACATGCGCTAAATTATTTGCACACATTAACTTATATTCCAACTTTCTCTAACCCAATTGGCTTCTTATATTATCTGACTGAAATATAGGATATAAGAGAAATATTTTTCATATTGCCTCATTGCCAAATATTTCAAAGCTCCAGCGTAGGATGCTATTTAATCGTAGCGGCCGCTGTAGTGATGCCACAACCAGACCATGGTATAAACTTTGGTCGAATTATCCAAAGTTGGTATCATTTATCGATCCGAATTGGGGCGTTCTGGGAATAGATAATTAAAGAAATGAATTGCATTAATGCCTTCAAAAAAAAAGTATTTTATCACAATGAGTTTAATTTTATATTTAAATGCAAACTTTGAAGTGATAATCGCTCTTCAACGGGCTTAATTATAAAACATCAATATTTCTTGTGAGATATAGTCGATGTTTCATTATTAAGCTCGTTGAAGAACGATTATCACTTCAAAGTTTGCATTTGAAAATAAAAAGAAACTCATTGTGATGAAATATTTTTTTAATATTTAGACGTTTTTTTACAAATTTATCATTGATGTCTTTAATAGTTTAATTGTTTTAGTACGTTTATAATAATATGAGTTGTATATTCTACAACTATTCTAATGTAATATCTAGAAAGAAAGTTTAAAAGAAGAGAGTTGTATTTACATATTTCTACATTGCAGCAGCTGACAGAGAGAATATGGTTTTACAGGCCACTAACCAAAGTGTTTGATTTTCGAGTCCAAAAATGGATGTAGCAAGCAGACAAACCGTAATACACTATATCAAAGTACCAAGGTGATGCAAAACAGCTGACATAGGACAAACGCTATTTAAAAAACAAAAACAAACCTCCAGTATAAAATAGGTATTTATACGATGCATTAGCGCCACATCTATTATAAGAAATTTGAATTATCTTTGACGCATATGATTCTTTTAAAAAATCAAATTTCTACCGCCCTCACTGCAACAATTATAATTGAATTATTATTAAAAGAATACGTGTCAAAAATAGTTAAAATATCTTATAAAATAGGTATCAATTACTTCAAAGAGTTTTCAAATCACCTTCATCCTGACAAATTGAGAATTTAATTGGGATAAATATCTATTTCGTTATTTTATTAAATCCCTAAATAATATTTTGACCTCCCGTTCTAGCGCAAAAATAAAAGAAGCAAAAATTTTAGCGTTGGGGCCATCTGGACTGAGCCCAAGTACCATTAGGCGAGTTAACGAGTGTCCGAACCATTCGGCCTCTACTCCGAGCTCTGATTACCTTTTTTTTAATAAATGGAGGAATGTGGACAAATAAATAGAACGGCATTTGGACTTTGGTTGACACAAACGGCTGGATTCCTATAATATCCCACTGTATCACTCCATATATATGTGGAGAATACATACATCTTCATATTCAATGTTGATATAATGAATATACATGAGTATAGAATTTGAGCCTATAAACTGTCTTTGGGTGAACTGCTACCCAATGGTGAATATCAATATCTTCAATTATATTGAATATATATTTATGATATAAGAGTTGAAGTGTTATTTGGGTGTTCTTAGGACAATGTGTGGCGTCATTAACTACTACATTGTCGCCATATAGGAATATCCTGAGGGAAGGTGGCTTTCACCGCCTAGATTCTAAAAGTCTAAGAAGATGGAAATCCTTAGTCAGAGTTTATTTAGGAGAAATACAAACCAGAAGAAAATATTATCCTTTATATATATATATACACATCTTTATTAAAACCACCGGTCTTATACAGAATAACCACAGGTAGAACGGAAGCATGAGATGGAGTTCCAATGCTCCAGACAACGCAGTACCCAACAACAGTCTCTAGGTCCGACTCATGTCCAGTGGCCACACCATTTATATATATAGCCTTGATCAGAAAATCATCAACTTTTCGGTCTTATGAATCTTTATCATCCTAAAGGTATATCATGCCACACCATTTGATGGTAATTTTTATTTATTCAGTTGTATTTGTGAAGAAAGAGGGTACTCATTTGCCCTTAAAGTTGGAAACAGCGTCAAAAGGCGGCTGCACGTACTTTAGGCTCAACGGTATATAGATACGAAAGGCATGGAGTCACCGCTGCATCAGTTTTCCCATGAAACCTTTAATAAATGGACCAAGGAAACATCACATCAACAGATTAGGGCCTTTAGATCGCCTTGCAGAAGCCTGGTTGAGTAGGAAAAATTAATGATCTAAATCATCATACAAGAGAAACCTGCTCATTTTCTATAAAAATCTCTCAATACACCTGCAAAGATAGAAAAAATAAAGAACCCCACACATTGGACTCTGGCGATTGCTGATAAAGTTGTATAGCTCTGAGAAACAATATGGCGTCAATTCCCGAATGTCAAGCCCACTTTGTCCTTTGATTTGGGTAGGACACAAATAATTGCTAAATACTATTATCCACCGCACATGCAATAACGAAAGAAAGCTTCTTGGCAAATTAAAGACTAAATATGTTTTTAAATTATAATAGATAACAAAGGGTCATCTACAAACCTCAAAACCTATTTAAGTTCCTTTATCACTCTCTCTCTCTCATCGACCAGCCCACTCTGTGGGAAAGAACTCTTGCAGTCCACCGGTGGCGGAGTCTTTCCCGCGGTGGGCGTTACCAATGAAGCCTTTGTATATATTTTATATATATGTATATTTTTCAATTTCATACTTTACATTTATTTATCTATATTTATCCTTATTTATACTCCGGCCTAACCTGCCTCTTCCCTGACGGAGATCCTGTCCCTTGCTTCCCCAGCCTGGTCATAGTGCTTTGTATATATTCCGCTTTATGCGGCCATTGGGGCTCAAATCATTCATTCTGGTTATCAGTCCCGCAAATAAAGATATTTCCATCCTTATTCGTATATATACTCTTATTTATATTCATGTTTATTCAATATTGTATTTAACCATATATATTCTTATTATAACATTGTAATATAGTAATTTCAATCTCTCTCTTTCTAACGCAGAAATTCTTAAGAGAAGGTTATGGTGAGAAGGGACAAATATATTCTCTTGGGTAATTTGGTAATAAATTCCGAGAAACTCCCGATTTCTAGATAAATTATTCTTCTTGTATCTAATATATAACATTTATTTAACAAAGGATGGCGAGCGTATTTTTTCTAAATTACCATCCAAGATGGCCATTGACAGCACATCGGCTGCATTAGAATAAAATATTGATAAATTGTTATTTGATGCGCCAATTCAAATGTAGATAAATCTAACATTAAAATGATTAATGATCTGGCTCCACACATATTTGTCAAATTTGGAAATAAAAATATGTCAAAATATTAACTTTTGTGTGGGGATGTTGTCGTCTGCGAGAAAGATAGATACAATGGCGTTCTTCTGTAACTTTACAATTTCTGATTCCATGGGTTTTTTTTCTATGAATTCTCTGAGCCTTATTCTGGTTTTTAAATATATTTATATCTATATTTTAGAACATATTAATCATTTGTGCCGATTTTTATTTTGACTTCTTGTCTGTACATTTATTTATAATCTATATCAATAAAAATGGTTAACTTATGTTTAACTTATTCTGAATGTAATTTTTATAATAATATTCTTCATACACAAATTTCCCTCTTCCCGCCTAATTTGTATTTTTATAAATTATTTCAACTGTGATATTATAAAACTATGCTGCGCTGAGTTTGTTTATACAAGAGTGTAATGCCTTGACATAGGTTAGCGTTCAGTCACACACACAACCGAAACAATGGAAAATAAATCGTTTATTCAATCTACTATACGTCTTTTATTATCTAAAAATAAAAATGTATTCTCTAAGATTGGAATTTGATTTTGAGTATTCATTTCGACAATATTTTATATATCCTGGGAGAAGTCAAACAACATATAGGTAACCAAGGCTTCTGGAGCGCATCCATAGATAATCAACTACCTTAATTATTTGTCATAGTTTCGATTATGAAAAGGCAAATTATCCTGATATGTTTTATCCAAATATTGTCTTCGAAATTGCCCTTGGAACCCTGTTATATGAACTGCCGATGGCGGGTCTTCTCAAATTATTTATTATTTTATTAACAGAGTATCATTTTTGAGGTTTATATTTTGTTACTCAGTAAACATTCCTCGTTACTTATCGTTTTTTATCATTCAGTTTGTTTTTGCCTTAAATAAATTGCTGCGTCATTCCGGAATGTTCGCGACTTTAGTACGCTTCGGGAATCCGGGTCACTTCAAGAGAGAGAGAGAGAGAGATGTGTCATCCTGAAGTTTGTCTTTCTTAATTTTCCACGTGGCAATATAAAGAAGTATGCATACGTTAAAAGTAATAATTTAGTACAGGTATTGGGTGTTAAATATTTCATTTTAGTGTCTTGAAGTTTGATTTGTGTCATACACACATACAGCTTTATTAAGGCCGTCAGTCTTATGCAGATTCACCACAGGAAGGAAGCATAGATGAAACTCCTATACTCCATGCAGCGTAGAACCCAACTGCCTCCAGATCCGACGCATCTCCACAGAATCCACCGTGCATAGGTTAGCGTATCACTGAAAAGGCGAGTGTTTTAGTCTTCGCTTTCCTCATCCAAATGTACCACGACATTATATTAATCTACAACGAACGGTGACTGCGGCCTGGTAGAATTTATATTTTTGATTTGAGTTATATTTTATAATTATATATTATTTTAAACGTTTTTAAGAATATTTGATATTTTAAAACAAGGAAAATACTTCATCCTCTGTTAACTGGTTGATGGCTCATGTCCAGAATTTCATACCTAAAGTGGATGGGAAATTACCCCAATTGAAGGCCTTTTGATATAAGAAGGTTGAATGTGATGGCTCGCTAGGCCATAGTCGGTCATTTTTGCCACGATGAGAGACTAGTCATAAATTTCACTTATTTCAACAAAACAAATGCAAAACTGATTCTATTCAAAATTATTTTATAAAAATATAATTCCTCTGTTATATATATGTCGTGATGTGTTTATCCTGTAGGATGACTGTAGTGTGGTATGTTTGTTTAGATGCAGTCGTGGCGTTAACAATGGTCAGAGTGGGTTCAGGCGTGAATGGGATAGCACAAAAGGACGAGGCATGTTGGATGTCATCTCAGAGAGATTGGCCAGAGACCAGCGAGCCGTCGAGAGAGTCTGCTCTATTCTAGTGCCACATGGAAACAGGTGGTAATTCGACTATGTTTTTCGGACCGAAGGTGTAATTGGAGACCTTTCTCCTGTCTGGGCGCAGGCTATCGCTCAATCTAATTTTATTATTTCATTTTGTACATGATGGCCAAACTGGCGAGTTGGATTGTGTCTACAGTTTTGACTGTTACACTATAGCTATATTACATATGAAGATATTAAATATATATTGAAATTATATTTAAAAAAGATGCATATATTGGATTTTTTAATGAATTTATTATTCCAATATTTCGAGGGGCAACTCGCCTCTCTTTATCGAGGATGTTTGTGTTTTGCACTAAAGCATGCGCGCACGCGTACACCACTCTCGTTCTACAAGGCCAATGAAAGAATTGTATCTTTGATTTAAACATTACATTCAGTATAAATTCAGTTAACAATTATATACAATATTACAGATAAATACCATTATTATTATTTTGTCTACACATTGTGCTTGAAATAGGGATTTATATACAACAGTGCAACCGCAAATAATTGTTTGCGGTTGCACTGTTGTATATAAATCCCTATTTCAAGCACAATGTGTAGACAAAATAATAATAATGGTATTTATCTGTAATATTGTATATAATTGTTAACTGAATTTATACTGAATGTAATGTTTAAATCAAAGATACAATTCTTTCATTGGCCTTGTAGAACGAGAGTGGTGTACGCGTGCGCGCATGCTTTAGTGCAAAACACAAACATCCTCGATAAAGAGAGGCGAGTTGCCCCTCGAAATATTGGAATAATAAATTCATTAAAAAATCCAATATATGCATCTTTTTTAAATATAATTTTAATTATGGATTGCTCAATCTTCAAAATATATTGAAATATATTACAACATATATATTGTATAAATTTTACTCAATTTTGTAAAATATATTGTGTTCTAGAACAACTCTCTGAAGTCGGCTGCCACTCCGCTCTATATTAATTCATTGTTGTTTTTTCCCTTTTTCCTGCACAAATATTTCTGTAGATATGTAAATACGTAATTTATTTTTATTCTTCGCGCCTTTTAAGTCAGGTATTATTTTTTTCAAATTATGTATTTATTTTTATCAGCACAATTAAAGAACAAATTCTGATTAAATATTTTTCCAAGACTGCAATGTCATAATACTGAAAAGCATTGGCACAAATTCCTATGTATCCAGACATCAGAAAATAATTCAAATCAACAAAATTCATCATAAAATATATATAATACATATTCATCCCTGTATTTATAATTTAACTCTAAATGAATATGCAATCCAAGGTCAGGTTTCTTTCATCCGCTCTTTAAAGACGTTTATTAAAGTACGCTTGTCTTTATAAGGTCCTTAGACACAATACTTCGCTAATAATATTTTCACCTATATTTTAGACCAAAACTGTGTTTGGTTGATTTCTGTTCCACTAGATTGCGCTTTGTCATATAAAAATCTCATGTTCTCGTGGTCAGTCTTTTTTTATTTCAAGACTCTGTTATGTCAGACAAAGTCATATGAAGAATCTTCCAATTGAACAATGTCTCTGTGTAATAACAGAGAATTCTATTCAAAGAAAAACAGGGTAACGTGGTAAGATTCTTTTAATAGAACATAGAACATTTAATAGAACATTCTATTAAAAGAATCTTACCACGTTACCCTGTTTTTCTTTGAATATTACAGCGTGGCGATATGATGCCTGATCCTAACAGAGAATTCTATGTAAAATTGTATACAAAGCTATATTGTCGGTTAATTACTGAAGTCAAAATGACTGTTAGGGCGTCTAAAAGAAATCAATAAATAATTATTTACAACGCGATAAGAGCAACAACTATGGAATATAGGATGACTTAATGAGAAATCGTTCAGTTTACTTTTTGTGATTAATTACCTTTTCCTAATTATCTTCATATCTCTAGTATATATATAGATTGCCGTGGTGATGATCATTATGGGGAATGGGTGTCTAGCGACCGATTGTGCTATGGCTACATATCTAGTCTATTTAAGGGGCTTCATATAAAAAGAGAGCTGCCTCTTTAGGTAAAAGATGTAATTTAAAAATGTGTTATTTAAGCTCGTAAAGTGACAAGCGCCGATTTTCAGGCTATAATACAACATAAAGTCCTGGAACGTTGATAAGCTTTCCAGAACTTTATGTTGTTTTATAGCCTGAAATTCCCACCTTGTATCACAGCTTAAACACCTCATTTGTAAATTCGACTGTATTCCTAACCCGTAGGATATTCTGAAATCGAAGCCGCTCCCGTACAGATGACAGCCATATCCTGAAACAATGCTATACAGGTTGGCCTTTTGTCTAGTTTTGCCTAAAACGGTTTTGTGAAGCTCATTCTTTAACACCACTAGCAAAGATTTCTCCCAATGTTATAAACATAATGCATCTTTCCTCTAAACATAATTAAAGGAAGAGATGCTTATTTAAATACAAACGTATATATAAAGAAAGTTACATCTCCCGTATTCTTTAAATATAATTCCTGTGTTGCTACGTATAATCGAGAGGTACTTGAAAAACGAGTAAAAACAAACTATACAATAATTTCAAAATTAAAGATACTTTGGCCAGTAAATCTTTTTATTATCTCGACGTTTTGACAAAAATCCTTTGTTCTGATCAGGAGCAAATAAAAATTAAAACATTTGGCAAGGCGTTAAAATTTATTTTTAAAAATGTTTATCCTTGTCAGGAGCAAATATTTTAATTCGTATTTGTTTCTGACAAGGATAAAAGATTATTGTCGAAACTTCGAGGTAATAAAAATATTAATACTGGACAAAGTATCTTTAATTTAAAGAACTATGAATGCCAGCCAGGCAGCCTCTATCTTCACGATATACAATAATCATTATTTATTCTATTAGAACCCGCGCAATATTGCATATATCTATTTAAACGGCAATATACCAGGATCACAATATTCCAACTAAACACGATATACTAATTTTAAATACCAAGTTTAGATATCATGTGGAGCTCTTACCAAATTTAAAGGTTTTTACCTCAGCGGCAACAGCTGCCTCGGTTCCACGCAGGTAGAACAAGCTTGCTAGGAAAGAAAACCATTTTAGGAAATATAAAATATTTATAAACTAAAACCTTTTGGATAGAATAATAGGGTTACATCTACATGCCAGTTTGGCTTTTTATTTTTATTGTTGTAATTGATCCATACCTTGATTATAAATAGGAACTAAATAGGAGTATCAATATATAAATAAATTTATTTTACAAGGAAACTATTTCCATCTATATTATATATATATATAAATCTCAATAGAAAATAGATATACAAATATATTTGCAATAATGAAAATAAAACAAATAAGTATGCTCCTTTTCACCAGCTTTAACATCAGTTTGGTAAATTTAACCGATTTCATAACGCCCCCTCGTAGGATGTAATGAAATCGAAGCTTACCCCTGTACTTATGAGAGCCAAAGCCATGGTATACATCTTGGTCTTTTGCCTCAATTTGACAAAGCTGGTGTTATGTCTCAATCTATATCATCACTAACAAAGTTTTTATATTAGGTGATGCATAGTGCATCGTTCTTATGCCCAAATAAATGTGTTATTTAAGCTCGTAAAGTGACAAGCGCCGATTTTCAGGCTATAATACAACATAAAGTCCTGGAACGTTGATAAGCTTTCCAGAACTTTATGTTGTTTTATAGCCTGAAATTCCCACCTTGTCACACAGCTTAAACACCTCATTTGTAAATTCGACTGAATTCCTAACCCGTAGGATATTCTGAAATCGAAGCCGCTCCCGTATTGATGACGGCCATATCCTGAAACCAATGCTATACAGGTTGGCTTTTTGTTTAGATTTACCAAAACCGGTTTTGAGAAGCTCATTCTTTAACACCACTAGCAAAGATTTCTTCCAATGTTATAAACATAATGCATCTTTCCTCTAAGCATAATTAAAGGGAAAGATGCTTATTTATGTACAAACGTATATATAAAGAAAGTTACATCTCCCGTATTCTTTAAATATAATTCCTGTTTTGCTACTTATAATCGAGAGGTACTTGAAAAACGAGTTTTTACACTCACTATACAATAAAATTAGAATAAAAGATACTTTGACCAGTAAATCTTTTTATTATCTCGACGTTTAGACAAAAATATTTTGTTCTGGTCAGGAGCAAAAAAAAAAAAATTAAAACATTTGGCAAGGCTTTAAATTTATTTTTAAAAATGTTTATCCTTGTCAGGAGCAAATGTTTTAATTCGTATTTGTTTCTGACAAGGATAAATGATTATTGTCGAAACTTTAAGGTAATAAAAATATTTATACTGGACAAAGTATCTTTAATTTTAAGAACTATGAATGCCAGCCAGGCAGCCTCTATCTTCACGATATACAATAATCGTTATTTATTCTAGTAGAACCTGCGCAATATTGCATATATCTATTTAAACGGCAATATACCAGGATCACAATATTCCAACTAAACACGATATACTAATTTTAAATATCAAGTTTAGATATCTTGTGGAGCTCTTACCAAATTTAAAGGTTTTTACCTCAGCGGCAACAGCTGCCTCGGTTCCACGCAGGTAGAACAAGCTTGCTAGGAAAGAAAACCATTTTAGGAAATATAAAATATTTATAAACTAAAACCTTTTGTATAGAATGATAGGGTTACCTCTACATGCCAGTTTGGCTCTTTTTTGATTGTTGTAATTGATCCATACCTTGATTATAAATAGGAACTAAATGGGAGTATCAATATATAAATAAATATATTTTACAAGGAAACTATTTCCATCTATATTTTATATATATATATAAATCTCAATAGAAAATAGATAAACAAATCTATTTGAAATAATGAAAATAAAACAAATAAATTTGCCCCTTTTCACCAGCTTTAACATCAGTTTGGTAAATTTAACCGATTTCATAACGCCCCCTCGTAGGATGTTATGAAATCAAGCTTCCCCCTGTACTTATGAGAGCCAAAGCCATGGTATACATCTTGGTCTTTTGCCTCAATTTGACAAAGCTGGTGTTATGTCTCATTCTATATCATCATTAACAAAGTTTTTATATTAGGTGATGCATAGTTCTTATGCCCAAATAATGGGAGATGCGCCCTTTTTATGTTCACAAGCTATAAATATGTATGGAAAAAATGTAAACATTAGAACGCGAGTGTTTCTTTCACAAATAAATCAAAATTCTACTGTCCAAACTGCGATGAAATAATATTAAGAGGGCTTGGCTTATCGCGATAAAGACAGTAGAATTTTAATTTATTTGTGGAAGAAACACTCGCGTCTTAATGTTTTCATTTGTTATATATAGATGGCGCGTTATTACTTTTTATTAAAATATGTATGTTTGAAACTATTATAAACGCGTATGATTCTTTTGAAAATGTTCAATTTTCAAAAGAATCTTACGCGTTTATAATAGTTTCGAAATTTCATAACAGATGGCGCGCTAATGCATCATAATTAAAATATGTATATGTTCAAAGTGAAGGTTCCACGAGTATATATTCCTATCATAGAGGAAGGAAGAGGACAATTTATTTACCGCCAGGTATAAAACACGCTGCTATCTGCTATGTAATAAAAGGCCGGGTGAAAAAGTCGACGGCGGTATATTGGCCGATCAACTGATAGCTTCTGTTTAAATTTAGCTTAATTAATAGTAATTAGAAGGCCTCTGCTAATTATCGGAGCCACCTTGATAAGGCAGCGTGCCTCTGGGCTGGACCAGGAGATAAAATTCCTTTTTTCCGCGCCGTTCTCCCCTCGGGGGATTCGATCCGAGTTTTTCTCTTCCACAGCACCAACGTATTACTTCTCCTCCACCCGCCTTTTATTTAGTTCTATATACTCTTACTCTCTTATTGCTCTCCTATATTAGGATGTTCTACTTTCATTTTTAGACTAATCCACCTCTCGGATAACGATTTCTCATCAACAACCTTGTAAATTCAAACAATTGAAAGTTCTTTGATTTGCTAATAGTTTTATTATTCTTCTGAGACCATTTATATATAAAAATATATTTTAGATCTGGTGTGTTTCTGTAAAAAAAGTATGAGCGATTCTTATAACTAGCAATTGTTTGGTTTAATTATCTATTTATCACCAAAATTATGATCTGAAACTAGAGCAATCCCTTAGAAATACACTAATGAAGAGATTATAGTATTGAATAGTGAATATGTGTAAATCTGTATATATATATCGATATGGAGACAATTTGTGGCCAAATGAGACAATAACCCTCCCAATTTAATCCACCAGACCGCTTCTTAGAGCTCTAATACTGTATTGGACGATTCTGCTTATATAGGCAGCAGTGAAGAGGGGAATCTCAGAAATGGTACTCAAGAAATTTATGAACATAAGCTTATAGGGCAATAGAATTATTATTAGAAGCATGAAAGACTAAAATATACCCCATGCAATAAAACAGGCCATATCAAAAAGGTATCTATCCAAACAATCCTGAGAGAAAAAAAAAACCTTCTAATAAAATATACTCAGCAAATGATATTGTAGCGTAGGAATCAATCCTTTAAATATCCTAAGATGTAAAAGTATTTATTGATGACGTCACAGCGACAAGTCGACAATTATTAACAAGTCAGCCCAAAACTATTTACAGCTAGGGAATCTTAAGCAAGCAAACAAAGAAATATTTTAAAGATGATTTCACAAATACAGATTAATATATATTTTTATAATCTGTTGAATATATTTTCATTGAATAATATTAAATTAAATAATAAAATATTTCTTCGCCACATAGCCTCCTCCTATAAAGAGCATCGACCCGATGCTCAGAAGGAGACTTACGTCGTCAGTCTCAATAACTACATAGTACTAGGGCCAGGGATATTTTCAGGTGACTGTGGTGGATGTCTTCTTTCAGTTGAGATAACTTCTTCCTGAGGGCTTGGCAGGTCTATATTTACGTCAATGTAGTTTTTTCTTATTTATACTGTGGTCGGCAAGGTAGGATTTCTTAACTTTGCGGCCTCACCTCCAATATGGTCTATCATCTAATTTTCATGGCGGGGCGACCAGCTAGATCTTCTAGCAGGTGAGAAATTTTGTCTGTTTCGACCGGTATATGGGGTAGGGATTCGGTAGCGACTGAAATTTTTCCTCGATGATTCATCGTTGGGTTCCTGAGATTCGGTTTGAGAGTTGTAGAATTCCATTGCGTCTTGCTTTCTTTGGAAATATTTATTTCTCCTTTCCTCATTGTGTCTCTTCCTGTCGCGGCAATAGCGGACGACGTGACCTGGGCGTCCGCAGTAGAAACAGATTGGCTTTCCCTCAGTTGTCCGCCATTCATTGGTGTCACATCTTCTTCCTTGCCTTCGGTGATGAGGTTCAGAATGCGGTCGTATCGTTTGGGCCTCGTATCTAGGCCTGGATGCTTGAGGGGGACTTATTGTAGGTTTTGATCTAGGTGCCAAGGTCTTTACAATCTCTTCCCTCACTAAATCTTCAATGACAGCGATTTTAGGCTCCTCTTGAGGAGAGTCCAATGCTTGCTTTATCTCTTCACGAACAATTTTTCGGATCAGCGATGACAGATCTTCTCCGTCATCCTGGTCACAGAGAGAGGCTACATTTGGTAGGCGCTCGTACTTGGTTGGGGTAACTCGCCTACAGCGGAGCGCTTCGACACGGCGACATTCTGTAATGAATTGCTCGGTGCTCTGTACATCCCTCGGTAGGAGTGCTTGATAAAGCTCCTCAGCTATCCCCTTCATGAGGTGGGATATTTTATCTTCCTCGCTCATTTGAGGATCAACCTCTTTGCACAAGCACAGGCACAAGCACATTTCTTCTCCGCTTGCAATTTTGAATTTTCTTTTTTTCCGAACACATTCTCTAATTGAGATGTGAATTCCTTTCAAGTCTGTATGCTTTCTTCGTTGTTCTCAAACCATTTGAGAGCAGTTCCAGACAGATAAAAATAAACTTTAGTAAGACAAAGGGTTTCGTCCCAATGGTTGTACTTTGCCACACGTGCATACCCTTTTAACCATTTTTGGAGATCTTCACCATCCTCCCCGGAGAAAATGGAAGGGTTCCTTGGCAGATGTTGAACAACGTAGTTGCTTACCTGAGTACCTTCCTTCTTTACATTCATAGAAGTTTCTTCTGGTTCAACAGAATCAATTTTTCTTTTATTTCTTAATGGGTATCGGTCCAGTCTCTCCACCAGTTGTAGCGTAGGAATCAATCTTTTAAATATCCTAAGATGTAAAAGTATTTATTGATGACGTCACAGCGACAAGTCGACAATTATTAACAAGTCAGCCCAAAACTATTTACAGCTAGGGAATCTTAAGCAAGCAAACAAAGAAATATTTTAAAGATAATTTCACAAATACAGATTAATATATATTTTTATAATCTGTTGAATATATTTTCATTGAATAATATTAAATTAAATAATAAAATATTTCTTGGCCACAATATTTTAAATGAAGATGCCTTTTCTTATGGCAGAAATAAATATTTTCAATTTCTTATAATATATGGCTTGCTAATGGATAATATTCTAAATCAAACTGTTGACATATATCAAAACTGGCAAGACGGATTAAAAGACCTGACTAAATATCACGTCTATGCGAACATCGAGGGTAAAAAAGGAAAAATTCGAAGTAGACTCTGGTGCAAGATTTACCTTAATACCCCGGGTTAAGTATTTTAGACTCACCATTGAAGTAAAAGTTCAAGGCTCAATTTTAGCCTTCATATTATATTCTGGTAAAATGTTAATGCCAGATGGAAAAGTGGACGTTTTTGTGGAATAACAGGTAAAGACATCTTATGAAGAATAACTCTACATTGTTCCTGAATAATATGATGCCCTACTGGGAGGAGATTCGTGCTCTCAATATGAATCGACGTGATGTTCACCCCCAAATTCAAGAAACTGAAATCAAGACTGAATCGAAACAATTAAGCGTGGAAGATAGATTACAAGCGCGATGTTATGTAAATAACAAAGCGACGTGGAAACTAGAAAAGATAATGCAAAATAAATATGTAAAACTACCTTATCAGGTGGAATTTGTCAATGACAACATTTTTAAAATACATATCAAGTAGAAAAATTGATTGCACGTTAAAGACCGTTACATTTACTCCAGATATAAAGCAAGAAAACTACTCGAACTTCAAGCCTGTTTGGCTTCAACTATATGATCCTGAAATTAATTCGAGACATCAACCTGTGCAGGTACTGGTGACGCTGACAGGAGTCAAACTTCCGAGACAGCACCATTCCACCCAGAACAGGAACTTCGCAGATCTTCACGGCAATACAAGCCTCCAGCCTACTTGAGTGACTAGGTTGTTTATAAAATGTCACAGCTCACAATCCTATAAGTTCCCATTAAGCGTGTGAGAACTGTTGTGTTGCAGAAAATATTTGAATACTCTGTCTATCACCAAAATCTTAGTGATAAAGCATGATGTTTTTATTCAACTTCTCTCTCTCTCTCTTTAATTACTGTTTATATTGTTACGTGGTACCCAAATGCTTGCTCGTGTTCTTTGTCTGTGGTGGCGCAAATATATACACGTGGGTTTCTAAGGATGCAATAGAGGTTTGCGCTTTATTATACTCGGAAGAATAAGTATAATAAGTGGGAATTGCCTTCAACTTCTTCGTCAGAAGCATCCTTGGCGCCGTGGATGTCATTCTTGTGAAACGTTCCGCTTCACACTATACACGTCCAGCCTGGACTTACACTGGCTTGTAGGCCACTCCGATGTCAGTCTCTCCTAGCACCGCCGTACAGGATCATCCACACGCCTGGAGGCAACTGCCCATGTCTTCTACTCGCCACAGATGTCACCAGACTCTCTCCTCTACACACATGAAACCGTCTTTTGGCGCCTGTTCCCCTAACACATGGACATCCTCCGCAACTGAAGTACATCCATCTTCCCCAACTTTACTCAGGAATCTTGGCCTCTCGAATAGCTTGTAATCCATTCTAAAATATATACTCAAAAATCGAACTTTGTATCAAAGAGCAACTATATACATATCTTGAAGATAGAGGCAGCCTGGTCAGCATTCATATTTCTGTAAAAAATAGAAACATTGGCCAGTTAGAATTTTATATTCTTACCCTTTCAACAAAGACAACGAATATACAAAATAATTGTGTTCAAACGTTGAGAAAATAAAGCTTTAATTGGCCGAAGTGTCTATATTTTACAGATATATACATATCGTCAAGTAGCTATACAACCCCGGCCACAGGGAGCTCCATGGGACACCTGTCAATCTTCACTGGACTCCGGGGGGAGACCACAGGTGTGAGGGGTTCTCGGAATCTTATTGGCAAATAAGGAAAACGGGACGCCTCGGTGGCTGAACACTTGTGTTATTATTATTTTATCTTGGGATAAGTTTTTATTTTCATTTTGACTCTCTCTCCCAAATAAAGAAAACGGGACGCCCCGGTGGCTGAACACTCGTGTTATTATTATATTATCTTGGGATAAGTTTGTATTTTATTTTGACAATCTCTCCTTATTAATGCCTTTTTTGTTGTAAATATAATTTTTGGAGAACTGAAAGGTAAATGCCAGTTATAATAAATCAAATTATTTCCAAATTTGCCCTTTATTTATCTCTGCGACAATTTACTCATTGTTTCTATCAACTCATAACACAGAATCGTTCTCCACTTTCTCTAAATCAAATTGACCGATATAACGTTATCCTGACAAGAGACGGAATATTGGATTATATATATACCACAAGATTATACCACAAAAGTTCATTAACATTTTCTAATTTTATTCTGTTCCATTCAAGGCGCTTATTGAGAATTCCACGGAAAAAGAAATAAATTTAGAAACTAATTGAAAGAAAAAGAGTTTGACATTATTTCCAATTTACTTTAATGAAATTCAATTCTAATTTTAATGAATATTCATTGTGATTATACCAGGAGCCTTTTTTAATTGGCTTAATTCCAGTGGTATTAAGAGGTGACCTTCTTTCCTTTTCCTCTCCATCGGCTGCAAAGATATATTCCTAGTTATCACTTCACTGCCTAACAAGACACGCGCATATTTCATTTTTAATTCTTTTGAATGATTAATTTTGTTTTCGAAAAATTAAAAGTTCAAACTATTTATTTATAAAAATAGTTTTAAATATTACGATTAAAATTGCATAAATTTGCCTCTTTAGGTTTTATATATTTATTTTATATTCAATAATTTATTTTTGTCACAGAGTATGGATGTAAGATTACAAGTAAATAGGCGTTAACCGTGAGAAGATAAGTTTCTCTTTGTTTACTATGTTATAAGTTTCTCGTTTATTTTGTTCTTTCTCTTGTAAGTCAATAATGTTTGATTAATCTTCTTGGAATCAGTGCTTTTAAAAAGTCTAAGAAAAGTCAAAATTAGGTATTTGAAATGATTATCCCTATATATATAAAAGTCAGTGTATGTATGTATGTATGTGGGTATCTATGTCGGCTATACACGTCCACAATACGTAACTAATCTGACTGATATTTTAACAGTATATAGAGTAGTATCTCGAAAAACTAATATTGAAAATTTCAGGTCTCTTTTACGAATATTCTTCGAGTTATTTGCAAATTGCGTTGCAAATTTGCCTTTTCGCTCGCAAGCAGCGCCTCTAGCGGTGAAGATGGGAGGTAATATCAGCTGACCCAATGTGCATGTAAAACGTGTTTTGACAGGACATAGAGAAAAATCTGGAAAATATATTTATCGGATTTTTAGCCAATAAAAAATAAAATTGACAGGTTCTGGGCAAAAATAGTTGTTTTTTTAGTCAGAAAATGATGATGACAATATTGCTGTATCATGTTTGATTATAAGATACAAAATTATATCGGGAAAAATTCCAAAAAGCTGAGACCACGGGTGAAGCCAGTTCATTTTTAGTGTGCAGGAACAGAATTCTAACAGAAAAACATTCAATCGAGCAAAAGACACAAAGCCAGATCATCTCTTCATAAAAATATCGCTTCTCTGACACAAAGTTTGGAGCGGGACGTTTCACAAGAGTGACATCCAAGGCGCCAATTTATAATTGTAACGAATAGTATTTGAATAAAAAAATTTAATCGGGTAAAACCCGGGCGTTGCCCGGTCATTCGGCTAGTATTTAATAAATATGATATTAAAAGATGATGATCATAGATAAAGATTCCCTTTTGATTTGAAATTTTTTTATTGACCTTCTTCAGCGACACATGAATAATATAAGCGATTATATTGCGTCAATACGAAATTATTTCATGTATTCAAACGTTGGAATTTTCTTACGCACCAGAAAATTGTTCAAATTCGGCCTCTTTTGTGAGTATCTGCACCAAATTGTTTGAAAGCGTATATTTATCTTTCTTGTTTTGCATGAAACTGTTGGCTTCGACTTCTTCGTCAGGAGGATCCTTGGCGCCGTGGATGTGACTCTTGAGAAACGTTCCTTCCACACTATACACGTCCAGTCTGGACTACACTAACTTGTAGGCCACTCCGATGTCAGTCTCTCCTGGCACCGTCTTGCAGGATCATCTCACTCCCGGAGGCCACTCACTGCGCCATCAACCGCTCAGAGAGAGTTTATAACATTTCAAATTAATAAAATACGTAACTTGTTTTTTCGTTACAGATAACTACTAAGACTTTTTTCAGATAAGGTAAGATAAGCTCCTGATAGACTTGTATCAAATATTTCAATAGAAAGAATCACCGAATATCATTGCAAAGAAGAGACAAATGGTAAAGCGACGAGTTTCTCTATTGGAGAGATATGAGCTTGGAGAAATTTGGACAAAAGCGCCTTTCGTATTACAGCCTGTGGAAGGACGTTATTGTCCAAAGCTCGCCAAGCTCACTCTTGTATTCGTGGTTGTAGAAATTTGTTTTTTATAAAGATAAAAATAAAATTTTATTATCGCTAAAATGATGATATATCCACAGATAATGAGGCAATGCTCTGTGTTTAATTACTGATATATAAATTTCAATATATTTTTATTTTCTGTAATGTCGTACACTTTAAAGGGCTTAGTAATAGGTAGGTTTATCACCATGATATTATTTTGTACTGTTTAGTGTGGAAATAAAATCAATTTATTTGCAATCTCTCCGAAATTTTATATTTTAGGTTTACTCATTTTTAATATTCTTCAAATTAAAGATACTTCGGCCAGTAAATCTTTTTTTTTTATTATTTTCTCGGCCTTTCGACAAAAATCCTTTGTCCTCGTTGTTAATGTGAAGAACTGTGAATGCCGGCCCGGGCAACCTCAATATTTACGATCATTTTTAATATGTTCTGTAGAGTGTGTACGATGGGTTAATATGGTCTAGTTCTAAAAATAATATCGATATTTTCATATTTCTGAATTTATTATAGAAAAAATAGCATTCATC
>CP092868.1:91934267-91967197 GCA_030710605.1 Cordylochernes scorpioides
TAGATTGCCGTGGTGATGATCATTATAGGGAATGGGTGTCTAGCGACCGATTGTGCTATGGCTACATATCTAGTCTATTTAAGGGGCTTCATATAAAAAGAGATGTACCTCTTTAAGTAAAAGATGCAATTTTAAAATATGTTATCTAAGCTCGTAAAGTGACAAGGGCCGATTTTCAGGCTATAATTCAACATAAAGTCCTGGAACGTTGATAAGCTTTCCAGAACTTTATGTTGTTTTATAGCCTGAAATTCACACCTTGTATCACAGCTTAAACACCTCATTTGTAAATTCGACTGTATTCCTAACCCGTAGGATATTCTGAAATCGAAGCCGCTCCTGTACTGATGACAGCCATATCCTGAAACCAATGCTATATAGGTTGGCTTTTTGTTTAGATTTGCCAAAACCGGTTTTGTGAAACTCGTTCTTTAACACCACTAGCAAAGATTTCTTCCAATGTTATAAACATAATGCATCTTTCCTCTAAGCATAATTAAAGGGAAAGATGCTTATTTATGTACAAACGTAAATATAAAGAAAGTTACATCTCCCGTATTCTTTAAATATAATTCCTGTGTTGCTACGTATAATCGAGAGGTACTTGAAAAACGAGTAAAAACAAACTATACAATAATTTCAAAATAAAAGATACTTTGGCCAGTTATATTTTTATTATCTCGACGTTTAGACAAAAATATTTTGTTCCGATCAGGAGCAAATAAAAATTAAACATTTGGCAAGGCGTTTAAATTTATTAGAAAAAACGTTTGTCCTTGTCAGGAGCAAATGTTTTAATTCGTATTTGTTTCTGACAAGGATAAAAGATTATTGTCGAAACGTCGAGATAATAAAAATATTTATACTAGCCAAAGTATCTTTAATTTTAAGAACTATGAATGCCAGCCAGGCAGCCTCTATCTTCACGATATATACAATAATCGTTATTTATTCTATTAGAACCTGCGCAATATTGCATATATCTATTTAAACGGCAATATACCAGGATCACAATATTCCAACTAAACACGATATACAATAATCGTTATTTATTCTAGTAGAACCTGCGCAATATTGCATATATGTCATAATTTGTATATAATTAAATGCAACCCCGACCCACTATGTATGTACCATGTATGATTTTCAAAGATTTAATAAAAGAATAAGGTAACTGGAGGAAAGAAAGTAACAAAAGACATAGGAAGTAAATCTAGAGGAGAACATATTTATTAATAACGTCGCAGTTAACCTTCTGACCCCGGGTCCCTGCGAGCTAAGTTTAAACCGACACTTCCTGGAAAAACAGGACGTATCTAGTGACCAGAAGTTATAAATGTTAAAGCTAGCACTCAATACTTCCTGACAAAGCAGGACGTATTTTGATAACGCGGAAGTAAATAAAGTGGAAATAGCACTCGACACTTCCTGTCAGGCAGGCCATATCTTTCATCAAGAAGAGCCGCGGGCCAATCAGAAGACAGCACCTTAAGTAGGTCAACCAATAGGAAAAGATCATGTGACATCTCTCGACCAATCAGAAGACAGCACCTTAAGTAGGTCAACCAATAGGAAAAGATCATGTGACATCTCTCGACCAATCAGAGAGAAACTGAGTCTTGGTGTTAAATCGAAAAGCAAGAATTGTCAGTTACGTTTTCGCTCTCATAGGAACAACACCTACAGTTGTGCAGTTGCTCCTTCGCTTCCAACAAGGTAACATCTACTCTAGAGATCTCTCTCTCTCCGCTCATTTCATCTAAATCCCATCATCGCCATGTGATCAACTAATTAATAAGTCAAATCGCTCAACTCTTCTCAAGCTTTCTTCCCTCCAACCCAGTTGCCTTTTATTTTCAAACTCAATCACGTGTCCTGATTATTCCTAACTGTGTGCTTCACTTACCACTCAACGACTGCGCTTCAACCAAATCTCACCATTCGCATCCAACAACAAGAAACCCCGCAACGATATTGTCACAGAACGGTTAAGTCGACAGAATTCTACAACAGTGTAATACATCAAATATTATAGTGTAATAATAACAATTGCATCGTATTACACAGAGTCGACAGGATAAAGATTATAGAGCTTAATCAGGATAAAGATTATGGAAATTAGCCCAGGCGCCAGCAAAACAAAAGGCAATGACAAACCAAGAGAGAACAAACTGGCAACGAGCGGAAAGAAACTGACAACGAACGAAGCGACAAGACACACCCTGGCGACGGTAATTTTAGAACTGACCGCCGCGCTACAAGGGGCAAGATCCCCGCAACTGGAAACGTTCTTCCGGAGCGCCACCCACGGGGCAACCGACGCCCGCACCGCCGGTACGTGTCCGAACAACCTGACGCCCACCGAGGAGTCGCCACCCGCCATGCCGTACCCGTGCACCCGGAAGCAATCCACGCGACACGGGCCCAGTGTACCGACAACGCGATCCACTCGAATGGAAGCAGTACAAATGACTAGATTTCCCTTTCAATTGCGCGGACAGTGCAAACGGTCCCGACCCGGTCCAACAGATATTCCAAGCCAGCCACACCAAGCCGAAGACGCCACAGTGGAGACCTTTCGAGATTAAGGTAGGCAATCCACCCAATGACACCGTCAAATTGACTTTGGACTTGTATCTGACCCAGGACCTACCATGTACCTTTCTCATTGAACCAGACGCAGGTTCGAACATATTGCCGTATCATTTATACAATAGATTAAAAGTACAACTTCCCAACTTAAGTATTAAAAAAACCTTCCCTTGATCTATCCACCCTAAATAGTTTTACGAAAATAATAGGACATTTAACTTTCCCTCTGACAATAGGCCAAATAACCAGTAGAGAGAACTTCCACGTGGTAAATGCATCCTTGCCATTTGGAGTTCTTACCTTAAAAACCCTTTATCAGTATAAATTAAAACTAAATTATAATCGCGGCACTATTTTCCAACTTGGCGTCCCATTGTCTAATACTATCTACCACTTTAAACATGTGTCAAATGAATGCAAGCACGGGCTAGGCCAAAACCTGTCCCAAAGGACTCGCACAGCACCCAAAGCTTTCACACATGGAAACCCTTGCCTGCATTCATTGCCCAAACCCCAAATATTTACATGCCACCACTCTAATCTCACACCACGCAACTTTTCACTCAACCCAATTGCCAATACTTTATATCCACAACACATAAAGCCACAACGGCTTCAACCTACAATTCCAATCATGCCCAAAAAAACGTGTCAGTACAGCTCACACACTTACCACACAAAATCCATACACGCACCCATACGTCACCACACAACAAACACGCACAATCCGCACAACAAACGCAACACGCGCACCAAAAGACAACAACAACAAACAAGCGCATGCACAACCGTTAAGAATAATACAATCATCCCGTCTACACAAAACATAGAAAAAATTCACGCCACCAAACAACCACACAATCGAAAAACATTGCGATCTTTCCTAAAAGCTGTGAACGCCTATAAAGAGTTCATTCCGGACCACGCCCGCTTGCGGACACCACTTGTCAACCTTCTAAAAAAGGATGTCGTGTGGGTCTGGGATGACAAATGCCAGAAAGCGTTCACTAACCTGAAAGAAAACCTTACCACACACCCCACATTACACCTTTACCAGGAAGGTCTGCCATGCCAGGTGTACTGTAACACCTCAACATTCAGCATTACAGGCGTTCTTAAACAAGTCTACCCTGATGGGAAGACATACACCGTTCAACATTTCAGCCGATCTCTACGTAGTCACGAGCGAAATTATTCAGACTTGGAACTACAATGCCTAGCCATTGTGGAAAGTGTGGATAATTTCCGCACCTGTCTAAATGGCAGAAAGTTTACAATATTTTCTGACCATCCCGCATTGCAGTGGTTGAAAGAGATCAAAGCTCCGTCAGGCAGATTGTTTCGATGGAGGTTAAGATTGTCAAGATACGAATATGAGGTCCGTAGCATAAATGGAGTACAACAATATGAAACGGGCGTTGGAACTCGTATCCCATTTTGTGGCTTTCTAGATGCGCCACTCATACAGAGCCAACAGTCTTCTCCACCGAGAAAATCTCGCGTGACTATAGATCACAATAAACTGCGCACCGTGTCCCGAAAAGGAGTACTTAAAACTATAGTCCCAAGTTCACTTACAACCAGATTTCTTAAGTCCGTACACACACAACACCACCACCCAAACATCTCCAAGATGACGAGACTCATCTCAGCACAATATTATTGGCAGAACATGACACAAGACATCGCAAAACAGGTAAAAACCTGCCCCACCTGCCGATTCGCTAGAAGAATCGATGAATACAACCAACCTTCACGTAAAAATACCGACACAGGCACCAAAGCAAAACAAAATTCGTACATAAAGCACAGCGTACACACAACACAAACAATGTCAAAATTACCACATCCACGTCAGAGAAACGATCACACATCTCAACCTAAACCAATTACCGCCGACATATCTCTAATAAAACCATTGACGATCAAACAGGAGAACTGTAAACCTGACAACCAGTTCAATCATATCACACAACTCCCTAAAGATATCAAACAGGAGAAATGCGAACCTACCACAATCATTCAAATTCTACAATTCATAAGGTTCAAGCAAATATTTCAGAGTCCCCAGTTACAAAAATGTGGACGAACATGGGGCAATACCCTATTTTTCATCTGATTTTCATCCTTTGTTTATTAATTCTACCATACAAATGTATACCAATTTTATTCCTTAACTATTTATTTATCTATACTATGTCCGCTCGTAAAATTTTCAAACTACAAGAGGCAGTTTTTAATTTTGGACAAGCAGTTCTTCATTGTGGACAAACATTTATAAAACTTCTCATAATTTTAGGAACCATCTTCGCAGAAAATCTAAATAAACTCCGAAGAGATAGCAGTAACTGAAAAGATGACCAACCAGTGTCGGAGAAATCATACTCCAAAAACAAGACCCGAGCCACATCCCAAAATAAATAGACGGCAGGAAATGGGAATTTTGAGACACCGCGACAGGGAGTGTAGTCCGCGGCGATAAATCCAGCCTATGCAAACAAAACGGAACGCCTCGTCCGATCTCCAATTTCATTCCCTCTCTTTTGCCCGACACACCCCACTTCCGTATCTCTAATTACAATGAGAAGATCCCCTATTGAGGTCAACTGGGAACCTCGCTATGCCACCGATTTTTGATTCCAGTTCGAGTCTACATATCGATTTTTACCACCCAATTACACATCCACGAGACAACACATAGAACTAGCTCACACATTTCTTACACAACAGACTTCTAACATTTTTTCACAACACACACACAAAGACAAAAAATTACACATAAAGGTTATATAGATTTCCATGTCTCCTGTACACACAGCATAAACGCACTTGAGGGCTAGAATCACGTTTTTCACCTAAGTGTCGCTACAGATGAGACAAAAAATTTATAGGGCATAATTGAGCAAGTAAAACATTTATAGGGCAAAATGGAGCAACCAATACATGTAGATCAGGGCATGTAGATACCAAAGGGTTCCAACCAATACACCTTATTTTTCATATCAATCATTTTCATTATTTTCTCTCAATTAAAATTTAAATATTTAATCAATTTATCAATTTATTCAACTTATTACCACTTTTAATCATTAATTATCATTTTTTTTTCCAATTAGTTTATATTATCATTTTTATTTATCAATTATCATTCTATTTACCACTTAGCTTAAACTGCCACAACTCAATTATCAACGAAAACTCACTGGCTTTCGATTAAACTAAAAACATTAAATCACCCTTTGTTGTTGAAACCTTTTTATTTTTCATTTTTCTTTTTTTCCAAGCACTCAACTTTGATTTCGTTCAACTCTTATTTTTATTTTTATTTTGATTTCTCAAAAGACCTAATGAAACCCCCTCGATTTCATTCCCAATCTCAAGTAGGATAGTAATTAGGCAATTCTTTTTTTTTTCACCAACGCAACAAAGCATTTTCTCTTTTTTCCATACAACAAGGCTTTTTCTTTTTTGTGCAACCAAGCCTTCACTTTGATTTCATTCAACTTTTATTTTTATTTTATTTTATGTTGATTTCTCAAAAGCCCTAATAAAATTCCCTCGGTCTCCATTCCCAATTTCGAGCTAGAATATGGTTAGGCATTTTTCCTTTTTTTTTTTTTCACCATTCAACCAAGCACTCAACTTTGATTTCGCTCAAAAAAACTTTTATTTTATTTTTATTTTTTGATTTCTCAAAAGACCTAATAGAATTCCTTCGATTTCATTCCCAATCTCGAATAGAATATGGTTAGGCATTTTTCCTTTTTTTTTTTTTTTTTTTTCTCACCATTCAACCAAGCACTCAACTTTGATTTCGCTCAAAAACCTTTTATTTTATTTTATTTTGATTTCAAAAGACCTTATGAAATTCCCTCGAATTCCTTTCCGAAATTCGAGCAAAAAAGTAACTAGGCATTTTCCCTTATTACCATGCAACAAAACAATTTTTCTTTTCAACCAAACACATTCAATTTTGATTTCATTCAACTATTTTATATTATTTTATTTTGATTTCAAAAGCCTTAATAGAACTCCCTCGAATTCATTTCTTAACTCGAGTAGAATTCGTTTAGGCGCATTTTCCTTTTTTTTTTTACCCACTATGTACCATAACATTCATTGATTTCTTACAATTAAAAAATTTTTGATTTCTATTAATTATACTCAACCTATATCATCAACACCATTCTATTTTACTTATTATATCGCCACCAATGCTTGTATATAGACTCAATACCCACAACTAATTTTCCCACAAAATTATTTTTCACTTTACAGAATTCTCTCAGGCTAACCCCTTCTTGAATTCTTCACATGTAGGGGGCGCATCTGTCATAATTTGTATATAATTAAATGCAACCCCGACCCACTATGTATGTACCATGTATGATTTTCAAAGATTTAATAAAAGAATAAGGTAACTGGAGGAAAGAAAGTAACAAAAGACATAGGAAGTAAATCTAGAGGAGAACATATTTATTAATAACGTCGCAGTTAACCTTCTGACCCCGGGTCCCTGCGAGCTAAGTTTAAACCGACACTTCCTGGAAAAACAGGACGTATCTAGTGACCAGAAGTTATAAATGTTAAAGCTAGCACTCAATACTTCCTGACAAAGCAGGACGTATTTTGATAACGCGGAAGTAAATAAAGTGGAAATAGCACTCGACACTTCCTGTCAGGCAGGCCATATCTTTCATCAAGAAGAGCCGCGGGCCAATCAGAAGACAGCACCTTAAGTAGGTCAACCAATAGGAAAAGATCATGTGACATCTCTCGACCAATCAGAAGACAGCACCTTAAGTAGGTCAACCAATAGGAAAAGATCATGTGACATCTCTCGACCAATCAGAGAGAAACTGAGTCTTGGTGTTAAATCGAAAAGCAAGAATTGTCAGTTACGTTTTCGCTCTCATAGGAACAACACCTACAGTTGTGCAGTTGCTCCTTCGCTTCCAACAAGGTAACATCTACTCTAGAGATCTCTCTCTCTCCGCTCATTTCATCTAAATCCCATCATCGCCATGTGATCAACTAATTAATAAGTCAAATCGCTCAACTCTTCTCAAGCTTTCTTCCCTCCAACCCAGTTGCCTTTTATTTTCAAACTCAATCACGTGTCCTGATTATTCCTAACTGTGTGCTTCACTTACCACTCAACGACTGCGCTTCAACCAAATCTCACCATTCGCATCCAACAACAAGAAACCCCGCAACGATATTGTCACAGAACGGTTAAGTCGACAGAATTCTACAACAGTGTAATACATCAAATATTATAGTGTAATAATAACAATTGCATCATATTACATATATCTATTTAAACGGCAATATACCAGGATCACAATATTCCAGCTAAACACGATATACAATAATCGTTATTTATTCTAGTAGAACCCGCGCAATATTGCATATATCTATTTAAACGGCAATATACCAGGATCACAATATTCCAGCTAAACACGATATACTAATTTTAAATATCAAGTTTAGATATCTTGTGGAGCTCTTACCAAATTTAAAGGTTTTTACCTCAGCGGCAACAGCTGCCTCGATTCCACGCAGGTAGAACAAGCTTGCTAGGAAAGAAAACCATTTTAGGAAATATAAAATATTTATAAACTAGAACTTTTTGGATAGAATGATAGGGTTACATCTACATGCCAGTTTGGCTCTTTTTTTTATTGTTGTGATTGATCCATACCTTGATTATAAATAGGAACTAAATAGAGAAGTATCAATATATAAATAAATTTATTTTACAAGGAAACTATTTTCATCTATATTTTATCAATTTCCATAGCAAATAGAGAAAAATAGATAAACAAATCTATTTGCAATAATGAAAATAAAGCAAATAAATTTGCCCCTTTTCACCAGCTTAAACATCAGTTTGGTAAATTCAACCGATTTCATAACGCCCCCTCGTAGGATGTTATGAAATAGAAGCTTCCCCCTGTACTTATGAGAGCCAAAGACATGGTATACATCTTGGTCTTTTGTCTCAATTTGACAAAGCTGGTGTTATGTCTCAATCTATATCATCACTAACAAAGTTTTTATATTAGGTGATGCATAGTGCATCGTTCTTATGCCCAAATAATGGGAGATGCGCCTTTTTTATGTTCACAAGCTATAAATATGCATATGTAAGAAATGTAAACATTAGAACGCGAGTGTTTCTTTCACAAATAAATCAAAATTCTACTGTCCTAACTGCGATGAAATAATATTAAGAGGGCTTGGCTTATCGCGGTAAGGATAGTAGAATTTTAATTTATTTTTGAGGAAGAAACACTCGCGTCTTAATGTTTTCATTTGTTATATATAGATGGCGCGTTATTACTTTTTATTAAAATATGTATGTTCGAAACTATTATAGACGCGTATGATTATTTTGAAAATGTTCAATTTTCAAAAGAATCTTACGCGCCTATAATAGTTTCGAAATTTCATAATAGATGGCGCGCTAATGCATCATAATTAAAATATGTATATATTCAAAGTGAAGGTTCCACGAGTATATATTCCTATCAGAGAGGAAGGAAGAGGACAATTTATTTACCGCCAGGTATAAAACACGCTGCTATCTGCTATGTAATAAAAGGCAGGGTGAAAAAGTCGACGGCGGTATATTGGCCGATCAACTGATAGCTTCTGTTTAAATTTAGCTTAATTAATAGTAATTAGAAGGCCTCTGCTAATTATCGGAGCCACCTTGATAAGGCAGCGTGCCTCTGGGCTGGACCAGGAGATAAAATTCCTTTTTTCCGCGCCGTTCTCCCCTCGGGGGATTCGATCCGAGTTTTTCTCTTCCACAGCACCAAGGTATTACTTCTCCTCCACCCGCCTTTTATTTAGTTCTATATACTCTTACTCTCTTATTGCTCTCCTATATTAGGATGTTCTACTTTCATTTTTAGACTAATACACCTCTCGGATAACGATTTCTCATCAACAACCTTGTGAAATCTAACAATTGCAAGTTCTTTGATTTGCTAATAGTTTTATTAATCTTCTGAGACCATTTCTATATAAAAATATATTTTAGATCTGGTGTGTTTCTGTAAAAAAAGGTATGAGCTATTCTTATAACTAGCAATTGTTTGGTTTATTTATCTATTTATCACCAAAATTATGATCTGAAACTAGAGCAATCCCTTAGAAATACACTATTGAAGATATTATAGTATTGAATAGTGAATATGTGTAAATCTATATATATATTGATATGGAGACAATTTGTGGCCAAATGAGACAATAACCCTCCCAATTTAATCCACCAGACCGCTTCTTAGAGCTCTAATACTGTATTGGACGATTCTGCTTATATAGACAGCAGTGAAGAGGGGAATCTCAGAAATGGTACTCAAGAAATTTATGAACATAAGCTTATAGGGCAATAGAATTATTATTAGAAGCATGAAAGACTAAAATGTACCCCATGCAATAAAACAGTCCATATCAAAAAGGTATCTATCCAAACAATCCTGAGAGAAAAAAAACCTTCTAATAAAAGATACTCAGCAAATGATATTTTAAATGAAGATGCCTTTTCTTATGGCAGAAATAAATATTTTCAATTTCTTATAATAGATGGCTTGCTAATGGATAATATTCTAAATCAAACTGTTGACATATATCAAAACTGGCAAGAAGGATTAAAAGACCTGACTAAATATCACGTCTATGCGAACATCGAGGGTAAAAAAGGAAAAATTCGAAGTAGACTCTGGTGCAAGATTTACCTTAATACCCGGGTTTAAGTATTTTAGACTCAACATTGAAGTACAAGTTCAAGGCTCAAATTTAGCCTTTATATTATATTCTGGTAAAATGTTAGTGCCAGATGGAAAAGTGGACGTTTTTGTGGAATACCGAGTAAAGACATCTTATGAAGAAGAACTCTACATTGTTCCTGAATAATATGATGCCCTACTGGGAGGAGATTCGTCCTCTCAATATGAATCGACGTGATGTACACCCCAAATTCAAGAAACTGAAATCAGAATTGAATCGAAACAATTAAGCGTGGAAGATAGAATCAAAGCGCGATGTTATGTAAATAACAAAGCGACGTGGAAACTAGAAAAGATAATGCAAAAGAAATATGTAAAACTACATTATCAGGTGGAATTTGTCAATGACAACATTTTAAAAATACATATCAACTAGAAAAACTGATTGCACGTTAAAGACCGTTACATTTACTCCGGATATAAAGCAAGAAAACTACTCGAACTTCAAGCCTGTTTGGCTTCAACTATATGATCCTGAAATTAATTCGAGACATGAACCTTCAGGTACTGGTGACGCTGACAGGAGTCAAACTTCCGAGACCGCACCATTCCACCCAGAACAGGAACTTCGCAGGTCTTCACGGCAACACAGGCCTCCAGCCTACTTGAGTGACTAGGTTGTTTATAAAATGTCACAGCTCACAATCCTATAAGTTCCCATTATGCGTGTGAGAACTGTTTTGTTGCAGAATATATTTGAATACTCTGTCTATCACCAAAATCTTAGTGATAAACCATGATGTTTTTACTCAACTTCTCTCTCTCTCTTCAATTACTGTTTATATTGTTACGTGATACCCAAATGCTTGCTCGTGTTCTTTGTCTGTGATGGCGCAAATATATACACGTGGGTTTCTAAGGATGCAATAGAAGTTTGCGCTTTATTATACCCGGAAGAATAAGTATAATAAGTGGGAATTGTCTTCAATTTCTTCGTCAGAAGGATTCTTGGCGCCGTGGATGTCATTCTTGTGAAACGTTCCGTTTCACACTATACACGTCCAGCCTGGGCTTACACCGGCTTGTAGGCCACTCCGATGTCAGTCTCTCCTAGCACCGCCGTACAGGATCAGCCACACGCCTGGAGGCAACTGCCCATGTCTTCTACTCACCACAGATGTCACCAGACTCTCTCCTCTACACACATGAAACCGTTTTTTTGGCGCCTGTTCCCCTAACACATGGACATCCCTCGCAACTGAAGTACCTCCATCTTCCCCAACTTTACTCAAGAATCTTGGCCTCTCGGATAGCTTGTAATCCATTCTAAAATATATACTCAAAAAATCGAACTTAGTATCAAAGAGCAACTATATACATATCTTGAAGATAGAGGCAGCCTGGTCAGCATTCATATTTCTGTAAAAAATAGAAACTTTGGCCAGTTAGAATTTTATATTCTTAACCTATCAACAAAGACAACGAATACAAAATAATTGTGTTCAAACATTGAGAAAATAAAGCTTTAATTGGCCGAAGTGTCTATATTTTACAGATATATACATTTCGTCAAGTAGCTATACAACCCCGGCCACAGGGAGCTCCATGGGACACCTGCCAATCATCACTGGACTCCGATATGGGGCGACCACAGGTGTGAGGGGTTCTCGGAATCTTATCGGCAAATAAGGAAAACGGGACGCCTCGGTGGCTTAACACTTGTGTTATTATTATTTTATCTTGGGATAAGTTTTTATTTTCATTTTGACTCTCTCTCCCAAATAAGGAAAACGGGACGCCTCGGTGGCTTAACACTTGTGTTATTATTATTTTATCTTGGGATAAGTTTTTATTTTCATTTTGACTCTCTCTCCCAAATAAGGAAAACGGGACGCCTCGGTGGCTGAACACTCGTGTTATTATTATATTATCTTGGGATAATTTTGTATTTTTATTTTGACTATCTCTCCTTATTAATGCCTTTTTGTTGTAAATATAATTTATGGAGAACTGAAAGGTAAATGCCAGTTATAATATAAATCAAATTATTTCTAAATTTGCCCTTTATTTATCTCTGCGACAATTTACTCATTGTTTCTATCAACTCATAACACAGAATCGTTCTCCACTTTCTCTAAATCAAATTGACCGATATAACGTTATCCTGACAAGAGACGGAATATTGGATCATATATATACCACAAGATTATACCACAAAAGTTCATTAGCATTTCTAATTTTATTCTGTTCCATTCAAGGCGCTTATTGAGAATTCCACGGAAAAAGAAATAAATTTAGAAACTAATTGAAAGAAAAAGAGTTTGACATTATTTCCAATTTACTTTAATGAAATTCAATTCTAATTTTAATGAATATTCATTGTGATTATACCAGGAGCCTTTTTTAATTGGCTTAATTCCAGTGGTATTAAGAGGTGACCTTCTTTCCTTTTCCTCTCCATCGGCTGCAAAGATATATTCCTAGTTATCACTTCACTGCCTAACAAGACACGCGCATATTTCATTTTTAATTCTTTCGAATGATTAATTTTGTTTTCGAAAAATTAAAAGTTCAAACTATTTACTTATAAAAATAGTTTTAAATATTACGATTAAAATTGCATAAATTTGCCTCTTTAGGTTTTATATATTTATTTTATATTCAATAATTTATTTTTGTCACAGAGTATGGATGTAAGATTACAAGTAAATAGGCGCTAACCGTGAGAAGATAAGTTTCTCTTTGTTTACTATGTTATAAGATTCTCGTTTATTTTGTTTTCTTTCTCTTGTAAATCAATAATGTTTGATTAATCTTCTTGGAATCAGTGCTTTTAAAAAAGTCAAAGAAAAGTCAAAATTAGGTATTTGAAATGATTATCCCTATATATATATAAGTCAGTGTATGTATGTATGTGGGTATCTATGTCGGCTATACACGTCCACAATACGTAACTAATCTGACTGATATTTTAACAGTATATAGAGTAGAATCTGGAAAAACTTAGAGTGAAAATTTCAGGTCTCTATCCCGAATAATATTCGAGTTATTTGCAAATTGCGTTGCAAATTTGCCTTTTCGCTCGCAAGCAGCGCCTCTAGCGGTGAAGATGGGAGGTAATATCAGCTGACCTAATGTACATGTAAAACGTGTTTTGACAGGACATAGAGAAAAATCTGGAAAAGATATTTATCGGATTTTTAGCCAATAAAAAATAAAATTGACAGGTTCTGGGCAAAAATAGTTGTTTTTTTAGTCAGAAAATGATGATGACAATATTGCTGTATCATGTTTGATTATCAGATACAAAATTATATCGGGAAAAATTCCAAAAAGCTGAGACCACGGGTGAAGCAGTTCATTTTTAGTGTGCAGGAACAAATTTCTAACAGAAAAACATTCATTCGAGCAAAAGACACAAAGCCAGATCATCTCTTTATAAAAATATCGCTTCTCTGACACAAAGTTTGGAGCGGGACGTTTCACAAGAGTGACATCCATGGCGCCAATTTATAATTGTAACTATTAGTATTTGAATAAAAACATTAAATCGGGTAAAACCCGGGCGTTGCCCGGTCATTCGGCTAGTATTTAATAAATATGATATTAAAAGATGATGATCATAGATAAAGATTTTCCTTTTGATTTGATTTTTTTTATTTACCTTCTTCAGCGACACATGAATAATATAAGCGATTATATTGCGTCAATACGAAATTATTTCATGTATATAAACGTTGAAATTTTCTTACGCACCAGAAAATTGTTCAAATTCGGCTTCTTTTGTGAGTATCTGCACCAAATTGTTTGAAAGCATATATTTATCTTTCTTGTTTTGCATGAAACTATTGGCTTCGACTTCTTCGTCAGGAGGATCCTTGGCGCCGTGGATGTGACTCTTGAGAAACGTTCCTTCCACACTATACACGTCCAGTCTGGACTACACTAACTTGTAGGCCACTCCGATGTCAGTCTCTCCTGGCACCGTCTTGCAGGATCATCTCACTCCCGGAGGCCACTCGCCGCGCCATCAACCGCTGCAGAGAGAGTTTCATAACCTTTCAAATTCATAAAAATACTTTAACTTTGTTTTTGTGTGTGTGTGTGCCGTACCAAATAACTACTAAGCTTGGTTCAGATGAGGTAAGATAAGCTCTGATAAACTTGTATCAAATATTGCAATAGAAAGAATCGCAGGATAGCATTGCAAAGAAGAGACAAATGGTAAAGCGAAGAGTTTCTCTATTGGAGAGATATAAGCTTGGAGAATTTTGGACAATAAAGCCTCTCGTATTACAGCCTGTGGAAGTACGTTTTTGTTTAAAGCTCGCCAAGCTCAATCTTGTATACGTGGTTGTAGAAATTTGTTTTTTATAAAGATAAAAATAAAATTTTATTATCGCTAAAATGATGATATATCCACAGAAAATGGGGCAATGCTCTGTGTTTAATTACTGATATCTAAATTTCAATCTCTTTTTTTTTTCTGTAATGTCGTATACTTGAACGGCCTTAGTAATAGGTAGGTTTGTATATAATTTTGTACTGTTTAGTGTGGAAATAAAATCAATTTATTTGCAATCTCTCCGAAATGTTATATTTTAGGTTTACTCATTTTTAATATTCTTCAAATTAAAGATACTTCGACCAGTAAATCTTTTTTTTTTTTTTTATTGTCTCGACGTTTCGACAAAATTATTTTGTCTTCGTTGTTAATGTGAAGAACTATGAATGCCGGCCAGGCAGCCTCTATCTTTACGATCATTTTTAATATGGTCTGTAGAGTGTGTACGATGGGTTAATATGGTATAGTTCTAAAAATAATATCGATATATTTCATATTTCTGAATTTATTATAGAAAAAAATTACATTCATCTTCAATTTTTTGGCTTGCAGCTGTTCAGAAGATTAGTTGTGTGTATGTACTTCATCAAGAAATATTCTCAGCCGAGAATTCTCCAAATTGGCCTGTGGCATCATTAGAGCAGACGCCAACTACATTAAATTTGTTCGCCAGATAATCAGATGAATAATAAGAAATTTTCTTCCTCACCCTAATTTGACGGTCATTACAGACAAAGATTCTCGCGGGAAAAAGAAATCGTCTGCGTGCATTTCAACGTAGCAGACGATGATTTACGAGCGGTTTGTGGGAAATTGGCGGGAAGTTAGGCCTACTGTCCAATTGGTTTGCATAATAGAAGAGCAGCAGCTGAACTTTGTTTTCATTCTCTTTTCTCCTTTGTAAATATATCGTTTGGTTCCTTAATATAATTATTTCTTTTGACATCGATAATTAGATTTGTACATATTTGTACCGAAAATATTATTTAACAAAAATCAAGGCTTATTATTATACTAGAATGCGCAGCTATATCCCGTTTAGCCCAGATTTTAGACGGGTAAAAGTTTGCCTAACGGATATTTGATAAAAATATTTTTCATACAAACATCCAACTTCTACCGAATCGATTTTCATAAATATATATATATTATTATATAATTCTTTATAAAATCGGTTCAGTAGAGAGTGGATGTTTGCTCTAAAAATCCTTTTTTTTCTCGATTTTTATAAAGATAAAATAAGTAATATAAAACACACACCATCTATATACAAAACTGAGCGTGGAACTGAGGAGGGTTCAAGAAGACCCCTCAAGAAAATTCAACCTCGTACGCCCTTCGGACTGTTGGCCTTCTTTTATATAAAGAGAAGAACAGAAAAAAACTTTCATTGAAGGCATCTAAAAAAAATAAGCGATTGCCAGGGCGGGGTCCTCCATTTTTGGTGCCTGGGACTGCGGATTCTATCCATTGCTCCTACACTATGATCTTAGGCAAAAGGCCGAGAAGCTATATTTTATATAGAGATATGACCTGGCCTCGTTTGTGATCTGCTCGAGTGAATGCTTTACTGTTATAATCTTGTTCCTGTCTATAATATGGGAAAGCTTCACCGAAGATCGGAGATATACCTAATGGATATCTAAAGAGAAAATAAAGAGAGCTGAAGAGGGACCTGGTGGAATACATCATGTTCCTCTCCATTCTCTGCCCATACGACGAAGACGACATCCCCAGAGAAAGTCGGCTCCTGCATTCCAGGCTCGAGGCCGAGACCGTAGAGAACGACTACACCTCAATGCCTGCGCTTGGACGTCCCTTGCGCAACCGACTACACCGCTTCGGTATTGACGATCGTCTTCGATTCTCAGGGTGACTTTGTCGAGGGAGAGAGCCTGAATCGCACCGTTTTCAATCCCTTCAGAGAGAGCTTAACAGCTCTACCTGCGGCCCGGAGGACATCTCTGAGTTCCTGGAGGAGGCAAGATAGAGAAACACTCTGAAGGAGAGTTACCGCTTCATCGAGCTGATATATGCATGAAGGACGTAGAAGCTGCTTTAAGCCGCCTTCCACAAGGGAAAGCGGCTTGTTGGGATAGTCCAAATAACACATCATGGTCAAAGTAGTAGGCCAATAGAACAATCTAGCAAACCACCCAATAAAAATAATATAATATCTTATATAGACTTATTTTATCATCTACCCCCTATTAACTAGACACAGATATCACGATTTTGAATGACATAAATTAATATGGAGTAGATATGCAGTATATAGGCGGGATGTTACAGGTAATTTAGATATTATTTCTAATAATTGGATCTAATAAAGCTAAAATACACATTTATATAAATTATTATGAATATAGAGCAATCCATAATATATATATTCAAAAATAAGGCTTATTTTGGATTTTAATAAGATTATTAATTAATCAATATTTCGATGGACTAATCGTCCATCTTTTTATTTAATTAGATGGTTTATCGCCCAACAAGCTTGCAAGACGTCCGTGGTTCACCTGAAGCACGCGACCTGCTGTGTGCTTCATAACAAAATACCTCGTTAAAGATGGACGATTGGTCCATCAAAATATTGGATTAATAAATAATCTTATTACAATCCAAAATAAGCCTTATTTTTTAAATTTATAAATTAATAATTTACTTCTTTCTGAACTAGCCATTCTCATGTAAATTGCATCGATGCATATGCCATCATCGTTTTCAGCGCGCTGAAAAGAACCCAAAAGAGATTGAGTACTTTATTAAGCTGTCAAAAACGCCAGTTTATTGTGTCTAGAAGCGAAATGGCGAGACTGGCAGTAGCAAATAGGTAGCTTCTGCAAGGAAAAGGTCTTCCCTTCAAACAGACAGGATAAAATAAATAATTTGACTAAAATTACTAGAGAAATCTGAACGACGTCTTGAAAGAGCACGAGTACCATAGCCAAAGATATGTTCATTGATCCTTTGGCAATCCTCAGAACTATCCATAAGAATCTTGTTCGGAGGTTCTATGCTCTTCAGAAAGGCCATTGTCATCTTTAGATATACCTGTCGTGACTCGCACGATATCTCCTGCCTCGGTGATGTATCTTAGCTTCATCGGCAGTGAAGGGATGTCATGCCTCCCCCTCTTCGTGCAGGACTTCAGGATGAACACTGATGTATACTCCAATGTACTGGATACCAATGTAAAGATTTGGGTAGACATTGTGACCGCAGGAAAAATCAGAATTTAACCCTAGACCACAAGGCAAAGAAAACACAGGCAGGGCTTACAATTCACGTGCCCAGCTACTGAAATCCCGATATTTGGCTCTCTGACTCCAAAGCTGTAATCCCTTCGACTACTATATACAGGACGTTGTTCAGAGAGATGTCAATAAATCTCAAACACCATCCAGTCTGTAAAGGATGAGTTCACAAAGTGATAACCTAATTAGATGCGGCAATCGTCACCAAACCTTTACTTCTTTCTTCACTCGCCTCAAGACTGTCGCAGTTAATAATAGAGATTACATTATGTAAATAAACTAACCTAATCATTTTAACTACTACTGTGTGAATTTCAATTCACTTTATTTATTTACTCGTAATTCAATTATTTTGAAAAATACTAATATGTTTCTACCAATTCACCTGCTGCACTCTGTAAGCAGTTCAATGGCGTCTAAGAATGTCAGTGATTTAAATTGTAGGATTACCGAAAAGAGTTTGTTTGTTTGGCCATTCACACTCGGCTTCTCGATACGTTCTGGAACAGTTGATTACTTTGCAAACGGATTTATCTAACCAAGGTACTTGAAAATAGAAAGTCGCCTTCTTAGTATAATTGAATCCAGATTCCGATGTATCTGAAGAAACGATAGAAAACATATACGGTGAGCGGCAATACTATACCACAGCGGTTGCCAACGAAGGCAATATATGATCCTTCCCAGTGGAACAATTTCAGAAACCTAACAGCCACTAACGTAACCTATATATAGCGCTGCTATATAACTGAGTGTAGGGAAAACACGGAAAGAGGTTTAGAAATCCCTAGAGAGTTCGGCTGCGATGGAAACCCCTGGGATGCCAAATTGCGGTTTCATGTTTTGTTAGTGATTTACGGCGGATTCTCACCGTATTCCTAGCACCCAAATAAATATCGCGACAAAATCTGGCTTGAAACTTCTCTCTCTATAATAAATAGGACTTAATCTTTCTGTGCCTCAAAGTGAAAACCAAGGTTCTTAGGTTTGTCAAATATTCAGGAATATGCTATGGAAGTAGTACTACTGAAACACGGGTGGCATGGATCTACAATGTGCAAATATTAAATGTTCAACCATATTGCCTGATTTACTCGAAGTGAAATAATTGCTGTGTTCTATTTACAAATATCTGTGCAAATTTATGTTATATAAATATAAATGGAATTTATATATAGGATATATTTAATTATGCCTGAAGAGAGATAAGGTTGGTTGTCTGCATGGACATTTCCAAACAGTCAACAATGACGAGATTTTAACTTCCATTTGATTGAATATTGTAGAGCACAAAACAAGAACTGAGTGCCAAAATTATATATTGAATATATAAAATATATATATTAGAAAAAAGGCATCTCTTTATCGTGCAGCTGAAAGTTTGAGATGTATTTTTCTCTAAATATATACACCTTATCCCAGTACAAATTCACATTTGTACTAATATATGTATGAAAATTCACAAATTTATCTCTTCAGGCCTGCCTGAATAGAGATAAAATTGGTTGCCAGCATGGACATTTCCAAAAAGCCACCAATGACTAGATTTGAAATTCCTTTTGATTGAATATTATAGAGCACCAAACACACACAAGAACTCAGAGCTTCAAACTCCAGAGAGCAGATTGCTATTTTTCTTATTTATTTAGAATGTATAAAAACTTACTCTATAAATGCCTAGACATAAATATTGATTGCCGTATCTGTGTTCTGTTAATAATAAAGGTTGAAAATTAACCAAGTGGATAAATATTTAGAAGTTACGAGATAGTATATCTCAATTAATCAATACATTCTGGCATAAATTGATAAGATATAACTTCACTCTTGTGTATAAATTAGTAATGAACATGGAAACTTTGAATTTAAATTACAATGAAGTGCAGATACCTGACGCTTTGCATATATATCATAAAATAGTGTATGTATATATAAGTAGAACCAGGATTCAAAGTAATCATTCCCCTAAAGAGAGTGACAGGAAGTCACTGAAACGTCGGTAGTTGGAATAAACTATTGGTTGATGTGGCTGTGTTTTTTTCTCTGAATCAACTTTCAACCAACAAATTATCTTTAAGAGAGGTCTAGGTATTATAAGTTCGCAGTTCACGGTCAAATAACGATTTAAAAAAAAACACGGTAAAGAGATCGGCTTTAAATCTCGGATTATACGCTGAATGCACTTGTGTACACAAAAATATATTGTAGCAAAGTTTTATTTTAATTTTATTAACAGAGTATCATTTTTTATGTTTATATTTTGCTACTCTGTAAACTTCACTGATTGCTTATCTTTTGTTTGTTATTTATAGTTGGTTCTGGACTTATATAAATTGCTGTGTGATCCTGAATTTTGTCTTTCCTAATTTTCAACGTGGCATTTTGGTGGATATGCTGGGTAAATTATGGAAGACAAACTGAAGATAGCCGAGAAGACCTAGAGGCCATGGGTGCTGTGAACTACATTTCAGAAACTTGCTCCAGGATTCCACTGTCGTGTCAAAGCCAAGACTTCCCTCCAAGATGACGATGTCCCTATAGACGATACGACTTAAAGCCGCTCTTCACGCCGCTAGAAAAAGAAGGCAAAGGTACTAGGGACAAAGTTCCAAGACTTCAATGGAATCCTTGGCAGAAGCACGTCAGATCCATGTCAGTAACTACAATAATTGCTAGCTGTGGGTCACAGCTCCTATAGGGAAGGAACAAGGTAACAAAGATTTTTATTATTTTATTAACAGAGTATCATTTTTTATGTTTATATTTTGATACTCTGTAATCTTCTCTAATTGCTTATCTTTTGTTTATTATTAATATTTGGTTCTGGCCTTAATTAAATTGTTGTCCATCCTGAAGTTTGTCTTCCCTAATTTTCCACTTGGCAATATTTTTATACGTATAGCTTTGTGCACTACGGAACTTAATACGATTTTTTTCTCTGATAAAAAACACTTAGGAAATATATTCGAAAACAAATAATCTATTTTTTCTTCATATTAGATATAACCAAATACTTCAATGGAGAATATATTGAATTAGTGTTAGCACAAAGATTTCTTCATCAGGGTGAAATACAATTCGTATCTCTACGTGTAAAAGATAAAACTTCGAAAAATACTTCATTCTCTTTTTTTTAATTTGGAAGAAAGAAATTTCTCAAGCAAACACCCAGACGTGATCTGTAATGTTAATTGGGCAAAACGAGCAAGCACTTACAATTTAAATATTAAAATTAATTTCTCTAAAGAAAGCAAATATTGGAGATAATTAACTGGAAAGATTTGATGGAATATATATCTCTCAGTAAACTCAATATTTGAGCTAACTGTCTTAAAAAACTGGTCCTGGACGTTTTTGTCTTCCCCAAACATTTTAAATTAACTGGGTAGAAAGAACTGAGATTTGTCTTCGGGATTTGTTCCTTCAAACTCCTTGTTTTTCTTCACCATGGCGGATGTACAGACTTTTATATTAAAACCCAATTAATGTCTTGGAAGTCAGAATTTTGTTTGGTCAAAGAAATATTATATATACATTTTATAATTCTGAGTAACTTTATAAATAAAAATATTTGTAATAAAATTATAAAAATAATATTTTTTTCATGAAACTATAGTTGCGGAAGAGCGTTTCTCGATGCAATTCCTTGATATTATATGTATGTACCTCTACAGACCTATAAGCTTATGTCCATAGGTTCACTAAACACCCCTAAGATGTCTTATATATAAAATACAGGGTATATCCCAAACCAATTCAATACAATAGTAGAGCGGTCTGGAGATTAATTTGGCGAAACCGTTGAAAAGGTTCACTACTGATGAGCCAACTCGTCTCATTCAATAATTTTTATCATTGCAGTAAGAGGTCTGTAGAGATAATATATATTTTAAATAAAACACATTTCCATTAAATTTATTTTTTGCAAATTTAAACGATAGATGTCCATTGAATTTATCAAAAAAATTTCAAAAATAAGTTTAATGCATAAAAGATTGAAATTCAATAACAAGCAGGAATCTTCAGTCGTATATCCTCAGTGTAATTTTAATATAATTATCATTTGTGAAATCTATTCTCCGAAATCACAGCATTCTAAGAAAGTAAATACCAGAGATACTGAAGTTAAAGTTATTTGATATTATAGAAACTTAATTTAGAGGGAAGTTTGGATTTGCATTTCCAGGGTGCTATGAAATACCATTGTTGGGACTGGAAACCAACAAAGACAGTTGAGACAAACATAAGCTAACTCCTGTATCCCCCACAACACACACAAAGAATGAAAATAGTATAATTCCTGCATATAATCCAAGCCTCAGAGTGGTGAGGTATATATAACTCCCGCATAGAGTGAGAAAGAGATTGAAATTACTTTTTATTTCAATGTTCATATAAGATTTATATGGTTAAATATAGATTAAAAATATTATGAAATAAATAAGATCAAATAAGGATAAATAGATAAAAAAATAGTAATAAATAAATGCAAAATAAAAAATGCTAAATATATATACAATGGCATCATTGTGGCACCCAGAGAGAGAGAAGAGAAGAGGAATATATTCAAACGATAATATTTTCTTTTTTTTTAGAAAATGACAAGATCAGAGATAGGTTGAAGTCAAATATATCTTTCCCAAGTACTGATATTCCAGGCTTGGTTTATACAGAATCTAACGGCCTCTCAGAAGAAACGAGGTCTTCACTTGCAACGATTGATCAAACTAGCTACAATCTCAAGTATCTAGACCAGTGATTCTCAACCAATGTGCCGCGGTAATTTTGTGTGCCGCGAAATTCTAAAAATGTGCCGCCGAAATTTAGTCATATGATTATGTTCACGTTTGTATTGGTTTTTCTTTTTTTCTTTTCATTTTTTTTACTTTTTAAAATAACGAAATTAGCAAATTGAATGTTAGAGATGTATATTACTTATATTTTGCATAGAAATATTGATACATAATTTGAATTTTCTTGCATTCAAGTTAGCAAAAGTGTGCCGCGAAATTCTAAAATTGTGCCGCCAAATTTTCAAATCTTTAAAATAATGCCGCAACAAAAAAAAGGTTGAGAATCACTGATCTAGACACTAATGGTCAACTGATATTTCAAAATGGACTCAGTTTTTAAAATTTTGACTTTAAAATCCCTTCCCATTACACGGTCACTTCTAGTCTAGTTTCATGTACCTGGATCGTGGTGCCATAATCAACGAAAGCTGCACCCCTACACCCTATTCCATAATATCATGGAATTTGTGTAATCTTTACACAAGGGATATGAAACAACAAAACAGTCTAGTTTCAAATGTCGTACGTTATAAACGCTCACCTTAATTTTTTATTTACCTAAATATTATGTATATTATAAGAAATAAAATCATCAAACACGATTTTTTTCAAATGACACTAACTTTCTACTGTTTTAAACTTGCGATGAAAAATTTTAGGAGGGCTTCGCTCATCAAATTTAAGCCCTCAAGTGACTTCGCCCAAATAATCCACCAGACACTGTTTTTCTAGAGCTCTTATTGTATTGGAATTCGTATTGGAACGATTTTGCTTTTATATAGGGCACAGATATAAGGACAGTAGAACATTTGTTTTATTCGAAAGGAAAGGTTCGTACATTGTGGTATTATTTATTATATATATATATCGTATATTTTAAACTGTATGACACTTTTAGTATATGTCACATATCTTCCAATTAGTTAAAGCCGATACCTTAAAATATCCTACCTTTCTATTGAAATGTACACTATTTCTATTTACTACCACCCCATATTTTATATATAAACTATTTGTATTTAAATCCCCTATTTGTATGTAAAAATGTTGACGTCAAAATAAAGATCCAAAGAGAGAGCGGGCAGCTGGTGGCAGGGGCAGAGGGGAGGAAAAAGGCAACTCCCAGCCCATGTGGGGCCCCCCAGGGACTCTTTATTGACGACCCCTTTGAACAGGACAGGTTTTGGCAGGGGGTCAGCAGCAGATGGTTCTAGGGTGTGTTTCTCGGCAGTTCACTTCAGACTCTCTCTCTCTCTCCATGTCTCGGTGATAAGCATCCAAGATCGTGTCATGGCCTCTACCTCTGTCCCGTGGGCTGCCCCCGATCCCTCTATGTGCTAACATCTAGACCTGCCTCTGCTTCTTGTTGTCCGCGTGTGGGAAGATCATCAACACTCGCCTCACGTATACAACTGCCAGATTATCCATACATCGACATTTGCAACAATATTACACAAAGTCAACAGGATAACTGAGGACATCGACATGCAGAGGATGACAGAGGCACCGGTGGTCAACGGCGCATTCGTATGGATGCTATTTCTACTTGCCCTCCACCTTGACGATCCAGTGGACCATCTCAAAGACGCGATGCGAGGACTAGCTGTACTTCGCATCGAGCGGGGTCATCATCGCCCCCATCGACAGCTCCTGCGCCACGAGCACCTTCCTCCATCGGCTCGAACAGGCAGACAAGATCCATCAAGAAAGCCTCGCATTGCCCCGCCAACCAGCCCCGACGATGTCCTATGGCAACCACCGCAAAAAGTGACCACCTAGCCTCATCGCAAGCGAATCCACAAGACCCATTAAGACATCCATCTGGTAGGAGAATTTTCTCTACAGAATATTCTTAATGTAACACTATTTCCGTTGTTGTTTTTTTTTTTTCGCTCTGAATTAACTACTCATCGATACCCTATTTATGACAATAGCATTATTATTGTAAATTCATCAAGTTCTTTCATTTCACCTGCCCCATTACTATTTAATTAATGCAACTTTAGATCTGTATAAAACATTTTAACATTAACCAATTATATTAATCTTTATTATTATTCTGTGTTTCATTTAACCATCATTAGCAATGCCGTCAGCCAATAACAAATAATTATAACTTTTTTTCTTCAAATTGTATTTTTCATCATCTCTAGGCTTATTACACACATATTATAACTTCAACCATCTTTCTCATCATTTTAAAACTTTTAATATATTGACAACGTTAATAATATTTTTAATAGTTAAGATATTTTTGTATTTATATATTTTATCTATTTCGTTTTTCTAATTTTATTGTTGACGTCTCCTAAACTCCCCTACCCATACCTTCTCATGCATTACCCCAAGGGCTTCCTGTTCGCTAAACATTTTTTTTTTAATTTGATAAATCCAACTGAGAAATCCTTCCTTGCTATATCATTCCCAATAGTGAGTTCAGGATACCAAGCTAGATTATTTTTCTTATCACCCGGCTCATCATTACCAATCATCATTTTTTCTTTTTTTTTTTATTACCATTTAAGTCGGGTGAAATCATCATTGGCAACAGAACAACCCTTGCAACTACCTTCCCTTTCTTCATTCCCCAAGAGCTCATGTATTCCCTTAAGATAATATTACTCGCCAGAATTATTATTTTTTACCCGGTTCATCATTTTTATCTTTTTTTTTTCATCATACAAGCCGGGTACCATCATTATTGGCAGCAGTACATCTCTTGCTTTTACCTTTCCCTTTCCACATTCTTCAACCTACATACCTCTCCCTGCTAGTCTGACTAATGAGGCAGAGGGAAAATCTTGAACGTTCTGTTAATGAAAACAGTACCTCACTTACACAAGTTCGTACTGGCATTGCAGAACTCATTAAGCTATTTCTTTGCAGACATACCCTCATCAACCCTCTGCGCCAACTTATAATCTTAGTTCAACTTAATAGCTTTATGCTTTTCTTTTAGTTATTTTTTCATTCAATTGGTTCTCAATTTTTTTTCTATAAGTAAATTATTTTTTACGGCATTTCTATTTTTACTTTGCATACTTTCTCAATTTCATCATTTATTCTTATGTATTTTTTTTTCATCATATTCTATATCTTATTGAGACGTCATCATTATTGTCCAATATATTTTCCTATATTTATAATAATTTTAAACTAATTTGTGCCCAAATTATTTCTTTTGATTTTATAATAAGTTTGTTAGGTCATCATTCATGTTATTTCATTTCCCCCCAAACAAACCTTCATCACCGGGGGCACATTCTATCGTATATTTTAAACTGTATAATAATGACACTTTTAGTATATGTCACATATCTTCCAATTAGTTAAAGCCGATACCTTAAAATATCCTACCCTTCTATTGAAATGTACACTATTTCTATTTACTACCACCCATATTTTGTATATAAACTATTTGTATTTAAACCCCCTATTTGTATGTAAAACTAAAAATGTTGACGTCAAAATAAAGATCCAAAGAGAGATTTGACGATTACTTCTATTTGGTTATTATAAACTTGTATTCGAACAATTCTGGAATAATTGCAAATTTACGAATAGTTGATATTCATTCCGACAGATGGCGGAAGCTATCAGCAAACTTATTTTTTATAGTTGATTTGTAGCTTATATTCAAAGAGGGAATTCTACCTCTTTAAATGAGATATTATAAACCAATTCCACTAAGAGTAGCATGGTTCTACTAGAGTATCAGATTTCAGTATGGAATAACAAATGATTTACTATAGCTTTTCTAAGAAATCTATTTAATCGTCGAAATTCAAACTCATTAAGATGCTATTAAGCCATTTAAATTTTATATGGAAAAATATACGGAGGACAAGATGGCTTTTAACAACCTTGTAGATGGTGACCAGGTTCAAACATTGTATGGAAATGGGAAGATGCTTGATAAAGATTTTCTTATCTTTCCGCCGCCTGCTTTATCGTCTTCAGATTTAATCCAGTGTAAATTTTCCTCTAATGAAATTTTTGTTGTCCTCCCCCCCTCTTTTTTATCTCTCGCTATCTCTTAGCATCGCTCTCATTATTTTTTTTTATTATAATATACGTTGATAAATAACACTCATTTAAGTCTTGAGAGCATTTTTGCCGAGATTTTTTTTATTAAAGTTTTTTGTGCAATCACTGGCTATCGTCAATTTCTCCGACAAGATAACCCGGGTTTCCTTCTATTACAAGATAGAGAATAATTAGTATAATTATTGTTTTAAAAATGCAGATTTACAAAAACTGTACACTCTTTTTTTTTTCCAAGATAAACTCTAAACTTTTTTTATTCTATTTACTTTGGGGATCATATGTGAAAAATATCCGTACAGATTTCCAGATGGGCTGATGAGATCTTTCTTCAATTCAATAAAATAATCCCTTGTGTCAATACTGAGTAAAAATATCAGGCCTTTAGGGAAAAGTGTATTTTCAAAAATATTTTTATTCTTTAGCTTTCAGGCATGAACGCCCTTCTACAGGAGAAAACATGGAACAATGGTATAATCATTATAGCATGTTTTCTCCTATAGAAGGACGTCATGCTGAAAGCTAGAGGATAAACGGTTTTGAAAAAATAATTATCCCTGGAGGCCTGATATCTTTTACTCAGTATATATTTATAACATATAAGTACTGGAATCCCATTCAATACAGTAAGAAAACATATACGAGAATCATGGACGAGTGTCTTTTGTAGGAAGCTTTATTTTAAATCGCTCAAGCTTTCGGGCTGACCGCCCCTTCTACAGGAGATAAGTGAACAATGGCAAATCGGGTACTATATAATTGATATCCCATCATTATATAGTACCCGATGTGCCATTGTTCACTTATCTCCTGTAGAAGGGCCGGTTCAGCCCGAAAGCTTGAGCGATTTAAAATAAAGCTTCCTACAAAAGACACTCGTCCCATGATTCTCGTATATATATTTATAACATCTTAACCATCTAAACCACTTAACTACTTAAACCATCTGAAGAAGTATTTTCATTATCAAAGATTTGCGGATTTCGGAAAATTACAAAAAAAGCATTAGACATGGCGCCTCTTTTATTTAAAAACAGTAGCAGCGTTTTATGCTTTTTGGAAAGAAGTGGTACGTATATCATATAATAATTTAATTTATAATATTTTAATATTATTTACAATTTTCTCTAAAGGCACGATTAGAATATTTCCCTTTATCCGTGTTTTTAAATAGAATTGGCCAGAGAAACGATTGTTGAGATAGAATTGCCCAGTACTCGTTCATTTATTCAAACCTATCATCTATACCTTTCGGTAGCCTATTACAATGTATCGTATACCTGGACTCCCACCGACACGTTTCGTGGACCGATTAAAGGAACTCACTGGCTTAACAGTCGCCGAGATGGTACCTCGAGCTCAAGACAGAGATGGTTGACATCGCATAGTGTTTGGGATGTAATACATACAATGGGCCACAACGTTCGATCGCGAAAAAAATGACATTACTCATTACAATTTATGATTTCAATTTCAAATTGAAACGCAAATAATCAACTCTGAAAAAGTTTGGAGTTGTAATCATCCAAGATTGAATGTTCTCTATTTCAATTTGTTTCTGATTTTAATTAAATTGAAAATCTGCAAAATTTATATTAGCGAGATGCTATTTGATAAATTTCATGGTAGCATTTTTTGAATCTGAAATTTTATTGATGGCTGCCCCAACGAAGATAAAGAAACTAACTCAAATAATTCTTGATGTCATAGAATATATTTTTAAAATGCAAATTGTTATAAATATTCAATAATTTATTCCCAAAAAATCGAAATGGCGGCCTACCCGAATCTCTTTCAAGCTATAATCCTCTTGATCTAAGGCATTCACGTTTTATTGCCACTTTCAAACCATGGGCACAAACTACGACGACCTCTCCACAGCACCTTTGATGAACTCACGGTGACAAATCTATAGCATATATTCAAATATCTCTTTTATTTGTCTGGTTTACACAAAGAGCTTTCAGAAATATATCAAATATTTGATACTCAGCATTTTCATTGACCCCAAGAAATGGAAAAAAAAATCAAATTCATTATATCTTATGGATAATATTATATTTTGCTTGAAAATGCTCATTTTACATTTTGAAAAGTATGAAGATATGATATCAAGTGAATATTATGATATTATAAAGTCTTATTTGAAAATATATTTTGCCTCACCTTCGCTTCACTCAAAGTAACTGAAGAAATCAAATCCAGATTTCTGAATATTTGATGCTAGAGAGAATTGCTACATTTTGCCTCGCTCGGTGCTACCAAGTGAGTATTATATAATTACATCCCAATTATGTAGAAAGCTTATGTGATTAATTTATACCTAACTTGGCCTTATGAATTGCTTGTGTATGGGTAATGTTTTATGATGGTATTTGTTTATATTTATTTCTACTGTCCTCAAAACTTATGTTCATAGTTTGCTTAAATTCTTTAGCCAATAATTCTTCTAGCAATTCAAATATATAAACAAAATATCCCAATACAGAAGAGGTCTATCAGAAACACCAAATTATTCCTGCGTAGAAACTGAATAAACTGCTCTTCACCTTATCTACGACTGTCCGAACTTTGCAGAAGGGAGACATCGTTTGTTCCTCATATAAATCATTTAACTCTTTCACATTAGCTACTTTTTCTATATATATATTTTATGAAATCTGTTGATTAATACATGTAAATTTGTAAATATTTTATTCTTTGTTCTAATTTTTTTGATGTTTTGGTTTGTTTCTGTATAGGCGTAAATATTTCAATATAGCTCTTTGTTTGGTTAATAAATAATTTTAAAATTGCTCAATAAAACATTAGAGCAGTATAAATACTAAATTGGAAAAACCGCTGAAAGGGTTCACTACTAATGAGCCAGGCACTACCAATATTTTAGCATTGAAGAAAGGGCAATAGATAGTTGATTTATTTGAAAAGTTGTAGCGCACAATAGTTTCATTTCTTATATGTTTGTTTATCCGTTTTGTTTATTTTTATTCTCTTTTATTATATATTTATCTGTTTATCATTACTGGCTCTTTACTTCATTATTATTATTTTTTTTTTTAAATCTTTACTATCTCAACGTATTTATTCATTTACTATCTGTGTGTGCTTTTTTTATTATTCACAGACTATATATCCGTTTTTTTTATTATTCAAATTACTTTTAGGTTAATATTTGCTGTTTTTTTTTTCAGTATCCATGGGTTTTCAGTTAAGTGTTTTCCAAATTTACTATCCGTGTAATTAGTTCTTGTTTTTGAAAAATCTAAGTGTTAACATTTCTGTTTCCTCATTAAAAAATGTGTGTTTAGTGGTTGAGTTTCTTTAATAAAAATGTTTTATTTGTTCGTTCTTCATTTATTTTATCCATCCGTGGTTCAACCTACCTGTCTTTTATTTATATATTTACAATTTGTGCATTTACATTTACGTTTTATTTATGCGTTAGTGTTCCTGTGTTACACTATCTGTGCAATATGTGCTCACTCTTTCCTCTTCTTAATTCACTTATTTGTATTTTCAGTTTCAATATTAATATCAATACCTTTAGATTTTAATTTGCCTTCAATTTATTAATTCACTATATAAGATATAATTCATTTGTTTTATTTTTTCAATTTGTGCGTGTTAAGTTTTTCTTGGGGAAAATATAGGACCATTTGTAGATATTTGGTGTTATAAATTAGCTTACCTTGAAATTGTCTCGTTTTGGAGTCTTGTCTTCTTGGCTGGGGGTCTTAGTTGATAGTGTGATATAAGTTATTTGTGTTGTTATTTGGTTTACAAATTTGTTTGCTTTTTCTTTCCCTAGTCTCTCATCATATTCTTGCTCGAATGAATTCAATTTCTTGCGTGTATTCAGCAGTACTTCCGTTTGACTCGAGAGAGATCAAGTACACCAATGAGTACTCATTTTAACACACATTTCAATTCCTCCTATCGATGGGTCCAATTTATTGCACAAGAGAATAGAATATTCCTTTACCTATATAATTTCAGGTTCATAGATTCCCTTTTCACAAGTTTTATTTTTAAAGGTTTTGAACAAGGGGATATTTTAATGATACAATAAGTTCAAACTTAGATTGTACAAGTCAAACAAAGCTCGAATAAGTCTTAATTCGGCTCATAAAGTTGATGGAATCATATCTGGCGATAATATTCTGTCCATTTGTTACTGAATCCCATTTTTTCCATATATTAGATCTATCCAAGATATCTTCGTTAAATCGAACTTACAGAATGTTATTTTTCCGCTTAAAATAAATTTTCTTATCTCGAGCTTTTTTTTTAATAATAGCAACAAGCAATCCAGGTTTAGGTTTCTTTTACCATTTTAATTTCACTAACTTCTGGTCTTAATCAAGATATGTATCAATCAACAGTCGATATAAAATCAACCTCAAGGCACGGAGCGATGTCTTGTGGAGACGCTAACTTGATACATTATCTATAGACGTATATCAACAAGGGCAATACTGGTTATTTTTCTTGTACAATTTTTATTTCTCTAGCTTTCGGGCCAAGATGCCCTTCTACAGGAGCACCTAGAAGTATAACTTCCAGAAAAATTGTATAGTTAGCTGCAATTTATATTTCTAGATGCTCCTGTTGAAAAGACAATGTCTAGAGAATCAAAAATGGTGCAAGAATAATACCGTTCATTGCTCTTGTAGATATCCGTTTATAGATAATGTATTAGATTAGCATCTCCACAATACATTGGGCCGTCCTATGAGGTTGACTTTATATCGACTGTTGATTGATGTAGTTATGAATAGAAAGATTTTCACAATGAAACAAACACTATATATTTCCAATATTCCTTCTTATGATCTCAAGACAGAATATGATATATAACATATCTACAATAGAATAACTATTGCTAATACATCTAGTACGTCACCTCAGATTTGATGACATTTCCATATACTGTCATTGTAATATCACTACACAGAAACATCAATTCTTTTTATTTATATTTAAAAATAATATTTTACTCATTCAAAGAAATTGTTTAAAATTTTATCATTGTTAAATATGAGAATGAATATTGTGTTGCTTCTATTCTATAAACTCTGAATGCCTAAACATATAAACGGTAGGCTTCACAATTACAAATTGACAAATTTGTGTTTGTGTACTTCTAAATAAGATTGGAACGTATGAAAGAACTATGCAAATGGAGGATTATCCCTCAAGCTCGATGTGCGTCTCAGGGCCTCAACCTTCTCACAACTCCTTAATACAAATATATATTTCCAAAAAAGAGCAATCCATAAATAAATATTTAATTATAATGCTATATTTTTGGATTTAAAATATTTCATTCACCAATATTTCAGTTGGCTGAACGCCAATATATATAAATATATATATTGTATATATTTTTAAACCTAATTCTATTGACCTTATGTGGCGCTAAGTTTGTTGTTGACATAAATGTTATAACACCTTTGAAAAGGTCGGCGTTCAGCCAACTGAAATATTGGTAAATGTCTTATTTTTGATCCAAAATATGTCTTTTGATTCTAGATAAATATGTATTTAAACTTTAAATGACATTTTAAGTTATCAGGTATACCATGCTTTCTCAGTTCCTGTCATTGTAATTTTATCGGATAGGCATTTGAGACTTATAAGTACATTACACTTCTGCACATCTCGAGGTTTACAAGTTTCCAAATTACAACTTGATTACCTTTACTTATTAGTTGGGATGGAGTTGTGAAAATCTCGAAAGTTATTGAAGCTGTCTTGTTGAAAACCGCTTATAATTGTCTCCATACTATGATCCTGGATTTAATCCGCACTTTTTTTTAACTTCCATTTCTGTATTAAAAGTGCGGTATTTGTTTTTTATTATTATTATCCCTAATACACGTGGTACAGCCATGAAAAATATGGTGGGTAGTTAGCGACTGCTTTTTACTATAAGTACTCCACATGTCTACACATGTGAAAAACAATTTGACTTTTCACTTATAACAGTGCCAAAGCCCCGTTTTGTTAATTGCATTCGCTGTGAGTTTAGAATTTTCAAGAATCGGGGGCCATTAGAACATTTTTTTAAATAAAAAGTGCCCAATGCGGATTCGATCCCGGGTCGAAAACCAACGGTTTAGACCATCCTTCCACCGACCACCATTTCGTAATAAGT
>CP092868.1:91967297-92012535 GCA_030710605.1 Cordylochernes scorpioides
TCACAAATTTCTACCAACACATTTCTGCTCACCTCTCCTCCCCGCTCATAATTTAACTATTTCATTCGGTCAGTTAAAGTTTTATTTTTTCAACGTTTTAACAAAAATATTTTGTCTTCGTCAGAAGAAATAACTACAAATATAAAAGAACAATTTTTAATGCCTTGCCAAATGCTTTATTTTTATTTATATCTCCCGAGAAGACAAAGGTTGTTGAAACGTTGAGAAAATAAGACTTTAACTGGTCGAAGTGTCTTTTTTTTTTTTTAAGAAATATGAATGCTGGCCAATCAACCTCTATCTTCAAGATATTTATTTCGGGTTATCGAATTATATAAAAAATATGGAAAGGCTTGATATATTGGTGTCGTGTTCCTATAAATAGTGTATATGCTTATATTGCGAGACTAATATTCACTATTATTTAAAACTGAAATCAAGGAGCATTTAGGTGTTTTACATATATAAACGATTCATAATAAAGACAGATCGAATGAGTGAGTTCAATAGGATTTTAGGACGCTGATTCTTTAACAAAATACAAGATAATTCAACATAATATATGTAAAGATAGAATATGCGAAATAAACTCTCTGAAAGAATAATTATAAAAATCAATAACAAGACTCAGAACTAAACACTACAAAGGAATGACAATACATCCAGATACTCACATATTCTCAAGCCCAGCAATGGCCGCAGCCTTGCAGAAAATTGACATGAACCCAGAGCAGCAGCTTCACAAACCCAAGATAGAGAACATTGCAACGGCTGTGATAGAGATGCATGGATAAATCTGAGGCTCTTCATTGGACACGACAATAACATAGGATATTTACCTGCTAGACAAATATCGTCCAAAAAATCTCTTCCTTATTCTAGTTGACTATTTATAAAACAGAAAAGTATGTTATCAAAATGACATAGTCCGAATAATCCCAAACACTAGAAAGAGGATGCTCTCAAGGCTTGTCATTGAGCCTACTGTTTAGGAATATAGACATCGACACTCTTCATCTTTCTTGTGGGTGCTATATCAGACGTACTCAGATGACATAATTCTGTTTAGCTAGGGAAAAAGATCCACGAGAAGAAATATATAGCCAGCCAAATCTACAAACTAATCTCAAGCATAAAATCAACACAAGTAAAACCCAGCCATACTTTACGGCCACTGTTGACTTACAAACAGGACACAGCACTTTCAGACAACAACTAAAAGAAGTTGAAAACTGTCGACTCTGCCATGATCCTGAAATTTTTTTTATCATATTTTTACGTCGTACCTAGACGCTTTTCGTGTTCTTTGTCTAATCCGGATGCCACAAAATATACACACCTGAAGTCGAAAGGATGAAGCAAAAGTTATCGCTTTATAATACGTGGCACTAATCAGAAGGAGTACATTATGTAGGACTTACCTTCAACCTCCCCGTGAGAAGTATCCTTGGCGCCGTGGATGTCACTCTTGGGAAACGTTTTGCTTCACACTTAACAAATCCAGCCTGGACTACACCGTCTTGTAGGCCGTTCCCATGTCAGGCTCTCCTGGCACCGTCTTGCAGGATCTTCTACACGCCCTGGAGGCAACTCGCCGCCGTCTTTTACTTGCCGAAGATCTCGATGTCAACAGACTGACGTTCTCCGGGCGCACAAACTCGCCTTCAGGCCGACCGCTATTCAACCTGATTCAAGTACAATTTGACTCTTGTACTATTTTCACATCATTTTTAATTGTTTAATTCAAGAAATATATGAGTGAATAAGGTCAATTTAGTAAAGAAAAATGCCATTTTTAAGTAAATATGAAGATTACACGACAATAAATTGGTAAAGCAAAAATAATCGGTTAAAAAATGGGTAAACAAAAATATCTGAATTTGATAAAGAGGATAAAAACGACAAAAATCGGACTTACTGATCAGATTCGGGATTTATTTGCATACTTACTTCTTATTATCCAAGTTTGGAACACGTAGGATTTTAAGTACCGGAAAGAACATTGATCGAGTCTATAGATATGAAAACATATACATAGATATTGTTTTGAAAATAGAGGATTCCATAAATAGATATTCAATTACAAAGACATATTTGATCCAATATATATTTTTTATTCGAATAAATAAATATTGTTGGGAGAGAAATGCCCTACTGGAATCTTTTATTTACATTTCACATTTTAACTTACTGTCTACATCTTTTGTCATAAGTTTAATTGTAACACCTTTTTCATCTTATTTGTTTTTTTAACTTTCATGTGTAGTTATATTTTCACATACTTTTGTTCTCTATAATTATTTTGCATACTTTTAATATCGTTGAATTTTCATACTCTTTTCTTGGCAATTATTTGGGATAATAATCTTTAGATAGAAAGTTCTTTTTTTTTTTAAACAATCAAGTTTTTAAATAAACGTCAAAAGGCTTCTCATATGTTTTCTTCCAGTGCTTCAGGTCACCCGAGCAGCAATATGAATTTATGAAATTGTAATAGGATCAGGTTATTGAATTAATAGAATGGCTTCTGTGTGACTGGAAGTTACTGATAGCTTGCGCCATCTATCTGAATATATATCTACTAATCGCTGGTTCGTAATTTCTCTATAGAAATATTAAAATCAACCAGAAGTTTAACTATAGAATTCTATACCCTCAATACAATTGTTTTCCAGTACACTTTCTACATTCTGTAACCAATTAATAAAATCGATATATCAGTGTTCCCAGGCACAGTGATTTTTGTTTTCTTCAATATCTCAAAACTTGATCATTAAAGTCTGAAGAAAACATTATAGATTTATCATAAGAGAGTTATTCGCATTTTAAAACCCATGAGCTTTTCTGGTCCTACCTATATATGTATATGGCAGTGTGAAGAAGACTTGGTTGGAAGTAATAGGAAGCTGAGAGAATGGGGGCATAGATGATATTAATAAATCCTCGATAAGACAGCCCGTGGGGTGGGGGGTTTAATGCCCCTCCCTCCTTCTTCAATTATCTCCAAACGGAGCGACTCCAGACCAAATCGGATTATTCATAGAGAAATAAATTATATCAATAAAAACCTCCGAGAGAGACACCCAAGCTGAATTTCAATTATTAATTTCTTAATTTTGGAAACAGTTCGGGGCGCAAATGACACGATTAAATATTTAATTTTAAAATTATTAAATTTAATGGGAAAATAGTCTTAGATGGGGGGAAGAGAATTAATTTTAATACGCTTAGAATTGACTATTGACCGCTTCTGTATTGTGCTGGATACGGAGGAAGACTGTCTTCCTATGGTTAGGTTTCATGTCATTTAGCATACCAATAGGAGCATTTGATTATGAAATTGGAAAAGTATTTTTTTATTGCTTATCCCTAGTACACATGGCACAGGCCATTATAATCATGGTGGGTAGTAGTAGGCAACTACTTTTACTGTAAGTGCACCACTTGTCTACACATGTGAAGAGCAGTTCGACTTTGCACTTACAAACGTTCCAGAGTCCCTTTGGGTACTTGTACTCGCTGGTAGGGTTGTACTTTTGCGAGAATCGGGGACCAATGGAGCATTTTTTGAATCATAAAAAAGTTCCCAATACGGGAATCGAACCTGGGTCGTAGCGGTCGAAAACTAACGGTTTAGGCCATCCTTCCATCGACCCCTCAATGCGCTTCTTTGAAAAATAAAGTTAAAAATCTCTCTCTTGCCGACTTAGTCTGATCTCTTATATTTAATAAGGAAATATTCTGAAAAGAAACATTTAATGTTACTTTTGAAATGACTTTTTTTTTCATCTTTGGTCAAATATGGCAGTGCTGGAAATATTTGCCCGAGAAATAAACTTCTATAAAGAAGGAAATTTTAAACTTCAATTCTGTTTGAATACCAGATTATCTCTTCAGGCGACTAATGCCTCCAGGTGACGGGTAAACTCTGATTTGACAATCGTTCTGTAAATCGTGTTAGAAATAAAAACATGGCTTCTCAGGGGGCAGTTTAGAGGAATCAATTGAATCTTCGTCCCGTGGATTACAACCAACTTAACAAAGAGTAGTTCCCTAGAAAAGATTTCTCTTTCTCTTGAAACATATTCTAATGATAATTAGTGTTATTGAGATACAGAAATATTCAAAAAATCATATTTATGCATATATTTTAAAACATTTTATTCAAAATAAATATTTGTTGGTTTTTATATAATTATTTCTCCGTGATATTTAGAAATTAAATGATAAATTTTGGCGACATCTATAGCTGAAAATTCAAAATTTATTTTTTGCAGTATAAGGTCTGTTGAAATATATGTATATATATATATGAAAAACCAATAGAGAAAAAAATAAAAATAAAAAGGTCAGGTGTTGATATTAAAAATAAAGAAGGCATATTCTGAAATATATCTAAATAGCACATGTGCTCTTTGTCAGGATATACCCTCTTATTTTTAATATATTTATATATATTGAAGAAGTGCAGTGTTAAAATGTTTATAATTATCAATTTAGCAGTATATTTATCTATAATTCAAAGTGTAGCTATTTATAGAAATGGATTGTTTTCGAAGATCTTTCACAATAAAAGCATGACTACTTGAATAGTTTTATGTTATAGGAGAAAGCTGTGGTATATGTGTTAGCGTAAATTCACTCATAATGATAGGGCACCTCAGTTGGCCAGTATTGTGATCAGGGTGCATGGACCGATCTGATCTTCTCCATGGATAAGACACCACCACTTATAATGATCAAGTTTGAATATCGTAATTTCTCAAATACACTATATAACAAATATTCAACACACCAAGAAATAGTTGTCATATTATTATTTGAAAACAGGAATAAGTACACATATTTTTGCCGGTTGAAAATAGGATTTAAGCGCAAATACCCCATGTTGGAAAGATTCTAGAAGCAGATGGCCCCCAGACCTTTCGGTCCATAAGTCGGTCATGTTGGAAACATAGTAAAGTGGAAATACTTTATAGTTGAAATCAGGCTTAAGTTGAAAACTTCCAGTTGTATACAGGTTGTAGTGAAATTTTCCCGCTGCTAATAGGGTTTAGTGAAAATATCGGATACGTGCAAATACAGATTCGAAGGTCTATCCTGAATATAAGTTTGTGAAAGAAAATTCCAAGCGCAAGCAAGTATCGGCTTTGTGGTGAATTTAGAGAAATTGACGGTCGATCTATTCATGTTTAGTGTGATTAATGTATACCACAAACAGAATACAATGAAATTATCACTTATATTAATTTTGAGTAAAAACATCAGGCCTCCAGGGAAAAGCAAAGTATAATTTTACGGTTTTTTTCACCTGTAGAAGGGACTTCATGCCCGAGAGCTAGAGATTAAGAAGGTTTGTGAAAAGATACTTTTTCCTGGAGGCTTGATATATTATTCAACAAACAGAATTATTGTCACAACAATAAATGCATTTGAAACTTAGAGGTCCAATATAGGTCTACTTCAAACATTGCTAATAGGCGAATATCACCATATAATGGTGATCAAGGGGCAAATATAGGTCTATCTCAAACATTGGTGCACTTTTCCTAACAAATATTTTTCTAGTACGAATTAAGCTCTAGTTTAAAAATTGTTGAAAGGCAAATATCAATATAACGTTAATCAAGGGCAAATATAGGTCTAGCTCAAACATTGGTGTAGAACACCTATCCTAATAAAATATTTCTCTAGGACAAATTAATCTAATAGTCCAATCTTTGCTTAAAATAAGTATCACAAAATAAAATCGATCTAGTGCAAATATTGGTCTATCTAAATAATTGTTTTTGGGCGCATATCAGAATAAAATATTTATTCTAGTGAATATATACAATATACATGTAGGTTAAACAATGTATTCAGGCACATTTCACAAAAAATGTTTATTTAATGTAAACATCTGTATCAAGATGCAAAATGGCCAAAGGAAGTAAAGCATATACGGTAACATAGCTTGAATTAAAAATGTATCGGCCTTATCTATTCCAGAAAGCAAAATTTTGATTTGTTTAAATGTTAATAATTATATAAAAAAAGAGAGATAGAGGTTGAAATTGAAACTACTTTATTACATTGTCCATATAAGTATATGGTTAAATACAAAATAAATAAAAATATGAATAAATAGATGTAGAAATATAAAATAATAGATAAATATACATGTTATATAAAATATAATTTTATTCAAAATAATATTTTCATAGATTCAAATATTATGCTAAATAGACCGCCAGAGATCACGCTTCCCCTAAAACTCATTGTTGTTGTATCCCGATGGCCGGCTCAAATCTTTTTTCCAATATGTAAATAAGATTTTCATTTTTTTTATTCTTACGCCTTAAGCCAGGCAGTACTTTTACCAAATTATGTCTTTATTAAATTCCTTAGCTCAATTAAAGCAATCTCTGATCAAAACCATTTTATTATTCTCTTTTAAATATTTTTGCCACGACTGCATTACCATAATCCTCAACATGATCTAAATTCAAGCAGAAAATCTCTTTATTAAATATAATATACATATATATAAAAATATATAAAACTCGTCATTGGTGGGGCCCACCGCGGGAAAGACTCCGCCACCGATGGAATGCGAGAGTTCACAGAGTGGGCAGGTCTATGAGTTGGCTAGCGTTACCCACCTAAAGACGAATATGGTACTTTGTCAGTTGCAGAGAGAGAAAGAGAGGCTTTACATACATTTAAATACACATGTGAATGAGGTTAAAACATCTAGCTCAACTAGTTACTAGAGTACTACACTCTCTAATCAAATATCATTGGAATCTTAATCAAAATCTCTCTCACCTTAATATAGCCACGTGGAAAATTAGGGAAGACAAACTTCAGGATGAGACAGAAATTTATTTAAGGCAAGAACAAACTATAAATGATAAAAAATAAAGATAAGCAATGAGGGAAGTTTACAGAGTAGCAAAATATAAACATAAAAATAATACTATAATTATTAGATATAATATATACTTCGCTACATAGCTCCTTCCTTATGAGAGTTGTGACCCACAGCTTGTTGCAATTATTGTGGTTACTGACGTTCTGACGTGCCTCTGCCAAGGATTCCATCGAAGTCTTGGAATTTTGTCTCTAATAGCTTTACGTCCTTTTTCTTGCGGAGTGAAGAGGCTTTGTCGTCATATCGTCTATAGGGACATCTTCATCTTGGAGGGAAGTATTGGCTTTGACACGGCGATGGAATCCTCGAGCCAGTCTCTGAAAATGTAGATCACAGCACCCAAGGTCTTCTCGGCGATCTTTAATTTGTCTTCCCTAATTTACCTAGCATCTCCACCTAAATGCAACGTGGAAAATTAGGGAAGACAAATAGAATATGAGAGAAGCAACGAGGGAAGTTTACAGAGTAGCAAAATATAAACATAAAATAAATAAATAATGTATATTAGAGACGCCGGTTATGCAAATTTCTCTTTTTTTTGCTTATTCATTTAGAAGATTTACATATTTGTAAATATAATTATGTATATAAGGATATGTAAGTTTAATAAACGTGTGTTAGTTATAATCGGCGTTGGTGATTTATTAGTGTCATCAGGGTTTCTGGTGTTGTGGGCACTTTTAAGGAAGAAAATAGGCTTCAATTCAGTTGGAGACCAGAAGAAGTCTGGCAAGAAGATACAGTCAAGCTCTGCCATAACTATTTAGATAAGGCCGGACATATCCAGGATGCGGCAAGCTTTCCGAGCTTAGTAAGTGAGGCAATGATCGTATCCGAAACATATATAATAATAAATACTTTGCTACAATATATTAAAATAAAATTAATTATTAAACTTGGTATATGATGGATAATTTCGGAACCTTTTAACTTTGCATATTATTTATTATTAATAGCAAGCATACACAAAATAAACTTTGTATAATGTATATACAAGAGATTCTTTTGAAACACGAGTTCATCTATAGTCATTGCTACTCTGAGTAAAATTCCAACTGATATAATGGAAACAACCCTATTATAATCTTATATCACGACTGCTAACAAGAATACAATGGAAAAACCGCTATTTATAACAGAAAAACTATTATAATGTCTCAAAAGAAATCATTAAAATTGAATCGAGTTGGCGAGAGACGTCCACTGGGAATCCCAGATTTCAACAAACGCAAGCAACGCTACAAAATGATTACTTTCCAAGCAATGTTTGAAAATATTTTCTCGCTCTCAAAATTTCAAAGTTAATTAAATATTTTATAAATTATAACTCTCCCATTTTAAAAATACAATTTTAAATTTCAATTTGGAATAATTAAATTGTTTTCCTTTGAGTTAGTTTAATCCAAATTATTGAAAGTTACTTTAACCACTATTTTCAATATTGTGTTCCATAAAGGAATAAAAATCGAGTCAAAAATTCTCCGTTTCTTCTAGTTATTAGTTTTGTAAGATTTAAAATTCAAATTAATTCCATAAATTTCTGTGGAGTTGAACACGTAAAGGCAACTGGTCTCAACTATGCAATTAGTTGTCGGAGGAAGCTGCGGATAGTGGCATAAAGAAAATGACAAAAAGAAGAGAATATTGGAATTTATATCGACTTAGTAAATGCTAACGTTACCTTCTACTTGAATGTCAACAGTCAATTGTGTAAGCTAAGTATACGCAGATTTTACATTCAGTAGGGATGATTAAAAAGAAAGAGAGATTGATTGAAACTTCTTCATTACATCGTTCATATAAGGTTAAAATAAAATTAAATAAACAAAAATATGAATAAATAAGACTATATATATAAATATGAGATAAATATAGATATATAAATGTAAAATATAAAATCAATACATATAAATATATTTAATTAAAAAGGCATATATTGGATCGAAATATCGTTTATTTTACCAATATTTCAGTTGGCTGAATGCCATTGGTAAAATAAATAATATTTTGATCCAATATATGCCTTTTGAATAAAGATTTATTTATGGATTGCTCTATTTAAAAATATGTATATACATAGATATTGTTCTCCAAAAATACATATCCTGACCACGTTCACATGAACCTTTAGATGGCAGAACGCCATCTAACCTATTATATATTTTAATTATTTCATTTATTATTATTTTTTCACACACACACATATATGTATATACAATCGTCATTGGTGATGTCCACCGCGGGAAAGACTCCCCCACCGATGGACTGCGAGAGTTCTTTCCCACAGAGTGGGCAGGTCTAGGTGTTGGCTGGAATTGCCCAACTCAAGAACAGATGGTATTTGTAGATGGTAGCCTTCGCCATACTGGTCATTGGCTCGGGATGGAGAGAGATAGGTTAGTAGTTTCTAAGCAATATGCAATGATCATGGCATTAAAATAGAGTGCAATTGTGATATTACTCTTGAATGTAGGCATGAGATAATTCCACCATTTTTATAAGAAGTAATACTCTATATCGATACACTAAAATCAGCCTTTTATTTGTTTCCATTATATGTAGTTGATATGAGATTTATATTAAAACGATAAATTTAACATATAAAGTGTGTTGCGTTTTCTATGATATAGGGCATCTCTTTCTTTTGACAAGGTTAATCATATCAGCAGACAATTCCTGGCTAGGCTTGAACCATCTAGATATGTCAAATCGTCCTAGACAAGAATGTATAATTTATATATACTCGATCAAGTTCGATTAAATAGTCCTTTTCTCTTTTTTCTATAATTTTTCACCCTAATTTGGTTTGTTAACATAATATATCTTAATTGTATATATTCAATATAATTGTGTATATTGTATATATTCATAATTGTTAATATTCAAACTATCAATTTGTTAATCATTAATTTGATTATTAAAATAGCGTGCTTTTTCATATTTTGTATGAAGTGTAAAATATATCAACGTTGTAAAGAAACATATATGTGTGTAGAGGATATATGTAGTTTGTAGATACACATAGAAATTTGAAATGTAACAAGGTAATCTATGTCTGAATAAATAAGCTTGAGGGATGAGTCTCTTTTAATTACATTTATTTCAAGCTTTCGGGCTCAACCGCCCTTCGACAGGACAAATTATATTAGCTACTAAAGTTTTCAAATCTAATCTATATAAACATTTGAGAGACGCCTGTGTCTCGAGTGTAATACGAGGCTTGCCGCGGGAGGGGATGAGATCTTTGAAAAAGATGGCCGTTTAGCCCATTGAATTATCGGAAATAAAAGATTATTTGTTGAATCGCCGAGTTCATGATACCGAGGGGGGTTTGGTGGCTGCAGGGAATATTACATTGTATATTTCAGGTAAATCAATTTTTCTATTGAGGCTATGGAATTTGCTTGATAGGATAGATTCTATGATTAGTCTTTGGTGTTTGTTGGCAATATTAGAATAGTGAATTTTCGGTGATGTAATGTTGAAGGAATGGCCAGTTTCATTTATGTGCTGTACTATTAAGGATCTATGGTCTAAGTTATCAATATTTCTTTTGTGTTCATGAATTCTGATATTGACATGTCTCCCGGTTTCGCCTACGAAGACTTTTGGGCAGTTCATACATTCTATGGAGTAAATAGCGTTTCGTGGTGTGCTGTTAGGTTCATTGAATTTCATGATCTGGTTTCGGAGAAAAGATCCAGAGGTAGGTGCGCAGGTGAAGTAGGTTTTGATTCCAAATTTCAATAAGAATCTCGCTATTGTGGAGGATAATGGTGAATATGGCATATTGCAAATAGATCTGTATATTGGAGACTGTGTCTTTTTAGTTGGGTCATAAAAGTGTCGCAATATAAAGGATATCGGGTATGCGCAGTCTCTGAGGTTAGCTAATATGTTCTGTGTTTCGAGGTTCTTGTACATCTGGAGGGAGCAGTGGGTATGGACTCGTTTTGATAGAGCAATGACTGTGTTGATTTTGTGACTGATAGGACAGAAGGACGAGTATTGAACATAATTAGGACGGAAGGATGGTTTATAACCACGAAACGCTATTTACTCCATAGAATGTATGAACTGCCCAAAAGTCTACGTAGGCGAAACCGGGAGACATGTCAATATCAGAATTCATGAACACAAAAGAAATATTGATAACTTAGACCATAGATCCTTAATAGTACAGCACATAAATGAAACTGGCCATTCCTTCAACATTACATCACCGAAAATTCACTATTCTAATATTGCCAACAAACACCAAAGACTAATCATAGAATCTATCCTATCAAGCAAATTCCATAGCCTCAATAGAAAAATTGATTTACCTGAAATATACAATGTAATATTCCCTGCAGCCACCAAACCCCCCTCGGTATCATGAACTCTGCGATTCAACAAATAATTTTTTATTTCCGATAATTCAATGGGCTAAACGGCCATCTTTTTCAAAGATCTCATCCCCTCCCGCGGCAAGCCTCGTATTACACTCGAGACACAGGCGTCTCTCAAATGTTTATATAGATTAGATTTGAAAACTTTAGTAGCTTATATAATTTGTCCTGTCGAAAGGCGGTTGAGCCCGAAAGCTTGAAATAAATGTAATTAAAAGAGACTCATCCCTCAAGCTTATTTATTCGAACATAATATTATGGGATTACCTATTAATTGTAATCTATGTCTGCTGATGAAGGAGTTTTATTCGTTTATTTATGTTCTCTCGTAGAAGGGCAGAGATGCCTGAAAAAGCTTGAGACTACGTTAATAAAATGAAAAAAAAAAAAACTAATATCCAGAAACCTTTTTAATTATCCAATTTTATGTTGAAGAGATTTTTAAAATCAATTGATATGAAATAGAGAAACCTTGTTACGTAGGTGACCCACGTTCTATATTAATGATTCTATTAATTCGAACGACTGAATGTGTTTTATACACTATTCGTTCTGTAACAAATGTTGGTTTTAAGATGAAGTTGGTGTCTAGGTACAGAAAGATAGAACAAACTGTCCGATACAAGAGTTCTCTCTACACATGTGACATCCTCAATTATCTGCATGGAGAGATAGTAGCTCTCTATCCGTAAGTAATTTATTTATTTATTCAGCTTTATCTACGCCGCCATCTTTTTTCGGTCCATCAATCTTCTTTTGTAAATAGAGAGGGAGGTAAATAGCGAGCATCGTGTCTGTCTAACGTATTTATACAGAGGCGTATATCAGGTACTGGAGGAATCCATCAATTATGGTAAAAGCCATCCTGGAACCTATGGCTATTCTGCTATGAAAGAAATCTGGTAATATCTAAAGCAGAAATGCCGCGGGTGAATAAAATATCGCACATTGGGAAGTTTAGAACTGCCGTTACACAGCCGTTCCGATCCACTCTCATCTCCTGTCTTAGAAACATTAGATTCTAGCAAGCAATGACCTCTTAAAACTATTCGGAAGCGCTCTACTTCTTTTATCCTCTCGTTCTACTTACAAGGTTGTCCCTAAAGTTCGTGAACACTTGCAAAAATTTGAAATACCTATATTATTCACCGTTATGTATAATGTCTTTGTAGTATGTATAAAGTAATTGTATTATGTACATTATAATGTATTCGCCGTAATAAAATTATTTGTCAAATAATAATAAAAAATTCAACTTTTGGGACAAACTTATATTTGTGATAACACAATTGATTCTAAAAGGATGTACCTTTTGGATATCAAGCGAATTATCTTAATTTAATTTTTTTTCACATACAACAATAGTTGAATGAGATTGAATAATTAGAATTTATCCACCATTATTCTAGGACATTCTAAAAAATTCTCCCTCTATTCTGGAATGTGCTTTTCTTTTGTAGTACGTAAACTTACTTTAAATAATGCATTATTTCAATTTCTTTTAATGACGTATTCAAGCCTCTGTTAATATGTATATATCGTAATTTGAACCAACAACTCCATATTGGTAAATATAACAAGATTGTTGTGTTGTATAATAGAAAGACCTCTGTAAATAATTATACGCATGATTGACATGAACCATTGCATCACAATATGTAATGTACTTTGTACAAACTGAGGATAATAAAATAAAACTGCGTAATAGAATAAGAGTTGGGCTAAATAGCAGATATTAAGATTCAGAAGTCCAACAACGTGTAAGAACAAGGCTTAAAATGTAGGAAGTTTACAGAAAGTCGTTGAGATAGTACAATGACCTCTCTTACATGATCCACGCCCTTATTGCATCCGATGAAGGCCCAGTGTTTCTTCATCGGCAGGATATATAAAACTCCGCAAAGATGGAAATACATCGTCACTTCCCAGTCCGCGGAAGCCCTCGTCAGTTGTCTCCAAGTTCCACTCCCTCGACCATGACGCCATATATCAGGAAGAACTCTTCTTAACTCTCCATATTTTGCTGCTAACTCAACTCTTTCTGTTCACACAACAACTTTCCTAGTACCATTGTTTCTCTTCGTTTTATTGTGTGGACAATCCCAAGTCTTCCATTCTGCCTCGACCACGACTGCCTGTACTCTGTGAAAACTGTTAAAGGTCTTCCAATGTGAAGAGAGGTACTTGGAAAACTCTCCACACCTTGAGTGTCCCTCTCGGTTCCACAGGAGAGAGCGAAAGTCTACAGGATTGACCCTCTCGGTTACCACACATATATATAAGCCTTTTTTTATACTCACTATATTTTATTGTCTTGTTGATAAAAATATATTTTATTTAGATTAATAAATAACTGATACTACTAAAGAAATCTATAGTTTCACTTTTATAACGGCACATACATATCAATTCAATTCACCATTATTCCGATTGTTAAAACACCGCGTTGGTTCATCAACGTATTTATTGCAACTTGATCAAGATTGATGTGTTATTTGCCAATTGGAAGATTGGTAAATTCAAATATTTTTGAGTGACAAGGTTGTCCCAAAAGTTCGTAACACTTGCAAAAATTTGAAATACCAATTTTATTCGCCGTTATGTATAATGTATTTGTATTATGTATAAAGTAATTGTATTATGTATTAATATTTATTCGCCGTAATAATATTATTCGCCAAGTGATACGAAAAACACGAACTTTTGGGACAACTTTATATACAAGTTCTCGAATGTTCCAAATGTGGAAAGTATCTGGACCTTTTGGAACAATCTTATATTATATGCCATTTTTATTTGAATAATATTTATATACTTTATATTATTATTATTTTTTTTATACATAAAGACTCTTACATAGGAAAACTCAATTTTTTAATTCTAAATTTCATCTTTGAATTTTTACCTAGGTAAAAACATCGAAAAATAATTAATAACAGCAATATTTATAACAATTGATGATTAAAAACATACATAGCGTCTCAAATAACAATGTAAATACTTATTGTCAGAATTAATTAATATTTGAGATCCTTTCTCATCTGGAAATAGAATACACAGCTTTTGATTGACTTTCTGTGGGCGTACATAAAATTAATTAGAACCAACACCAGCTTTCATCATATTAAGAAAATTCCTATCTGTATATTTGAAATGAATGTCATTTCAATTTGGCAAATGGATTCAATGGTTTGTAAATAATATATAATGTATGTATTTAATTCTCAGAGAGCTGGATTGGAGTCAATTACGTTATATATATGTTTTACTATCTCATATGAGGGGTCGGTGTAAGGATGGTCTAAACCGTTGGTTTTTGACCGCTACGACCCGGGTTCGATCCCCGCATTGGGCACTTTTTTATATTTAAAAGAAAAGATGCTCCAATGGCCCCGATTCTTGCTAAAGTCCAACCCCACCAGAGAATGCATGTAACCAAACGGCGCTCTGACACATTTGTAAGTGCAAAGTCGAACTGCATTCCACATGTGTAGACATGTGGTGCACTTACAGTAAAAGCAGTGCCTATAACCCACCAAGATTATCGTGGCCTGTACCACGTGTACTAGGGATAAACAAAAAACACTATCTCATATGAAATATCACTGAAATAAATTCATATTATTTATTTTTTTCAATTTTTATAAGTTTATCATTTATAAAACATATATTGAATTAAAGAAATAAGGGATTGAATTGAAAATTTAGAATGTGGTGAAAAAGTCTGAAATATCTTCAAACTATTTTCTCCGGATTTGACCAATGAATTTTACAATGGAGTCTAACTGATGAATTATTAATTTTCTATTTGTCTGTCGGTTGTGTATGGGATGTCATCGAGAATTCAATTGAATAAAAAGTGTTCCCATCAACAATTCAATTGGAGTAATCCAATTTTAAGTGCATTTTATTCCATTAGAGTGACAATGCAACTCTCTCAGAAGTTTTCTCATTGTATGTTTTTCTATTTTAAACCAGTTTCTTTATTGACCTCTTCGACGTGATTAAGAAATACTTGCAGAATGCTATCGTTTATTGACAACCAGTGATATATTTACATAATTACGTACTACTATCCAGATATGTGTAGTCAGAAACCTTCTCGGACATTTTCCCCGCATTCAACAGACTAAAAGGAGGGACTACATTTTATTACTCAGAGGCAGAAAAGAAAGGCGAAAGCTCTCAGAAGTTGACCTAGGGTGAGGACGGTACATCCTGCTCTGTTGCAGCCGTCGGTGAGGCATTCGCAATAAGTCATCCTAAAGCTGGAATGTCTCTTTGTATAGCACGACCCGTTCATGTCCCTAATGCTGTTGGCGCAGGATCACGGGTGTAAACTACATGTTTATATCTAGAAAAATATATGTGCCGTCTTTTCTAAGCACGTAGTGCCAAATAAAACAAGAGGAGTTGTTTTTAAAAGGATCTAGTTATGACCTTGGTAGATATGACCTTGAAATAACCTTGATATGAACTCGATATAGATATTTAATAGTATTAACATATAAAATTGATAGTATCCTAAAATAGACTTGGTATAGTTTATATAAGATACAGATAGAGAGCGAGTAGTTAGTGCCAAATAGAACGAGAAAATTGTAGTTGTTTTTTAAAAATATCTAGTTATGATACTGGTAGATTCTGAATGGCCTCGTTATTGTTGCACCAGGTTGCGGCTTGGCAGACTCTTCCGCCATGATTCTCTCCTGTGCTGGGTCTTGCATCTTACCAGAGCGTGTTTCAACCATCCTACAAATTTATATAAGGGAAAAATGAGATAAGTCTACTTTAAGTAGCCTCCAGAATAATTTATTTATTTCTCACATCAAAGAGAGTAGTGAAGTCACACGTGTACCTAAATACAAATGATGATTCTATAATACATATATTCTGTTTATAATACATATATTCTGTTTAATAAAATAAATAAAATATAATTTTGAATTTAAAATATATGAAAAATAATATTACTAATTAAAATAAAATAGGTTCATTAGCCATGATGCAACACTTCCCCCTCTCCAGAGGTCGTCACGTCCTCGTGAGTTACCTCATCAATGCTCTCAAAATAGGGTTTGAGTCTTGAGACATGGACAATCAATGGGTCTTGGCCAGGATTATCTTTCGGCTCAATTAAGTAATTTACGTTAGACAGCTTCTTTAATATTCGATATGGGCCAAAATATTTTCTCAATAGTTTTTCACATTTTCCGATTTTCCTGACTGGTCTCCAAACTGCCACTAAATGTCCTGGTTCATAGATTTTCTCATTGTGTTTTTTGTCATAGTTTCTTTTCATTCTTTCCTGAGTCTTCTCTGTGTTGTTAATGACTACCTGTCTCGTCCTTGCTATTTTATCTAAGTAGTTTTCTATATATTCGTCGTAATCGTCCATGTTACTGTCCGTTGGGATATTCTCGTCGTCTAAGAGGGACATGGGTTCCCTCCCAAACAACAGGAAAAATGGAGAGTAGCCTGTGGTTTCTTGAATCGTGGTATTATACGCGTGGGTGATAAAAGGGAGGATTTCGTCCCAGTTCTTCTGGTCTGTGTTCACATACATGCTGATCATATTGATTAAAGTTCTATTTAGCCGTTCCGTTAGTCCGTTAGTCTGGGGGTGGTAGCTCGTTGTGAAGCAGTGTTTAACTTTGCACATTTTCATTACCTCCTTCATCAAATTGCTAGGGAATTGTGAACCTCTATCGCTAATAAGAAATCTTGGGGCCCCGTGACGTAAAATAATATGTTCGATTAAAAATGTAGAGACTTCTTTCACGGTTGCTTCTGATACTGCCTTTGTTTCAGCATACTTGGTATAATAATCAGTCAACACAATTATCCACTTCCTTCTTCTTTTCGTTGATGACAAGGGGCCAACAAAGTCAATTCCGATTCTTTCAAAAGGGTAGTTAGCTGGTGGAATAGGTTGTAAAAGTCCAGAAGGCAAGTGATTTGAACCTTTCCGACTTTGGCAAAGATGGCACGTCTTTACAAATCCTGAAACATCTTTCAACGTGGAAGGCCAATAAGTATTTATTCTTCAATCGGTAAGTGGTTCTGGCGACGCCCAGATGGCCATTCAGCATATGGTTGTGGTATTCACTCATGACTTCCTTCCTTCTCTTCTTTGGCACTACCAGCAACCATGCCCTACCTTGAGGATTTGGATTTTTCTTGTAGAGACACCCATTTTCTTCTTTGAAGTTCTGTGTAATTGAACGCTTGTTTCCACTAAGGTTCTCCTTAATATTCTCAACAAAATCATCCTTTTCGTCTATTATTTGATTCAGAAATAGTATTTTATAATCTTCGTCCCATTCGTTTTCAAGTAAGGGTCCTCTAGATAGACCATCAGCGTCCAGATGTTTTTTACCCGATTTGTGTACAAATTCGAAATTATATTCCTAAATCTTCAGTGCCCATCGTTCTAATCGGCCGGTCGGATCTTTCAGATTCTTAAGCCAGCATAGTGCGTGATGATCAGTTACGATTTTGAAGTGCCTTCCATATATGTAGGGGCGTAACTTGGACATTGACCACACAACAGCTAGACATTCTTTTTCGGTAGTCGAATAATTTTGCTCAGGTTTGCTCAGTGTTCGACTTAAATATGAGATAACCTTTTCTTTATCGCCGAACCTTTGGACTAATGTTGCACCCAGGCCGATGTTAGATGTGTCAGTATGAATGTAAGTAATTGCATTTGGATCAAAGTGCCCTAAGATTGGGGGATTTAGCAATGCTACTTTAAGGGTTTGAAATGCTTTTTCTTGATTTTCTGTCCAGGTAAAAGGTACATTCTTTTTTATAAGACTGGTTAATGGATCGGCAATTTTTGAAAAACCTTTGATAAATTTTCTATAATATGAGCACATTCCTAAAAATGATTGAACTTCTTTTATCTTTTTGGGCCGAGGAAAATCTCTAATAGCCTTGATATTATGCTCCACTGGTTTTATACCATGTTGATTATTTATATGGCCAAGAATCTCCATTTCTTCGAAAGCAAATTGGCATTTTTTGTTGTTCAATTTTAAATTAGCCTCGCGAAAACATTTTAAAACAGCTTCTATTCTCTTGAGATGTGTTGAAAAATCCGGGCTATAAATGATTACGTCATATAGATAACATAAGCAAATTTGCCATCTAAGATTACAAAGCATATTTTCCATGTTCCTCTCAAATGTAGCAGGGGCATTGCATAGACCAAAGGGCATTACGTTGAACTCATATAGGCCATGTGCTGTAGTGAAGGCTGTCTTTTCTTTATCTTTCTCCTCAACCTCTACTTGCCAATATCCTGATTTAAGGTCAATTGCTGAAAAGTATTTGGATCCTTGAAGTGTATCCAATACTTCATCAATTCTGGGAATTGGGTAAACATCCTTCACTGTTACATCATTCAATTTTCTGTAGTCAACGCAAAATCTGTACTTACCATCTCGCTTCTTGACCAAGATTACAGGAAAGGACCATGGACTCGAGGATGGTCTAATTATGCCGTCTCTGAGCATTTCATCAATTTGTTCTTTTATGATTCCTCGCTCTTTCGCGCTCACCCTATACGGCTTGTGTTTGATCGGTTTCGCGCCTTCTGTATCGATCCGATGTTTCGCTAAGTTAGATCTTCCTAATACCGACGAAAACAAATCCTCGTACTTTTCCAAAACTTGTTTCAATTGCTCTTTTTCCTTATATGCTAAATTTTCGTTTATCTGAAATTGGGGTTCTTCATGCTCTTTTTGTTCACTTTCTTCCATAAGATTCACTTCGGCTGGCAGGCTTCCAAAGCACAATGTTTGTTTTTTTAATGGTCGAGGGTAAGGGTTTGTTATCCAGATATATGTTTCCTTATTCACAACATTTATTAAGCTTCTCGCTAGTCGAAGTCCATTTGTTTGAAACATTTTATGGTTCTCCTCGATGATGTATTCGCCATCCTCTGCTTCTACAAATGCATTAATCAATTTAATAGAAAGTTCTGGTATAATGGCATCCTTTGCACTTTTTATTTTCTTCTGTTGATATTTGATTACGTCACGATTTTCTGTCAAGTCATATTTGATTATTTCACGTTGACAATCAATTTTTGCGTTCATTTTCTTAAGAAAATCACGTCCAAGTATAAATATTCGCAAATGTGTTCTCATTATCACAAATTGACGTGTAATTGTTTTGACATCAAATATTATATTTAAAATAATATTTCCTACGATATCTGATTCTTTGCCATCGGGTCCGGAGCACATTTTATCAGGATTTATTATTTCAAGACCTGTGTTAAGAGCTGTACTAAGGTCGACCACTGAAAGATCGGCGCCTGTATCAATCAAAGCTTCGCAGATACCAATTCTATCCACGTTAATGTTCATTTTATATTTGGGGTCCAACTTTTAAATTCCATTTATGGTCGACTTGCTTTGATTGACGGACTCAGGCGCGATCCTTAGTTTAAATCTTCTAATGCGGCATAACTATTCCTTGTAGGGATACTCGAGTACGGGCTATTACTTACGTCAGCGTAGAGTAGAGGTCTCGACTTCTCAGTTCCATTATCCATTCGGATTTCTTCTTCGACCTTGTGTTGTGTAACTATGGGGTCCTCTTCCACAATTCTTACAAACCTGACTCTGCAATACCGCGCTACGTGTCCTGGCTTGTTACACTTGAAACATATTGGTCTCCCGTCTTCTGTCCTATACCTATTTGAATTTGGATTCTTATTGTATGTTTTACTTGGGTTGACCCGAGTTGGCTCAGGATTGGGAGTGTAAGATCGTCTAGGGGCAGATACCTGGGGCAGAGGCTTGTTCTGGTAGTACCTCGGAGTGGGGGCCTGGGGCTTGGAGGTGTTCTGATATGGTCTTCTGAACGACGGAGCGCTCTTCCATTGCTCTTGATGATGGGGACGAGGAGAGCGTGGTTCATTATATAGAGATTTTGATTTTTCTACACGTTCTTGGTAATTCTTTTCGAACAAATCCAGCTTTTTACAAATTTCTAGAAGTTCATTGGTATTTTTAGGAGGGTTTAGGTGAAGGGCAAAAGAGTATTCTTTCTTCAACCCTCCAATAACCCAGTTTATTTTAGTCTCTTCATCCACTTGGGGGTCGACCTTGTTGCACAGTACAAGGATATTCTCTGCGAACCTGATTGCAGGTTCATTCCACTTTTGCATCCTGTTCAGTCTCATCTTCATTTCTTCTTTGTTTGCGTCTGAGGCAAAATCCTCAATTAGGCGGCTCTTGAAATTTTCCCAGTTGGTGAAACTTAGCTTGTGTAGGTTCAGCCAGGTTTTGGCGCTACCAATCATATTCATGGCAGCATAACGAGAGATAATGTAGTCTGCCCAATGGTACAGGAAGCCAATTTCTTCAAGAGATTCAATCCATGGGCGAGGGTCTTCCGTTCCATCATACTTGGGGATGTCGATGTTGGGATTCGGGACAACTGGGTCGGAACTAGCATCTCTACCAATTGTTGCACCAGGTTGCGGCTTGGCAGACTCTTCAGCCATGATTCTCTCCTGTGCTGGGTCTTGCATCTTATCAGAGCGTGTTTCAACCATCCTACAAATTTATATAAGGGAAAAATGAGATAGGTCTACTTTAAGTAGCCTCCAGAATAATTTATTTATTTCTCACATCAAAGAGAGCAGTGAAGTCATACGTGTACCTAAATACAAATGATGATTCTATAATACATATTTTCTGTTTATAATACATATATTCTGTTTAATAAAATAAATAAAAATAAAATATAATTTTTAATTTAAAATATATGAAAAATAATACTACTAATTAAAATAAAATAGGTTCATTAGCCATGATGCAACAATATAGAGATATAATAGTGTTAACATATAGCATCCAAGTGGGTACTGATATATTTATATATATATGATCTAGAAAAATACTTAAATATATTCTTGATAGAATTCTAAAAGAGATTTGATATAGTTTAGATAAAATCTAGATAGAGAGAGCGAGTAGATAGTTTAGGAAGGAACTATAGATTGAAGATAGATATAGTCTAGTTTGGATTAAAATTGATACTGGATAGTCTAGATGATATTAAGATAGAAGATAGATATTGGATCCAGATATAAGATTTAGAGATATATTGGATAAATATTGTAGAATTCAGGTTGTGATAGTATGTATACTCTAGATGAAATTCGAATCGAAGGTGTAAAAAGAGTCCAGATGGAATAAGGATAGAAGGAAGATTACAAAAAGGTACAAGACGACGCAACTATTTTTTATTAATTGTATAAAGAGGTTTTCGGGCAAGTCCTTCCTCAGCCAACTGAAACATAAAAAGTTTGTTTGCTGAGGGAGAGCTTGCCCGAAAGCTACTTTATACAATTAAGAAAAAATAGTTACGGCGTCTTATACCTTTTTGTAATATGTCAAAATTTCGCAAAGATGTGATAATGAATAGAAGGATATATATATATAGCTTTGATAGGATCAGATATAGGGACTGGATAATGACTAAACAAAATACCGATAGAGGCTGATCAAATATAGATCAAGACATTACTGTCTAAAAGGTTTAGAAATGTCCTATAAAATACCTGAATGAGATACATAAAGTTTCTAGAGATTTAAACTGAATAAAACTATTTTTCAGACCAAATTGGTATCTAAATCGGCTATGAATTTAGATTGTATTGGTTAAAAAAAGATACATAATGAATTATATAAAAATCTGAATAGAGCAGTGTGTTATAGCCAAAGAATGCTAGGTTATAGCTAAACTGGATTTAGATAGGCTTTCTATCTATTTAAATATAGCAGCTATAGCAGTAAAATAAAAAGAATTCCCATAACGGAGTTACTCACGTAGGATACTATCGTCTCATATATTGCTGTGTTGTACCGTCTGTGGGATACCTATAACCTGTTTGGTTCCATTCACAGATAAAACATTGATACAAACTAATATATTGAAGAATTTTGGCATTTCTGTACTATTGGAAGTCAACTAGGTTGAATTTAAAAGAATTATTTTATTTCTAATCTAATAGGGGATCGGTGGAAGGGTGGTCTAAACCGTTGGTTTTCGACCACTACGACCCGGGATCAAATCCCGCTTTGGGCATATTTTTATAATTAAAAAAAATATGCTCCAATGGTCCTCGATTTTTACAAAAGTCCAACCCCACCTGTCAGTGAAAGTAACCAAACGAAGCTCTAGAACATTTATTAATACAAAAGTCTATCTGCTTTTCACATGTGAAGACATGTGGTGCACTTACAGTAAAAGCAGTCGCCAACTTCTACCCACCATGATTATCTTGGCTTATACCACGCGTACTATGGATAAATATAAAATAAAACGGATAAAAAATTGAGAGAAACTAATATATTGTAGCGTAGAAATCAAGTCTGTATATCTTAAGATATAAGCGTATTTATTGATGCTGTCAGCACGACAAGTCGGCAATTATCAACAACTCAACAAAACTATCTACAGCTAGAGAATCTTGAGCAGGCAAGCAAAGAAATATTTTGATAATTATTTGATATGAACAGAATAATATATGATGAACTAGCGCGCCATCTGTTATCAAAATTCGAAACTATTTTAAACGCGTAAGATTCTTTTTGAAATTAAACTATTTCTATATATATTTATATAATCTGTTGAATATTTTCATTGTGAATAATTAAATTAAAATATAAAATATTAATTATTTCTTCGTCACATAGCATCCTCCTATAAAGAGCATCGACCCGATGCTCAGAAGAAGACTTACATCCTCAATCTCAAGGCTCGAGAACGGGTGTAGGGCCTGAGATCTCTTCGCGGGTCTGTGTTGTTGTGTTCGTGCTTCTTCGGCTCTTTCCCCTAGAGTTTGGATGAAATCGTCATCTTCTGGCAATAACTTGGGAAATAACACGTCCAGTGGAGTCTCGGCTTCACGCCCGTGTACAAAGAAAATGGGGTGAACCCAGAAGACTCTTGTTTTGCTGTGTTGTATGCAAATGTAACGAATGGAAGAATCCTGTCCCAATCTTTCTGGTTGACATCCACATACATGGACAGCATGTCTGCTATGGTCTTATTTAACCTCTCCGTGAGTCCATTTGTCTGGGGGTGATAGGCGGTCGTCTTCCGATGGGTTATTCTGCACTGGTTGTTCAGACACTTATCATTGAAGATGTGAAGTTCCTTCCTCTATCCGTGATTAATTCCCTCGGCGCGCCGTGCTTTAAGATGACATCTTCAATGAAGAATTTGGCAACTTCCATGGATTCACTTGTGGGTAGGGCTTTAGTTATCGCATATTTCGTTAGGTAGTCCGTACATACAATAATCCAACGGTTGCCAACTTCTGATGCTGGAAATCTCCCCAGGAGATTCATTCCTACCTATTCAAAGACAACTTCTGGGACAGGTATTGGCTGTAAGTGCCCCGAGGGGGGTTGGGGCTGATGTTTACGTCTCTGACAATCTGAACAGTATGCCACATACCTTCTAACCGTTCTATACATTCCGGGCCAGTAATACTTTTTTCTTTTACGGTCGAAGGTTTTAGTAAATCTAAGGTGAACAGCCGTGGGTGAATCATGGAAATTTTCAGTAATTCCTGCCTGAGGTGGCGAGGGACCACCAGAAGCCATATTCTTCCCATTGGATCATAATTATTTTTGTAAAAAGTATTATCAATTTTCAGAAAGGACTTATTAGAGGTCTCTTGTTGTATCTTGTCAGAGATCTTCATGAGATCCGGGTCTTTCATTTGTTCCTGTCCAAAATTCTGTAAGGCCATTAAACTAGAAATATATTCCTCAATGTCCGCACTACAGCTTAAAGGACTTCTCGATAAACAGTCAGCGTCCTGATGTTTTCTTCCACTCTTGTACATAACTGTAACCTCAAATTCTTGCAAACGAAATGCCCATCTTGCTAATCTTCTACACGAGTCCTTGAGATTGGTCAAGCAACACAAAGAATGATGGTCTGTTGCAATAGTAAATGGGCGTCCGAAAACATAAGGACGGAATTTGTTTATAGCCCAAATCAGTAGTGGAAAAATTATTTTCTGCTTTATTGAGCGTTCTCGATGCATAGGCAATAGCTCTCTCCTTTCCATTCTGAATTTGTACCAAAACTGTTCCTATTCCATAGCTGCTTGCGTCCGTGTGTATCTCTGTTGAGGATGAATAATCAAAATGTTCCAAGGCAGCTTTCAGAAATTAGTGCTGACTTCAGAGCATCAAATGCACTTTGTTCTTCTAGGCTCTAACAAAATTTGGAGTCTTATTTCAAAATTTTATTCAAAGGTTGGGCAAAATGTGCATAAATAGGTATGATGCGGCGGTAGTAGGATGAAAGGCCAAGAAAACCTCTAACTTCCCTCAAAGACCTTGGCGTAGCGAAATCGCGGACTGCTCGAATCTTTTCTTGGTCGGGACGAATTCCATTTTCACTTACCTCATGACCAAGGACCGTGATGGTTTTTGCACCAAACTTGCATTTCTTGGAATTGAGACATAATCCGGCTTTCTTAAAGCAATTTAATGCAAGTTGAAGGCGTCTTTAAAATCATTCTTCAAAATCATTTGAAAAAAAAAACGATGATGTCGTCGAGGTAACACAATCGAATGGTCCACTTAAGACCCTTCAGAAGATTATCTATCGTTCGTTCGAAGGTAGCTGGAGCATTACATAACCCAAATGGCATTACTTTGAACTCATACTGTCCATCTGGAGTTATAAACGCTGTTTTCTCTCGGTCCGATTCTTCTACGTCGATCTGCCAGTACCCTGATTGGAGGTCCATGGAAGAAAAAAAATGGCTCCCCGTAAGCAGTCTAAAGTGTCGTCGATCCTTGGGAGAGAGTAGACATCCTTTTTGTTATTTTGTTCAGGCGGCGGTAATCGACGCAGAATCTCCAGCTTCCATCCTTTTTTCTTATCAATACTACTGGTGAGGCCCACGTACTTTCAGAGGGCTGAATGATGTCAAGTTTTCCCATCTTGTCTACCTCTCTCATCCTGAATAATTTGGCGTTCTCTTGGTGCAACTCGGTAAGGTCTTTGTTTGGTCGGTAGGTGGTCTCCAGTGTTAATTCGGTGTTTTACATTGACCTCCTTGAATTGTTTTCTTTTACTAAATTCGAAAATATTCGTATAGTTTTTTAACAAATTTCTTAATATTTCTTTTCGAGATTCATCAAGTGAATCATCTATAAAATATTCTGAGATTTTTGGGTCTTCAGAATGTTTCGCCTCTGTTTAAATTTGGTTACAATCAGCTAGAGTACATAGTTGACTATCTTCGATGACAACACTATCGGCTACATGCATCCCCTGTGGGATTAGTTTCGGATATGGACTCCAATTCACCACTCAAAGTTTACCTCGCTTATTGGTAAGTGAAATGACAGAGGAGAGAGCCTTTAGTTCTCTTTCCAGCAATAGCTCTTTTCGACATTCTGCCACTACAATTGCGTCATTAGGAATGTCACGACTTGCTACTTTTATTAACTGGATAGAGGCGGGCTCGATTCTATATTCTAGTTTCGAGTAGAGAGGTGAGTAGTTCTTAGGGGTATCCTCAAAAAGACATTTTTTCTAAAAGAATGTATCATCTGCAGAGTCAATTACTTCTTTTGATAACTTTAAAAAGTCCCAACCAAGAATAACATCGTGACTACAGTCTTCCATAATGACAAAATCGAACTTTTTCTGTAGTCTATTTAGGTCCAGTTTCAACGTACATCGTCATTTTGGTCTTACAATTTTACCGTTCGCTACTCGTAATGTTACGTCAGTTTCGGCAAACATTATATTTCTTAGTTTCAGTCTGAACCTCTCAGATATCACAGAATATGAGGCTCCTGAGTCGACGAAGGCACGCGTCATTTTTCTTCTATTTTAATGTCTATTTATTTTTTTTAAATTCTAATGTAGTCGTTAAGGGAGGATTTCTAAATTTTGCGGCCTTACCTCCAAAATAGGACGAATCTTCTAGTTTTCCTGACGGGAACCACGAGGCGATTGGCTGGATCTCCTAGCAGATAACGAAAATTGTCCGTTACGACCAGGGTTTGGGGAAGGGCTTCGATAGCGGCTTGCCTTTGAACATCATCATTTTGCTCATGGAAATCGGATCGAGCGTTATAGAATGTCCTTGGTTCTTGTCTTCTTTGGTAGTATTGGTTTCGCCTTTCTTCGTTTTATCTCTTTTTATCACGGCAATAGAGGACGACGTGACCAGGGCGCCCGCAGTGGAAACAGATCGACTTTCCTTCAGTGGTTCGCCATTCGTTTGTTTCGCGTCTTCCTCCTTGTTTTCGGGAATGAGGTTCAGGTGGAAGAATAGATAAGTGGAAGAATACATTTAACCATTCACGACCATGACTTCATGCTTGAGACATATATGACAGTGAAAATTTTCTCATCTACACATGGTAGAGGCGATCTTTTATATTTCCAATTTTACCGCCAATATATTAACTTTGGGTCTGTATAAATATTCCATAAGTATAATAAATAACAAAATGAATAATGTAGGTCAGTGTAATGGAGATTAGCTGGAACTACTGGAAGTGCATTTTTAAAATTATCCCTAATATATATATATATATATATATATATATATATATATATATATATATATATATATATATATATATATCTATTTTAAAAAAGATGCATATATTGGATTTATAATGAATTTATTGTTCCAATATTTCTATATACGTATATTATATATCTATACACGTGGTACAGGCCATGATAATCATAGTGGGTAAGATTTAGCGACTGCTTTACTGTAAGTGTACCACATGTCTACACATGTAAAAAGCAGTTCGTCTTTTGCACTTACAAATGTATCAGAGCCCCGTTTAGTTACTTGCACTCGCTGGTGGAGTTTGACTTTTTCAAAAATCGGGGGCCATTGGAGCATTTTGTTTTTAATTAGAAAAAAGTGTCCAATGCGGGATTCGATCCCGAGTCGTAGCGGTCAAAACCAACGGTTCAAACCACCCTTCCACCGACCCCCTGGAAGTGAATTACATCCCTATACCTGTAGAAGCAGTTTGACCTGGCACTTACAAAATGTATAGGTCCGTTTGGTTGCTCGCACTCAAAACAATGTGAGCTAGGTAACAACACAGTGATTCTAAATCATTAAATGGGGATAGGTGGAAGGATGGTCTAAACCGTTGGTTTTCGACCGCTACGACCCGGGATCGAATCCCGCATTGAACCCTTTTTTTCTTATATATAAATAAGGTAAATGTTCCAATGGCCCTCGATTCTTGCAAGGTCAACCCTACCAGCGATTGCAAGTAACCAAACTAGGCTCTGGTACATTTGTGAGTGCAAAAGTCGAACTTCTTTTCACATGTGTAGACATGTGGTGCACTTACAGTAAATGCAGCCGTCTACTTCTACCTACTATGCTTTACATGGCCTGTACCACGTGTATTAGGGATAAGCAAGAAAAAATGTTATTAAATTCTTTGAAGTTAAACCAGAGAATTCCAAGCCGGGAAGAACCTGGGCGGGAAGTAACCCGAGGGAGAGAGCCGTTCGACTCAATTAGCCCAGTCGTCCATCATTCTCTGCTAGACAGCATTAAATTCATTAAACCCCAGATAGATAGAAAAAACAAAGTTGGAAAGAAGTCTATCGGAAAATTTGACCTAAGGGTTAATTTAAAGCAGTAAATATTGAGGAGAGAGGGGACAAAGGTTTTATTTTTGGAGAGGCTGACAGCGGTGTCAGGCTGCGATAATGGATGGCGTGTTTGCCCGCGTGATGAATGGTGCCGCAGCGGAGTGGAAAATGTCGGACTTGCAACTTCCACAAAGGACCAGGTGCCGCGGACTTTAGTCCTCTCACCAAACAGTCCGACACGCTGGACTTTTTTGTCGTCCCCGTGGAACGCTATCTGTCATCTACGGTCCTGTGGAGTTGTCCCAACTACCGCCACGGTTGTCTGACAGCGTTTGGTTACCTTTCAATTATGCTGTTCGAGAAGAAAGCTCTTGATATATAAATATTTAATACCATGGCAGAATTTAGATTGATTCCTATACTAAAGAGGCATTATATACAACTTATTAGAAATAGGTGGTCGGCGGAAGGATGGTTTAAACCGTTGGTTTTCGACCCGGGATCGAATCCCGCATTAGGCATTTTCTAATTAAAAAAAAATGTTCCAAATGCTCCCGTTTCTTGTAAAAGTCTAACCCTACCAGCAAGTGCAAGTAACCAAACGGGGCTCTGGCACATTTGTAAATAAAAGGTCGAACTGCTTTTCACATGTGTAGACATGTGGTGTACTTACAGTAAAAACAGTCGCTAACTACCCACCATATTTTTCATGGCTGTACCACGTGTATTAGGAATAATAATAATAAAAAACAAATACCGCACTTTTAATACAGAAATGGAAGTTGAAAAAAAAAAGTGCGGATTAAATCCAGGACCATAGTATGGAGACAATATTTAAGCGGTTTTCAACAATACAGCTTCAATAACTTTCGATATTTCACAACTCCATCCCAACTAATAAGTAAAGGTAATCAAGTTGTAATTTGGAAACTTGTAAACCTCGAGATGTGCAGAAGTGTAATGTACTTATAAGTCTCAAATGCCTATCCGATAAAATTACAATGACAGGAACTGAGAAAGCATGGTATACCTGATAACTTAAAATGTCATTTAAAGTTTAAATACATATTTATCTCGAATCAAAAGACATATTTTGGATCAAAAATAAGACATTTACCAATATTTCAGTTGGCTGAACGCCGACCTTTTTAAAGGTGTTATAACATTTATGTCAACAACAAACTTAGCGCCACATAACGTCAATAGAATTAGGTTTAAAAATATATACAATATATATATATTTATATATATTAGCGTTCAGCCAACTGAAATATTGGTGAATGAAATATTTTAAATCCAAAAAAAAAAAAATAGCATTATAATTAAATATTTATTTATGGATTGCTCTTTTTTGGAAATATATATTTGTATTAAGGAGTTGTGAGAAGGTTGAGGCCCTGAGACGCACATCGAGCTTGAGGGATAATCCTCCATTTGCATAGTTCTTTCATACGTTCCAATCTTATTTAGAAGTACACAAACACAAATTTGTCAATTTGTAATTGTGAAGCCTACCGTTTATATGTTTAGGCATTCAGAGTTTATAGAATAGAAGCAACACAATATTCATTCTCATATTTAATGATGATAAAATATTAAACAATCTTCTTTGAATGAGTAAAGTATTATTTTTAAATATAAATAAAAAGAATTGATGTTTCTGTGTAGTGATATTACAATGACAGTATATGGAAATGTCATCAAATCTGAGGTGACGTACTAGATGTATTAGCAATAGTTATTCTATTGTAGATATGTTATATATCATATTCTGTCTTGAGATCATAAGAAGGAATATTGGAAATATATAGTGTTTGTTTCATTGTGAAAATAATTTCTATTCATAACTACATCAATCAACAGTCGATATAAAGTCAACCTCATAGGACGGCCCAATGTATTGTGGAGATGCTAATCTAATACATTATCTATAAACGGATATCTACAAGACCAATGAACGGTATTATTCTTGCACCATTTTTGATTCTCTAGACATTGTCTTTTTCAACAGGAGCATCTAGAAATATAAATTGCAGCTAACTATACAATTTTTCTGGAAGTTATACTTCTAGGTGCTCCTGTAGAAGGGAATCTTGGCCCGAAAGCTAGAGAAATAAAAATTGTACAAGAAAAATAACCAGTATTGCCCTTGTTGATATACGTCTATAGATAATGTATCAAGTTAGCGTCTCCACAAGACATCGCTCCGTGCCTTGAGGTTGATTTTATATCGACTGTTGATTGATACATATCTTGATTAAGACCAGAAGTTAGTGAAATTAAAATGGTAAAAGAAACCTAAACCTGGATTGCTTGTTGCTATTATTAAAAAAAGCTCGAGATAAGAAAATTTATTTTAAGCGGAAATATAACATTCTGTAAGTTCGATTTAACGAAGATATCTTGGATAGATCTAATATATGGAAAAAATGGGATTCAGTAACAAATGGACAGAATATATTATCGCCAGATATGATTCCATCAACTTTATGAGCCGAATTAAGACTTATTCGAGCTTTGTTTGACTTGTACAATCTAAGTTTGAACTTATTGTATCATTAAAATATCCCCTTGTTCAAAACCTTTAAAAATAAAACTTGTGAAAAGGGAATCTATGAACCTGAAATTATATAGGTAAAGGAATATTCTATTCTCTTGTGCAATAAATTGGACTAATCGATAGGAGGAATTGAAATGTGTGTTAAAATGAGTACTCATTGGTGTACTTGATCTCTCTCGAGTCAAACGGAAGTACTGCTGAATACACGCAAGAAATTGAATTCATTCGAGCAAGAATATGATGAGAGATTAGGGAAAGAAAAAGCAAACAAATTTGTAAACCAAATAACAACACAAATAACTTATATCACACTATCAACTAAGACCCCCAGCCAAGAAGACAAGACTCCAAAACGAGACAATTTCAAGGTAAGCTAATTTATAACACCAAATATCTACAAATGGTCCTATATTTTCCCCAAGAAAAACTTAACACGCACAAATTGAAAAAATAAAACAAATGAATTATATCTTATATAGTGAATTAATAAATTGAAGGCAAATTAAAATCTAAAGGTATTGATATTAATATTGAAACTGAAAATACAAATAAGTGAATTAAGAAGAGGAAAGAGTGAGCACATATTGCACAGATAGTGTAACACAGGAACACTAACGCATAAATAAAACGTAAATGTAAATGCACAAATTGTAAATATATAAATAAAAGACAGGTAGGTTGAACCACGGATGGATAAAATAAATGAAGAACGAACAAATAAAACATTTTTATTAAAGAAACTCAACCACTAAACACACATTTTTTAATGAGGAAACAGAAATGTTAACACTTAGATATTTTTCAAAAACAAGAACTAATTACACAGATAGTAAATTTGGAAAACACTTAACTGAAAACCCATGGATACTGAAAAAAAAAACAGCAAATATTAACCTAAAAGTAATTTGAATAATAAAAAAAACGGATATATAGTCTGTGAATAATAAAAAAAGCACACACAGATAGTAAATGAATAAATACGTTGAGATAGTAAAGATTTAAAAAAAGAAATAAATAAATAAATAATGAAGTAAAGAGCCAGTAATGATAAACAGATAAATATATAATAAAAGAGAATAAAAATAAACAATTGGATAAACAAACATATAAGAAATGAAACTATTGGGCGCTACAACTTTTCAAATAAATCAACTATCTATTGTCTTTTCTTCAATGATAAAATATTGGGAGTGCCTGGCTCATCAGTGGTGAACCCTTTCAGCGGTTTTGCCAATTTAGTATGTTATACCGCTCTAATGTTTTATTGGGCAATTTTAAATTATTTATTAATCAAACAAAGAGCTATATTGAAATATTTGCACCTATTACAGAATAAACAAACAAAACAATAAACCAATTAAAACTTAGAATTGAATATTTACAAATTTACACATGTATTATTCGACAGAGTTCATGAATTTATATAGACAAAGTGGCTGATGTAGGAGAGTTTGATCATTTAAATCAGGGAACAATCGATGTCTCATTTCTGTAAAGTTCAGACAGTCGTAGATAAGGTGAAGAGCAGTTTGTTCAGTTTCTCCGCAGGAATAATTTGGTGTTTATGATGACCTCTTTTGTATTGTGATATTTTTATTATATATTCGAATTGCTAGAAGAATTCTTGGCTAAGTTATTTAAGCAAACTATGAAAATAAGTTTTGAGGACAGTAGAAATAAATATTGTAGCGTAGAAATCAAGCCTTGAAATATCCTAAGATGTAAAAGTATTTATTGATGACGTCACGGCGACAAGTCGACAATTATTAACAAGTCAGCAAAAACTATTTACAGCTTGAGAATCTTGAGCAAGCAAGCAAAGAGATATTTTGATAATTATTTTACATAAAAGATTAATATATATTTATATACTCTGTTGAATAGTTTCATTGAATAATTTAATTAATAAATTATTTCTTCGTCACATAGCCTCCTCCTATAAAGAGCATCGACCCGATGCTCAGAAGGAGACTTACATCCTCAGTCTCAAGGCTCGAGAACGGGTGATAGGGCCTGAGATCTCTACGCGGGTCTGTGGTTGTTGTGTTCGTTCAGTGGGGATGTCTTCTTCCTGGAAGTTTGTCGAGTCATCTTCTGGGTCCTCTTCTAGGTGGTCCTCCTGGTCCTCTGGGTTTAAATATGGTTTCATCCTACAAATGTGAACTAAATCTTTTGTTTTACTACGACCTTGCTGGTTTCCGAATGTTTCAACTTCATAGGTCACATCAGATATTTTTCGGGTTACTTTGTATGGGCCGAAGTAATGTCTCATTAGTTTTTCCTAACAGGAACGGCGAGGCGACTGGCTGGGTCTCTCTCAGGAGACTAATGGTGTCCTTTTCGGCCAGTGTAAGGAGAGGGGCTTCGGTAGCGGCGTATATTTTCTCTTGGCAGGTCGTCGTTGGGCTCTTGGCTGCTCCGAGAATTATAGAATGTTCTAGGCTCTTGCCTATATCTCTGTTTGTAATTCCAAGTTTGTTCTCCTTCATATTCTCTCCTCCTGTCACGGCAGTAGCGCACGACGTGGCCAGGGCGTCCGCAGTGAAAACAGATTGGCTTACCTTCAGTGGTTCGCCATTCGTTGGTATCGCGTCTTCCGTTTACTTGTTTCGGCTGCTGCGGTCTAGGTTGAAAATTTCTGGGTTGGAACTCGTACCTAGGGCTTGGTAATGGTCTTTGCGCTCTATTTTGAGGGAAACTTCTAGAAATTGGCGCAATGGTTTTTTCAATTTCTTGCTGCACCATATGTTTAATTGCAGAAATTTCTGGTTCTTCTCGAGGAGAGGCTAATGCTCGCTGTACCTCCTCACGAACCATTTGCCTAATCATAGATGACAGATCTGCCCTGTCATCATGATCACGGAGAGACGCCACATTTGGTAGGCGCTCGTATCTGGTTGGGGTAACTCGCCTACAACGGAGCGCCTCAACACGGCGACATTCTGTAATAAATTGCTCGGTGCTCTGTACATCCCTCGGTAGGAGTGCTTGATAAAGCTCCTCAGCTATCCCCTTCATGAGGTGGGAGATTTTATCTTCCTCGCTCATTTGAGGATCAACCTCTTTGCACAAGCACAGGACATCCTGGATGTAAAATTCGGTACTTTCACCTTTTAATTGTGCCCGTGTTTTAAGTTTCTTCTCCGCTTGCAATTTTGAATTTTCTTTTTTTCCGAACACATTCTCTAATTGAGATGTGAATTCCTTCCAAGTCTGTATGCTTTCTTCGTTGTTCTCGAACCATTTGAGAGCAGTTCCAGACAGATAAAAATAAACTTTAGTAAGACAAAGGGTTTCGTCCCAATGGTTGTACTTTGCCACACGTGCATACTCTTTTAACCATTTTTGAAGATCTTCACCATCCTCCCCGGAGAAAATGGAAGGGTTCCTTGGCAAATGTTGAACAACGTAGTTGCTTACCTGAGCACCTTCCTTCTTTACATTCATAGAAGTTTCTTCTGGTTCAACAGAATCAATTTTTCTTTTATTTCTTAATGGGTATCGGTCCAGTCTCTCCACCAGTTGTAGCGTAGAAATCAAGCCTTGAAATATCCTAAGATGTAAAAGTATTTATTGATGACGTCACGGCGACAAGTCGACAATTATTAACAAGTCAGCAAAAACTATTTACAGCTAGAGAATCTTGAGCAAGCAAGCAAAGAGATATTTTGATAATTATTTTACATAAAAGATTAATATATATTTATATACTCTGTTGAATAGTTTCATTGAATAATTTAATTAATAAATTATTTCTTCGTCACAATATGAACAAATACCATCATAAAACATTACCCATACACAAGCAATTCATAAGGCCAAGTTAGGTATAAATTAACCACATAAGCTTCATACATAATCGGGATGTAATTATATAATACTCACTTGGTAGCACCGAGCGAGGCAAAATGTAGCAATTCTCTCTAGCATCAAATATTCAGAAATCTGGATTTGATTTCTTCAGTTACCTTGAGTGAAGCAAAGGTGAGGCAAAATTTCTTTTTAAATAAGACTTTATAATATCATAATATTCACATGATATCATATCTTTCATACTTTTCAAAATGTAAAATGAGCATTTTTAAGAAAAATATAATATAATCCATAAGATATAATGAATTTGATTTCTTTTAATTTTTCCATTTCTTGGGGTCAATGGAAATGCTGAGTATCAAATATATGATATATTTCTGAAAGCTCTTTGTGTAAACCAAACAAATAAAAGAGATATTTGAATATATGCTATAGATTTGTCACCGTGAGTTCATCAAAGGTGCTGTGGAGAGGTCGTAGTTTGTGCCCATGGTTTGAAAGTGGCAATAAAACGTGAATGCCTTAGATCAAGAGGATTATAACTTGAAAGAGATTCGGGTAGGTCGCCATTTTGATTTTCTGGGAATAAATTATATTGAATATTTATAACAATTTGCATTTTAAAAATATATTCTATGACATCAAGAATTATTTGAGTTAGTTTCTTTATCTTCGTTGGGGCAGACATCAACAAAATTTCAGATTTAAAAAATGCTACCTTGAAATTTATCAAATAGCATCCCGCTAATATAAATTTTGCAGATTTTCAATTTAATTAAAATCAGAAACAAATTGAAATAGAGAACATTCAATCTTGGATGATTTACAACTTCAAACTTTTTCGGAGTTGATTATTTGCGTTTCAATTTGAAATTGAAATCATAAATTGTAATGAGTAATATCTTTTTTTTTTTCGCGATCGAACGTTGTGGCCCATTGTATGTATTACATCCTAAACACGGTGCGACACCAGCCATCTCTGTATTGAGCTCGATGTACCATCTCGGCGACTGTTAAGCCAGTGAGTTTCTTTAATTGGTCCACGAAACGTGTCGGTGGGCGTCCAGGTATACGATAAATTGTAATAGGCTACCGAAAGGTATAGATGATAGGTTTGAATAAATGAACGAGTACTGGGCAATTCTATCTCAACAATCGTTTCTCTGGCCAATTCTATTTAAAAACACGGATAAAGGGAAATATTCTAATCGTGCCTTTAGAGAAAATTGTGAATAATATTAAAATATTATAAATTGAATTATTATATGATATACGTACCACTTCTTTCCAAAAAGCATAAAACGCTGCTACTGTTTTTAAATAAAAGAGGCGCCATGTCTAATGCATTTTTTTTTTTTGTAATTTTCCGAAATTCGCAAATATTTGATAATGAAAATACTTCTTCAGATGGTATAAGTAGTTGGAGTGTGTGGTTTTAGATGGTTTAAGTATTTTAAGTGGTTTAGATGGTTAAGAAGTTATAAATATATACTGAGTAAAAATATCAGGCCTCCAGGGAAAAATATCTTTTCAAAAACCGTTTAATCTCTAAATTTCGGGCACGAACTCCCTTCTACAGGAGAAAACAATTATACCATGTTTTCTCCTGTAGAAGGGCGTTCGTGCCCGAAAGCTAAAAAATAAAAAGGTTTTTGAAAAGACACTTTCCCCTGAAGGCCTGATATTTTTACTCAGTATTGACACAAGGGATTATTTTATTGAATTGAAAGAAAGATCTCATCAGCCTATCTGGAAATCTTGTACGGATATTTTTCACATATGACCCCCGAAGTAAATAGAATAAAAAAAGATTAAAGTTTATCTCTCTTGGAATAAAAAGAGTGTACAGTTTTTGTAAATCTGCCATTTTTTAACAATAATTATACTAATTATTCTTTATCTTGTAATAAGAGGAACCCGGGTTATCTTGTCGGAGAAATTGACGATAGCCAGTGATTGCACAAAAAAATGGAGACTTTAATAAAAAAAAAAATCTCGGCAAAAATGCTCTCAAGCTTAAATGAGTGTTATTTATCAACGTATAATAATAAAAAAATAATGAGAGCGATGCTAAGAGATAGCAGGAGATAAAAAAGAGGGGGAGGGGGGGACAACAAAAATTTCATTAGAGGAAAATTTACACTGGATTAAATCTGAAGACGATAAAGCAGGCGGCGCAAAGATAAGAAAATCTTTATCAAGCATCTTCCCATTTCCATACAATGTTTGAACCTGGTCACCATCTACAAGGTTGTTAAAAGCCATCTTGTCTCCGTATAGTTTTACATATAAAATTTAAATGGCTTAATAGCATCTTAATGAGTTTGAATTTCGACGATATAAATAGATTTCTTAGAAACGCAATAGTAAATAAGTTGTTATTCCATACTGCATCTGATACTCTAGTAGAACCATGCTACTCTTAGTGGAATTGGTTTATAATATCTCATTTAAAGAGGTAGAATTTCCCTCTTTGAATGTAAGCTACAAATCAACTATAAAAATAAAGTTTGCTGATAGCTTCCGCCATCTGTCGGAATGAATATCAACTATTCGTAAATTTGCAATTATTCCAGAATTGTTCGAATACAAGTTTATAAGTACCAAATAGAAGTAATCGTCCAAATATCTCTTTGTATCTTTATTTTGACGTCAAAATTTTTAGTTTTACATACAAATAGGGGTTTTAAATACAAATAGTTTATATACAAAATATGGGGTGGTAGTAAATAGAAATAGTGTACATTTCAATAGAAGGGTAGGATATTTTAAGGCATCGGCTTTAACTAATTGGAAGATATGTGAGATATACTAAAAGTGTCAGACAGTTTAAAATATACGATATATATATATAATAAATAATACCACCATGTACGAACCTTTTCTTTCGAATAAAACAAACGTTCCACTGTCCTTATATCTGTGCCCCATATAAAAGCAAAATCGTTCCAATACGAATTCCAATACAATTAGAGCTCTAGAAAACAGCGGTCTGGTGGATTATATATGGGCGAAGTCGCTTGGAGGGCTCATATTTGATGAGCAAAGCCCTCTTAAAATTTTTCATCGCAGTTAAAACAGTAGAAAGTTAGTGTCATTTGAAAAAATAGTGTTTGATGATTTTATTTCTTATAATATACATAATATATAGGTAAATAAAAAATTAAGATGAGCGTTGATAACGTACGATATTTGAAACTAGACTGTTGTTGTTTTTGTTTCATATCCCTTGTGTAAAGATTACACAAATTCCATGATATTATGGAATAGGGTGTAGGGGTGCAGCTTTCGTTGATTATGGCACCACGATCCAGGTACATGAAACTAGACTAGAAGTGACCTTGTAATGGGAAGGGATTTTAAAGTCGAAATTTTAAAAAACTGAGTCCATTTTGAAATATCAGTTGACCATTAGTGTCCAGATACTTGAGATTTGTAGCTATTTGATCAAACGTTGCAAGTGAAGACCTCGTTTCTTCTGAGAGGCCGTTAGATTCTGTATAAACCAAGCCTGGAGTATCAGTACTTGGGAAAGATATATTTGACTTCAATCTATCTCTGATCTTGTCATTTTCTAAAAAAAAAAAGAAAATCTTATCGTTTTGAATATATTCCCCTTCCTCCTCTCTCTCTCTCTCTCTCTCTCTGGGCGCCACCAATGATGCCATTGTATATATATTTAGCATTTTTTATTTTGCATTTATTTATTACTAATTTTATCTATTTATCCTTATTTGATCTTATTTATTTCATAATATTTTTTTATTCTGTATTTAACCATATAAACTCTTATATGAACATTGAAATAAAGTAATTTCTCAATATCTTTCTCACTCTATGCGGGAGTTATATATACCTCACCACGCTGAGGCTTGGATTATATGCAGGAATTATACTATTTTCATTCTTTTTGTGTGTTTGTGGGGGATACAGGAGTTAGCCTATGTTTGTCTCAACTGTCTTTGTTGCTTTCCAGTCCCAACAATGGTATTTCATAGCACCCTGGAAATGCAAATCCAAACTTCCCTCTAAATTAAGTTTCTATAATATCAAATAACTTCAACTTTCAGTATCTCTTGGTATTTACTTTCTCAGTATACTGTGATTTCGGAGAATAGATTTCGCAAATGATAATTATATTAAAATTACACTGAAGATATACGAACTGAAGATTCCTGCTTGTTATTGAATTTCAATCTTTTATGCATTAAACTTTTTTTTTGAAAAAATTTGATGAATTCAATGGACATATATCGTTAAAATTTGTAAAAAAAAAATAAATTTAATGGAAATGTGGTTTATTTAAAATATATATTATCTCTACAGACCTTACTGCAATGATAAAAGTTATTGAATGAGACGAGTTGGCTCATCAGTAATGAACCTTTTCAACGGTTTCGCCAAATTAATCTCTAGACCGCTTTACTATTGTATTGAATTGGTTTGGGATATACCCTGTATTTTATATATAAGACAGCTTAGGGGTGTTTAGTGAACCTATGGACATAAGCTTATAGGTCTGTATAGGTACATACATATAATATCAAGGAATTGCATCGAGAAACGCTCTTCCGCAACTATAGTTTCTTGAAAAAAATATTATTTTTATAATTTTATTGCAAATATTTTTATTCATAAATTTACTCAAAATTATAAAATGTATATAGAACTTTTCGTTGACCAAACAAAAATTCTGACTCCCAAGACATTAATTGGGTTTTAATATAAAAGTCTGTTCATCCGCCATGGTGAAGAAAAACAAGGAGTTTGAAGGAACAAATCCCGAAGACAAATCTCCAGTTCTTTCTACCCAGTTAATTTAAAATGTTTGGGGAAGACAAAAACGTCCAGGACAGTTTTTAAGACAGTTAGCTCAAATATTGAGTTTACTGAGAGATATATATTCCATCAAATCTTTCCAGTTAATTATCTCCAAATATTTGCTTTCTTTAGAGAAATTAATTTTAATATTTAAATTGTAAGTGCTTGCTCGTTTTGCCCAATTAACATTACAGATCACGTCTGGGTGTTTGCTTGAGAAATTTCTTTCTTCCAAATTGGAAAAAAAGAGAATGAAGTATTTTTCGAAGTTTTATCTTTTACACGTAGAGATACGAATTGTATTTCACCCTGATGAAGAAATCTTTTGTGCTAACACTAAATTCAATATATTCTCCATTGAAGTATTTGTTAAATCTAATATGAAAAAGAAATAGATTATTTGTTTTTCGAATATATTTCCTAAGTGTTTTTTATCAGAGAAAAAATTCGTATTAAGTTCCGTAGTGTACAAAGCTATACGTATAAAAATATTGCCACGTGGAAAATTAGGGAAGACAAACTTCAAGATGGGACAACAATTTAATTAAGGCCAGAACCAAATATTAATAATAAACAAAAGATAAGCAATTAGAGAAGATTACAGAGTATCAAAATATAAACATAAAAAATGATACTCTGTTAATAAAATAATAAAAATATTTGTTACCTTGTTCCTACCCTATAGGAACTGTGACCCACAGCTAGCAATTATTGTAGTTACTGACATGGATCTGACGTACTTCTGCCAAGGACTCCATTGAAGTCTTGGAACTTTGTCCCTAGTACCTTTGCGTCCTTTTTCTAGCGGCGTGAAGAGCGGCTTTGCGTCGTATCGTCTATAGGGACATCGTCATCTTGGAGGGAAGTCTTGGCTTTGACACGACAGTGGAATCCTGGAGCAAGTTTCTGAAAATGTAGTTCACAGCACCCATGGCCTCTAGGTCTTCTCGGCTATCTTCAGTTTGTCTTCCATAATTTACCCAGCATATCCACCAAAATGCCAAGTTGAAAATTAGGAAAGACAAAATTCAGGATCACACAGCAATTTATATAAGTCCAGAACCAACTATAAATAACAAACAAAAGATAAGCAATCAGAGAAGTTTACAGACTAGCAAAATATAAACGAAAAATGATACTCTGTTAATAAAATAAAAATAAAACTTTGCTACAATATATCTTTGTGTCCACAAGTGCATTCAACGTATAATCCGAGATTTAAAGCCGATCTCTTTACCGTGTTTTTTTTTTTTTAATCGTTATTTGACCGTAAAGTGTGAACCTATAATACCTAGACCTCTCTTGAAGGTCATTTGTTGGTTGAAAGTTGATTCAGAGAAAAACACAGCCACATCAACCAATGATTTATTTCAACTACCGACGACGTTTCAGTGACTTCCTGTCACTCTCTTCAGGGGAATGATTACTTTGAATCCTAGTTCTAATTCCCAATTTTATGAAATACACATGTGTATAGCGTCAGGTATCTGCACGTTCTCGGGATTTAAATTCAAAGTTGCCATTTTGATTACTAATTCATACACAGGAGTGAAGTTATATATTAACTTATTCCAAAATGTATTAATTAATAGAGATACACCCTAAATATTTATCCACTCAGTTAATCTTTCAACCTTTATCATTATCAGAACACAGACACGGCAATCGAATTTTGAGTGTAGGCATTTATATAGTAAGTTTTATACATTCTAAATAAATAAGAAAAATAGCAAATTTCTCTTTGAACTTTGAAGCTCTGAGTTCTTGTTTGGCGCTCTACAATATTCAATCAAAAGGAATTTCAAATCTCGTCATTGGTGGCTATTTGGAAATGTCCATGATGGCAACCAATTTTATCTCTATTCAGGCATGCCTGAAGAGATAAATTTGTGAATTTATATATATATATATATATATTAGTACAAATGTGATTTTGTACTGGGATAAGGTGTATATATTTTGAGAAAAATACATCTCAAACTTTCAGTTGCACGATAAAGAGATGCCTTTTTTCTTAATATATATATTTTATATATTCAATATATAATTTTGGCACTCAGTTCTTGTTTTGTGCTCTACAATATTCAATCAAATGGAAGTTAAAATCTCGTCATTGTTGACTGTTTGGAAATGTCCATGCAGACAACCAACCTTATCTCTCTTCAGGCATAATTATATATATATCCTATATATACATTCCATTTATATTTTATATTGCATAACTATGCACAGATATTTGTAAATAGAGCACAGCAATTATTTCACTTCGAGTAAATCAGGCAATGTGGTTGAACATTTAATATTTTCACATTGTAAATCCATGCCACCCCTGTTTCAGTAATATTACTTCCATAGCATATATTCCTGAATATTGGACAAACCTAAGAACCTTGGTTTTCACTTTGAGGCACAGAAAGATTGAGTCCTATTTATTATAGAGAGAGAAGGTTGAGGCCAGATTTTGTCGCGAAATTTATTTGGATGCTAGGAATACGGTGAGAACCCGCCGTAAATCACTAAACAAAACATGAAACCGCAATTTGGCATCCCAGGGGTTTCCATCGCAGTCGAACTCTCTAGGGATTTCTAAACCTCTTTCCGTGTTTTCCCTACACTCAGTTATATAGCAGCGCTATATATAGGTTACTTTAGTGGCTGTTAGGTTTCTGAAATTGTTCCACTGGGAAGGATCATAAATTGCCTTCGTTGGCAACCGCTGTGGTATAGTATTGCCGCTCACCGTATATGTTTTCTATCGTTTCTTCAGATACATCGGGATCTGGATTCAATTATACTAAGAAGGCGACTTTCTATTTTCAAGTACCTTGGTTAGATAAATCCGTTTGGAAAGTAATCAGACTGTTCCAGAACGTATCGAGAAGCCGAGTGTGAATGGCCAAACAAACAAACTCTTTTCGGTAATCCTACAATTTAAATCACTGACATTCTTAGACGCCATTGAACTGCTTACAGAGTTCAGCAGGTGAATTGGTAGAAACTATATTAGTATTTCAAAATAATTGAATTGCGAGTGAAGTGAATTGAAATTAGCACAGTAGTAGTTAAAATGATATAGGTTAGTTTATTTACATAATGTAATCTCTATTATTAACTGCGACAATTTTGAGGCGAGTGAAGAAAAAAGTAAAGGTTTTGGTGACGATTGCCGCATCTAATTAGATAATCACCTTGTGGACTCATCCTTTACAGACTGGATGGTGTTTGAGATTTATTGACATCTCTCTGAACAACGTCCTGTATATAGTAGATGAAGGGATTACAGTTTTGGAGTCAAAGAGCCAAATATCGGGATTTCAGTAGCTGGGGACGTGAATTGTAAGCCCTGCCTGTGTTTTCTTTGCCTTGTGGTCTAGGGTTCAATTCGGATTTTTTCCTGCGGTCACAATGTCCACCTAAATCTTTACATTGGTATCCAGGACATTGGAGTATACATCAGTGTTCATCCTGAAGTCCTGCACGAAGAGGGGGAGGCATGACATCTCTTCACGGCCGATGAAGCTAAGATACATTATCGAGGCAGGAGATATCGTGCGAGTCCCGACAGGTATATCTAAAGATGGCAATGGCCTTTCTGAAGAGCATAGAACCTCCGAACAAGATTCTTATGGATAGTTCTGAGGATTGCCAGAGGATCAATGAACATATCTTTGGCTATGGTACTCGTGCTCTTTCAAGACGTAGTTCAAATTTCTCTAGTAATTTTAGTCAAGTTATTTACTTTTATCCTGTCTGTTTGAAGGGAGGACCTTTTCCTTGCAGAAGCTACCTATTTGCTACTGCCAGTCTCGCCATTTCGCTTCTAGACACAATAAACTGTCGTTTTTGACAGCTTAATAAAGTACTCAATCTCTTTTGGGTTCTTTTCAGCGCGCTGAAAACGATGATGGCATATGCATCGATGCAATTTACATGAGAATGGCTAGTTCAGAAAGAAGTAAATTATTAATTTATAAATTTAAAAAATAAGGCTTATTTTGGATTGTAATAAGATTATTTATTAATCCAATATTTTGATGGACCAATCGTCCATCTTTAACGAGGTATTTTGTTATGAAGCACACAGCAGGTCGCGTGCTTCAGGTGAGCTACGGACGTCTTGCAAGCTTGTTGGGCGATAAACCATCTAATTAAATAAAAAGATGGACGATTGGTCCATCGAAATATTGATTAATAAATAATCTTATTAAAATCCAAAATAAGCCTTATTTTTGAATATATATATTATGGATTGCTCTATATTCGTAATAATTTATATAAATGTGTATTTTAGCTTTATTAGATCCAATTATTAGAAATAATATCCAAATTACCTGTAACATCCCGCCTATATACTGCATATCTACTCCATATTAATTTATGCCATTCAAAATCGTGATATCTGTGTCTAGTTAATAGGGGGTAGATGATAAAATAAGTCTATATAAGATATTCTATTATTTTTATTGGGTGGTTTGCCAGATTGTTCTATTGGCCTACTACTTTGACCATGATGTGTTATTTGGACTATCCCAACAAGCCGCTTTCCCTTGTGGAAGGCGGCTTAAAGCAGCTTCTACGTCACTCATGCATATATCAGCTCGATGAAGCGATAACTCTCCTTCAGAGTGTTGCTCTATCTTGCCTCCTCTAGGAACTCAGAGATGTCCTCCGGGCCGCAGGTAGAGCTGTTAAGCTCTCTCTGAAGGGGTTGAAAACGGTGCGATTCAGGCTCTCTCGCTCGACAAAGTCACCCTGAGAATCGAAGACGATCGTCAATACCGAAGCGGTGTAGTCGGTTGCGCAAGGGACGTCCAAGCGCAGGCATTGAGGTGTAGTCGTTCTCTACGGTCTCGGCCTCGAGCCTGGAATGCAGGAGCCGACTTTCTCTGGGGATGTCGTCTTCGTCGTATGGGCAGAGAATGGAGAGGCACATGATGTATTCAACCAGGTCCCTTTTCAGCTCTCTTTATTTTCTCTTTAGATATCCATTAGAGATATATCCGATCTTCGGTGAAGCTTTCCCATATTAGTAGACATGAACAAGATTATAACAGTAAAGCATTCACTCGATCAGATCACAAACGAAGCCAGGTCATATCTCTATATAAAATATAGCTTCTCGGCCTTTTGCCTAAGATAATAGTGTAGGAGCAATGGATAGAACTCGCAGTCCCCAGGCACCAAAAATGGAGGACCCGCCCTGGCAATCGCTTGTTTTTTTTTAGATGCCATCAATAAAAGTTTTTTTTCTGTTCTTCTCTTTATATAAAAGAGGGCCAACAGCCCGAAGGGCGTACGAGGTTGAATTTTCTTGTGGGGTATTCTTGAACACTCCTCAGTTCCACGCTCAGTTCTGTATATAGATGGTGTGTGTTATATTACTTATTTATATATTTATAAAAATCGAAAAAAAAATTTTTAGAGCAAACATCCACTCTCTACTGAACCGATTTTTATAAATAATAATATAATCATATATATATATTTATGAAAATCGATTCGGTAGAAGTTGGATGTTTGTATGAAAAATATTTTTATCAAATATCCGTTAGGCAAATTTTACCCGTGTAAAATCTGGGCTAAACGGGATATAGCCGCGCATTCTAGTATAATAATAAGCCGTAATTATTGTTAAATAATATTTTCGGTACAAATATGTACAAATCTAATTTTCGATGTCAAAGGAAATAATTATATTAAGGAACCAAACGATATATTTACAAAGGAGAAAAGAGAATAAACAAAGTTCAGCTGCTGCTCTTCTATTATGCAAACCAATTGGACAGTAGGCCTAACTTCCCGCCAATTTCCCACAAACCGCTCGTAAATCATCGTCTGCTACGTTGAAATGCACGCAGACGATTTCTTTTTCCCGCGAGAATCTTTGTCTGTAATGACCGTCAAATTAGGGTGAGGAAGAAAATTTATTATTATTCATCTGATTATCTGGCAAACAAATTTAATGTAGTTGGCGTCTGCTCTAATGATGCCACAGGCCAATTTGGAGAATTCTCGGCTGAGAATATTTTTTGATGAAGTACAAACACACAACCAATCTTCCGTACAGCTGCAAGCCAAAAAATTGAA